>JASANH010000314.1:0-209320 GCA_030248295.1 Mesodorylaimus sp. YZB2_4 | reverse complement strand
TGCTGTCGGACGAATACCTATCGCTGTCCTGCGCCCGTTTGTTCCAGCGAGGTGCTGGGGAATTAGGTCGGGAATCGCTGAACGATGTAGATCGGTCACGACGATTGGACTGCCGATGGTCACCTTGGCGCGTCTTCTGCTGCTTCGAATACCGTTGCTTTTGGTCGTCGTCGCTCGACTGGTACCTCGTGCTGTACCGTCCACGCCACTGGCCGCGTGAGCGCATCTGGCCACCCGAATCGAATTTCGGTCGTGACGTGGTACGATTGAAACGAGCGTACCCTTGATCGCCGTATGGGTTGGGGCGATTCTGATTCGGTCGATTTTTGTTGCCGAATCGCGACTTCGTGAATTGAACAGCAGGCATCTCATCGCTGCCTCCACCGTTCGTCGTACCTGACCCATCGTCAGCATCGAAGAATTCGCCCTCCAAACTTGATGCATCTCCGTACCTCGCACTCGCCATCATCGCCTTAGGCGTCGTACCCCTGTCAACAAGGTCAGATTTCATAAAGCTCTCTAACTCACAAGCTAGATGAACTCTTCGTTCCAAACCTGGCGGAGACTGTTCCACCAAGATTTGCTGCATCAATCGTTTCTTCAGAGGTTGCGTCAGACCACTGTGAACTGGAACGAGAGCTCTTCCTTCAATCGTTCCATGTCAGATTCTGGATACAATCGGGTACCCAGATCACGCAACCGTTCCATGTATTTGATGACCGGTTCGCTCGCCTTCTGCACGCAGCTTTGGAACCTCATTCGGCGCTGCTCTGCGGATAATTGGCGATCGTAAATATCGGCCATCGCTTTCCTTGCTTGTTCGTACGTAGATTTCTGTTCGGGCGACAATAATGCCCATGTCGTCGCCGCTGCTTCTTTCATGCAACTACCAAAGTATGTTAGTTTAGTAGTTGCGTCAGCCGCTGCCAGTGCACTTTCGAACTGGCGTAACCAAACTCGAAATTCGCCATCCATGCGGCCCCGAAAAGGGTCGAGACGTTGCATGGGAGGAAGTGGTAACATTGGTTTCGCGGAGCCCATTGACGAGGTCCTCGGGGCGGATATCGTCCGCCTCCTCGTCCTCCACGTCCATCGTCGCCGTTACCCGATTCACTGGATCCGTTTCCATCGTCATCATCCGGCGGGTCACCTCGCTGACCTCCACGGTGATACTGTCTGCCGCTCGTTCGCTGAGGAGGATACAGGTGAGGTACTGTCGGTACCTGTCCCACGTGTTCGTTGACTGGCGCTGATTGACGGCCAGGTGCGTTCGCTGCCAAGTTGACCCAATGCGGGTTCCCTTGGGCGTCGTACAGCACTGTTGGTTGCTGTTGCTGTTGTGCTGACGCCTCTGAGCACCTGACGGTACCCAGGCCTGTCGACGCACGGGGGGCCACATTCACAGTTGTCGTTGTCGTAGCAGCCTGTTGCCTCGATGTACCGATCGTATTCGCATCACGCAGGTTTGGCGGAATCGCGAATGGAAACTTGATCGGCGGATAATCTGGAAAACCAGTTTTAGGGTTAATCTGAACCTTACCTTCAGATACCAACCGCAAACGATACTGTTCCATCGCATCATGGGTACGCTGATAATGCTTATGGAGCTCTTCCTGGTACCCTTCTGGATCGTCTCGTCGTTTCCGCAGCATCGCATCGCGTTCTTGTTGCGTGAAGAAATCGAGGAACCAGTGGTCCCACTCCGTCAGGGCGGGATACACCGGCCGTGGCTGCCGCTGTTGTTCTTTCGATTCCTGTGGCTTCATCAGATCCGCGAATCGTTGTTCCATTCGCTGGATCGATGCATTGATCTCAGCTTCCTCCAAATCTCTATTCGTCTGCGTGAACGGCGACAGTGGCCGTTCTTGGTCACCGGCCAATTCGTCATTGCCTTGACCATTGCCACTTGCCTGTCCTTCTTTATTCGATTCCAGTGACTTTAGGATATTGGCGGCTTCATGCACCATTTCTGATAATTCTTCTTGCAGGTTGCCCAGTGGGTTGAGACCAGACACCTGCCAATTCGTTGCGGTTAGGGTGCCATTGGCGCCCAACCTTGTCGAAGTCGAAGCTTGGTCGCTTGCTGGTGAAACATGCAAGCCCACCTGCAGTCGTTGATCGTCACCAGGACCAGTAGATTGACCAGTCCTGGCCGGTGTAGTGTAGGTCAACTGGTATGCGCGTTCCGTCCACCATTGCTGGATCGGATCCCAAATATACGCTCCAGTGACGAAAGCCAGCTGCAATGGCAAATACACGTGACAACGAGCTAAATCAAAATTACCTGAACGGGTGAAGTATTCGTTCGCTGCCTCCTGGAGCCATTCCTTCGTTGGTACCAGCAGTTCTTCGGCTTTGGTCGTCTTGGCTGGTGCTCGACCATGGATCAGCCAGTAATAGGCGATCGCGTACTGGTACAATTCACGCCGCAGGATATCGAGCAGTTCGTATTTGTTCGTCTTCGTCCAGCTAGCCCGTGGCCAAACCCCGGACCAGCCCAGACACTCGATCCAACGCTGGATGGTTGCGATATCCTTGCACTGTAATATATCTTTTCCCGTTAGTGCACCAGTTCCTACGGGAGGGGCGTTCTGACTGTCCGTCCTCATACCCGATGAGGAGGTACCAGCCGCTTGGTCTTCCACGATCGTCGTCACTGACTGTGTGCGTTCGACAACCATAGTCGGCACCGTGTTCGGTCTGGAGTCTTCTGTCTGATCCGCTTCCCCGGGCAATGATCTAGTACCTTTGGGGCGAGGACCCGTTGCTAAATCCCGAACCCAAGACGGTGTACTTACTACAGTCGAAGCAACCGCTGTCGTTATCGTCGGGGCGATCGTTGTTGTGGCTCTGGCAGCCTCCGTCGAAATGGCTGGCGGGCGCTGATCTGAGGCACCCGCTCTGTTGATCGATGCCATCGTCTCACTCGTTCCACCCAGGCCGAGACGTTGTAAATGGTCTGTCTCGGACGTCCGTTGCTCCTTCGCTCGTTGTTGTGCCATTGTTGCCTGGACGGGCAATTTCGAATGACCAGACGGAGGAGCAAGCTCGTCCATCACTCGGTCCGCACCTCGGGTAGAAGGATTGTCCACCCTTTGGCGTGTATTGTAATAATGCTTCGGTGGATGACCTCCACCTTGATTCTTCTTCGTCGGATCCATGCCGATCGAATTTTACGCGTCCTTTCCCTAGACACGTCGAAATAAAAGAATAACACGCGTGCGAGGGCTCACCTCAGCCTAACACGTGATGCTTGGCAACTCGCCAAGACAAACAATACTCAAATGCACTCGACGAGAATAATACTCGACCGAGCCTAAAACCAACTCGTGGCGATGTCCAAAAAGAGTTTAGACTTTGCACGTGCACGTCGAACGTCGACGGAATAATATCGCCGAAAAATCAATATCAAGCAGCTCGGCGCTTCCCAAACCGACACGCTTGACCACTCCTGAATTGCGTTGGTAAGCTAACCCAAACGTGGCTGTTCGCGACGCCAGTGAAATCCTTGGCTCGCCCTAGGGCACACTAGGGCTGACCAGAGGATGGCCCAAGTCAGGAACAGTACCACGCAGTCCACGGACACCTTGTACTATAGTTTATTGCCACCACACCACAAGGGCCGTGTAGACTCACAATTCGGGGAGCAGCCGCACGTGTCGGCCGTCAAAGGGGTTCTGACGGGCCTGAGCCCGAAGTGCTCACAGAGCAGTTCAGATCAGGTGATCCAGACTAGTTCTCAACCGATGTCTGCAATCAGACCAGCCACCCGACCTCAACCTCGCTCTCGGTCTCGTGCTGGCCCTGACATAGGAGAGGCGGACCGGTTCCCTGAACCAGTGCACACATAGGCCGGAGGACATAACACATGCCTAGTCCATGCCTATTACACACACAAAAATGTCTGCAATGAAAGGCGAATCACAGTGCAGTTTCATTATAGGCAAGTCATGTTACAGCAAAGCAGGTGCACACACAGGGAACAACATCATACAAGATAAGCATGCGAGACTGTACAGGCACGTGTACATTCAAGCAGGTGGGGTATCCACACGAGGATGTCGTTGTCTTCGCGCATTGTTTTCATTAAACTTCCAAATCAGATCTTACGAATAAAAGCAACTCGAATGCATCGACCCCTCGATCTTACAAAGGGTAAACGACACTCGCAGTGCTTCAGGCCACTCGACCTAATGCCATTGCTTTGACACGATGCGCCTCGAACACAGTCGATGTCCGTTTCACACGTGCTTCCAAGACGACCTTTCGACTTGTACAAGGGCAACTGGCTAGGTGCTGGTGGTGGACCGTAGTCTTCGAACTCGTATTCATCATCCACCACCTTGGACACGTTTGTGCCGGTGTGGTTAGCTGTGACTTGATCGCTGTTGGATTGCTGCTCGCTTGGAGCTCGGCCATTTACTGATCCATTTTGCGTATAAATAACAGTTTCTACAGCGGTGGTCATCGCCTTAGACAGTTCGGATCGGGCATTCACGAATTTTTTATCCACCTGACGACGGCCCAACACTTTTGCCAAAGAAGCGATTGCACCAATGGCACCAGCATTCGGGTTCGCAGCTTGAGCCAAGGGAAAGGGCGGGACGTTCGGGTTAGCAGAAGCTGCAACTAAAGGACTCAACGGGCCCAGCGGTGGGTATGGGATATGAGCCAAAGTAGAGCCAGCCACAGGCGCAGAGTTAGCAACGGATAGAAGGGGCAGCAATTGAAGAAGCTCCCTTATGTTGAGACCGTTCGACTCGCTTCGTCGCGAAGAGCTTCCTCCATAATTTCCTCCACAACCACTACAGCGTTTCTCTATTGGGGCTTCTAGAAAAAAGCATCATGAGCTGATACAGTGGAATACTTGCACTCGTATTTGTTAGGGGTCTTGTTCACCCTATCATACTGGCGATCCTCGAGCGGTCGTCTGGAGACTGTATCTGTACAACCACCGGCTGTGTAGGAACCCACCCAATGCATCAATAGCTTCCAAGTTCGCCTTCCTCGCTTCCTATCCCCCACCTCACTTACCTTGATCCGTAGCTGTGATGATTCCAACAAGACACAAGACCAGCACACACTTCATCATTTTCTCAAACAAGTACTTCTTCACACCTTGCTCGTCCACTTCTTGAATGTCGAAACTGCTCCGCTGTCTTTTTTATATCTGCAAAGCCGGGTTAGGCAAACACTCTGAAATCTGGGTATCGAATCATGTAGACATGCTAGGCTGCTCTTTATTGAATTTGCATGCTCTGCTAACCTTGCTTTCGAGACAAAGGACTGGCTCGTTTCGCCTGATGACATCCCAACGAGGTGGAGTAAAACATAAGCAGGCGTAGCTAAGGTGAGAGAGTCGAGAAGTCGGTCACCACATGCGCAATTTGCACTACTTCTTGGAAGGCACTACATATTTGGCTAACCCTGTTTGAGTTCAGACATTCATCCAATCCTTTGTGATTGTGCTCTACAGATGTGAGGGATAAATTTTCATCGGCTTTTCATATCACATCATGCTCATTGCTCAACTGTATGCCATTGCACAAAACAGGATGACCAAGATTTGATTTCGAGTAGCGGCTGATCAAAAATGAGTACCTCCAATTTCGTACGCTTATCTGTTTCGTATTTGCCATCAGCAGACCCTTATCCTACGGTGTTCACACTTAAATTGCGAGTCAGAGTCGAGGGGTATGGCCAAATCGAAGATTCTGCGTCATCATTTCCTGCGCTCGGTATTTGAAAACAAGTGCGGATGAAGGAGGTGACCGAATATGGAATATGGCATGTGACCGTGCCGAGTCCAGGCAAAGGTCTCTTGTACCATTTTAACAAACTTGTTTGACATACAAATATTCAAATGACCTTTCGTTTTGTAGAGATATGATGAATAGATTAGACGACACGGATGTATCGCACAGCTGGACACAAGATGCACAGGAGGTCTTTGCAGGTGGTGCGATTACTTTTTTAAAAATTTTTGTGGGCCGAAGCCCGTTTTGCCTCTACCCGGCCAGCAGTCAAGCCGTCTAAGAAAGGCTTGCGGCTACCTGCACACACAGCAGCGTCCCTCTGCGAGTCTCCGCTAGCAGCACCTCTACAAGAGGACTGGACACCGACTTCCTCGGACGGCGGCGGGTGGGCTTTGAGCCCAATCACTGTTCGACATCCGACATTGTCTTCTCGTTTGGCTTCCATCCCTCCACTCGGAGCACGGGTGAGTCACCCACGGCCTGGCGTGCAAGGTCACCGAGGGTTTATGGTTCGCCGTACTGTAGGAATCGAAAGACTTGCCTGCTCCAGTCGGAGCTTTTGTCCTAGCCACACTCCCTCCTGCGTCTTGTAGAGACTCGACTGGCAATCTCTGCACGGAGCCGGCAGCTGGGAGCGTCACCCGTCAGGGTACGGACCCAGTCGTGTTACAGTCTGCCAGGCTTGGCTACAGCATACCACCCGATAGGCTAAGCAGCTTTCTATCAACACCGTCTGTCCATTCAGATTTTACTTACTCTACAAGAAAACGCCAAAAACACTAGCACTATCTCGACTCCTATCGGCATCTCGTGAGACCTACTCTAAACCACCCTGATCCACCCCCTAGTCACACGATCCATCACTCCATCCATCTTTCCATCTCTGATCCACAAGTTTACAATCGAACTCCGCCTTTCCCAGCTTCCTATTCACTTCGTTGTGTCTATCGCACAGCCACTTGGATAGGGCAGATCTAGAATCCACCAAGGGCGGATTGGCAGCGATATCCCGCCGGAGGTCTTCAGCGCACGGTGGGCACGGATAGAACTGAGCGAAGAGTCGAATAAAATCTCGCATATTATTCTTTTCATCCATCGAAGGTCGATCGGGGAAATTGGCGGCAGTGGTGTGCAAAAAAGCCCACGTGGATCGCCCCAATTCATCCTTATCAGCAGGACAATCGGGTCTTCTCGGCCGATCGAGATCCGCTGCTAAATCAGCCTTCTCTTGCGGACTGTCCAATTTGCGAGTCTCTTTCATCCAAGTTTTGAAATCGACGCATGTGCGACATGGTTTCTTCGATTTCTCGCCGGACGAACTCGAATGACCATATTCCATCCTAGATTGAAACAAAATCAGCCACTGGTTTTACATATTTAGTCAAAGAACCAGGAAATCTGTATGCCGGAACCAATAGCCATAAGTCAAGTCCACAAATTCAAAGATTCATATTCATCAAAATCGATTCAACAATTCCATAAAAAACTGACTATTCATCACAATGCCATAGCAAAACACCCGCCGAATCCTCATCGTTCTTACATCACGATTATCTTACAAAATAAGCCACCTATTGAATATTCCTGACCAGACTAAATCGCTTAGTGGGGTCGGGCAGGAGCGTATGATTCGCTCACGCAACGTGTCCGAGTTGATTTTTTTTGTTGGTCACTTCTATTTTTCGGCGAACGAAGCAATTCTTGGATATGCTTCACGATCAATTCAATAGCTACATGATTTTCCGCCCCGCGAGGAATGATGACGTCAGCGTATTTTTTAGTCTAAAATATAAAAGAATAATTTATTCTTGAAAATAATTTTCCTCACTTCAAAAATCAGAAAAATTTTGGATCAAAATAAAACATTTACTGGAAGACAAAAATCCTCGTAAGCTGGTTTCACCAGTGTCAGATACTGGTGAAGGACATGTTCCAAGTCCCGTCCACGCTCACGAATGTCCCGTAAGACTAAAAAAGTTTCAAGTTTTACCATGTAAAAGTCTGAAATAGACATACATACCTCGTCTAGCCAGTCTAGTATCGGGATCCGTATCTACGAACAGTTTCATATCGAACATCTCACGAATGTGTTCGAAATAGAATACCAATATGCCTTCCACCAACAGCACGTCCACGCAACCGATTTCCTTCTTTTCATTCGGGACTCTGAAAAAAAAAGTGATGCAAAATTAGATAAAAACATGGTACCCATTTGCAAACTAAAACAAACTACCTGGAATGCGTACGGAAATCGTAAACTGGAACTGATACGCTCCGCCCGCATCGTACGTCTTCAAAAGTTTTGCTCATCAGGTCGTAGTCGAGAGCATCTAAAGAAATACTAATGCGCTCATAGACGATTGCTGAGCATGGATTGGGAGGGACATTTCAGGCAGCTACCCAGGACCATCCTAGATAATAGAGGAACTATTCTTTCTGGTCTTGCCTAAAGAAAAGGTTCGTATTAGAAAAAACACAAACACTAAATTACGGGCACATTTTGCGGTCGAATTCGGTAAAAATCCTTCTACCAAATATCCAAAACCTTACCTGGATGATCAAAATTGAAATCACCGCGATATGCCATCATTTTCTCTTCTTCGTTCAGCTCGCGATAGAATGCGTCTTGGCACATGACGCCGACCAACGGCTTTCGATCATCGCCTAATCGCTTGATAATCTCATCGCAAACGGTCGATTTTCCCGATGCAGTACCACCAGCAACACCGATCAAGAATGGCGAGTAAGGCGATTGCCTGCCATTGCTTGTTAACGATTTTTCTTTAGCTGCTGGAACAGTACCATTTGCACTGGCCTTAACGGCATGCATTTTCTGGGCCACGTATCGAGACAACGTGCTAACTGGCCGTGGGCTTGATGTCTGAGCCAAACTAGACCTAAAAACTTAGAAGTGTCTTGAGCACGCGGGAAAAAGAATTGGCAGGCCAATTCCTACAGGGATATCAAGCCATCGACTATTGAGCCGGGCCGAAGGGCATAACACACAGGCCCACACGATCAGGACAGGCAACAGACAAAACAAACTTACGATACGATCCCTCTCTAGGTTTATACTGCAGGCATGCGAACTCTTTACGCGCCTAATCCTATGCACTCAAAAATGATATAAAGATCAGCAATATGTTCTGAAATGCTAGCGAAGATACCTAGCTAATCCCGAAAATCAGAAATATAGTGCTTGACTCTCATCGTCGCTCGCTACTGTGTTTTGGCATTTAGCCACAAAAGCTATAGGTATGAAATCAAGAGGTCGTATGTCTTATACAACAAAAGTTTCTTGCCCTCGCCACGTACCGACTAAGCTTAATCGATTGCGACCGAATTTCTTTCAGAACTTGCTTCAGCATTTACTTCTGTGAATCTAAACACCGACCCACCCGACGTGACGACGATCCCCAGAACTGACGAAATGATCTTGCAGAATTTCGTTTCGTCCATGGTTTCGTCCAATCGATCCATTGGTTTCAACTTGGCGCGTTCAAGCAGACAAATGCTAGCATTAATTACCAGTAGAGCGCGAATTCAAATTATGCATAATGTCCATCCGCTACATCATTATCCTCCGTTTCCCTTCATACAGTATTGTAGAAGATGTTCAATGTAGCAATGCGGTTAAAGAAATTTATTGATCAGTTATCTCAAACAGGTAATTTTCTGTAGAGAACATGTAGACACACCCTCCATATTCCGGAATTCCACCTATCCACCACAATCCACCATTACCCACGTAAAACGAGAGATATCCTTGATGAAAGGCCAACTAAAGGCGAACGATGCTCCGCGAATCAGGTTTCGTCAAACCCACATTAGAGTAAGGTAATGGCATAAGACAAAACCGAAGGTTCATCAACTTGGAAAAAGGGGTTACAGTGTGCCCAAGCATGCAGAATGCGCTGTTTGCCTGCGTGCTTAACATGGAAGTCGTCGGAAAACCAAATAAGACACCTACACTACTCTTGCTCTGCTTACAACCCACCCGCATTTAGGAGGTTCGGCATTCGCCACAGCGACCGGGTCCCCACCGTACGGTTCATGGTTCATTGCAGGCTATCGCACTTGGACCTGTCGGCGCAGCTGTTGTCCAACTGCTCTGTCTGACCTTATTTCTGACCTGTTGAATAAACTATTTTCGGCAAATCCAAATTTATTTGAAGATTTTAATACACGACTTAAGCAAATAATAATTTTATTTTAAAAAAATTTAACACTAATGTTTGTCAAATTTGAAGTTGTTTTGTTTGGTCCTAGCGGCTGTATGTAGGTGAGATATACTCGCTGCACCTATTAAGTTCGTGTCAGACGGTTATTGTGATTTTGATTACCCAGCCGTCTCACATTATCGATTAGCTCTGACCTTTGCTTCTACACAAGAAAAATCGCATTGATTTAGACTGAGTTATCGTCATCGGTATTTTTGAATTTTCTGGTCCCGATTCGGACCTCGCACCGTTCGAAGAATGGATTGCGATGCGAAGAAATTATTTTTTTCATCGTCTAATGGAAATTCAAGTATTCCCGAAGCATCGATTGGTCCATCCATATCAGTGACTGGCCCGTTTTGTTCCAATTCTGGAGCGGCATCTATTCCTACAACCACTTCGTCAGCGACGACTCTAAATTTCTACGATGGAAATCCGAAATCGGCTAATTCTTCGTTCAAACGATGGAGTAGTCTACCTATGGGCATGAATTTAAGTTATTGTATAAGATGCCCCGATCCGTCGTCATCCTCATCATCGTCAGACGAAGAAGAAGAAACGCCACCTGAGCAGAGTAATTCTGAAATGTACGCATAAGTTTTGTATGCATGTTTTTCCATTCTCGTAGGCCTATATGCTTATTACTGTAGTTCTCTATTTCAGTCATTCAGCATTGACCAGTATCGAAAGGAAATCGGCTTCGATGTGTTATGATAGGCGTCCAAACAGTGCATCGGGCGGTGGATACGCCATTCGACACCGGTCAAGCAGCAGTGCGCTCTATTTGGTAAGTGTAATGTGTCAGGGAAGGAGTCTCCGCTGTCTTGTGTGTAGTCACTCCAGCACCGGCCTGGAGCCTGTTCCTGTTAAAGCTGGCGATGAGATTGAACTGAGACTGTGTTTGCAACTATACTCTTGGACTGATAAACCTGAATTATAGTTTCTCCCTTAGTGTCATATCAGTTTATTATTAGACGGATTTTCTCGTTTGTCAAATCTAATGCGCCTTTGTTGGCTGCAGTAGTGTGTTACCAAGACAAGCACCCAACGCCCCTCTGTAGCTACGCCTTGAATGATCATAAAAATAGGTTTTTCTGTTCTAGCCATATCGATTATTGGACAAAGGAATCGAGAAGCTAAAACGGGAAGCCAACATCCGTCGTTGTATAGAAACCGATTATGCTGGCGAGAAAATGTCTATTACGGGCGCTGCCATTATGTTTTCAATGGACGAATTTAATATCGTAAGTTTATTACTTACCTCCAATACCAAAGAGTATTCAGGAAAAAACTTTTTTCAGGCGGAAGGAACCTCATCAATGGCAACTTCGGAGCAACGTCGGCGGACGCAGTCTTTGACTGAACCGGTACACGTTTTGACCAATTTATTACCCGCGTCGTGCTCGCCTTCTCCGACTAGAATAGAAAAGGTACGTGCGCCTAATCAAATTGCTAGTGAGCTATTGATTGACTGCCATTCACTTAGGGTCCTCTATTTTACACACACACCCGACTGCTTCCTTTTCAGCAGTGCTATTCTCCTTCGATGCAGCAAGTCGTAAGGAGCATTGCCATGTCACCGACATCCAGTCCGAGTCCCACTAGACGTCAATGTATCAGGTGAGTGAGGCCTTGTTGTTCGCCTCTTTCTCATAAAAATGAACGCTGTTTTTTTCAGGAGCCTTAGTCCTATTGCGTTAAGAACAGGAATGGGCCTAAAGAGAAAATGTATGCAAAGAATTTTTTACTTATTTTTCAGTTATACATAATTACATGGCTTTGCGTAGGTGATAGCGACGCTGACGGATACGCCACACTGCCAATAAAACGGGCACACTATTCTGTGCCCACCACTCCACCAGTAGCCAATGTCGAGAATGTTCGAACTCCAGTGCTCTACCCGTTGCCGACGCAAATATTGAATCACAGGCAAGCCTACCTTATCGCTCTTTTATCGATCAGTCACCTGAGCGGGCTGCACTGACAATGAGTGGGAAGTGGGCAGGCAGGCAGGTACCCAGTGCATGGTTTACACACCTCTCCCCACCTCTAACCTCGATAGGATGCAGAGAAAACTATTGAACTCTATTAAAGACCCCGCGTTGTATGAAAAACTCAAGAAATCGTTTTTCACCCAGAAAAATTCAATAAAGATGGCGGGAAAATTAGCATGTTTGCTAATTACATTAAGTATCCACATCTCGCACCATCGTGGGTCCCCTCCATATAAGGTCATCGATTGTATTTGTATTGCAGTTTATCGGAAAGCTCAATCGATTCAGAGTGCAGTAATTCGACTATTAGTAGCGATTTTACAAACATATCCAACGCCAGTCACGGGCTGTATCGGCCACTAAACAACGTCCAAAGTTCATCGTCGGCCACCAGTAATATGGAGGACTTTCCGATAATAGAGGAATCTGTTATCGACGAAGACACCTAATTCTTTGAATCACTGCTAACTGGCTGTGATTATTTATTGACTTTCATTTTGTCAACTTGCATTTTATTTGTTTATACTATGTGATTTTCTTCTCTTACATAACCGTGTTCAGCAAAAAACTTTCTTTACGTTTTCCGCTTCCGCCAAAACATCTTTAGCGAGCAAACAGAAAAAAAAACCAAAACCATATGTTATCGAAATCGCCAAAGTACTAGTATTACATAAGAAACCCATTCCAATAACCAACCGATCTCCCTCCATGCGCATCTGTTCTCGTTTGTTTATTCTCGAAATTCGAATGGCTGCGGAGGTTCCGGCTCTGATTCTTCTTCCTCTGTACGAACTCCACCAGCTGCAAGATAAAAAACTTGAAAGAATTTTAAAACATCTAAAAAATTGACTCACTTTTTTCCAATTGCACAAATTCCACTGGCTGACCGGTTCGCTTGTCACGAACCAAAATCACGCCCCCGACGCCGATGCTTTTCAACGGCGCATAGCGGCTGTCATCTGGCAGCACCATAACTTTCAACTAAAAAAACCAGCTTTCTGATTTCATCAAATTGGGTGCCTTTCCTTGCCCTGACTGGTAACAACTGAAAGCGCACAGCCCTCATTTCCCATATCAACTCCCTCCCGCCACACAAATCAAGCAAACGGTGGGGGGGGGCCTGCTTTACATTAGCATCAATCCTGAACAGATTCGGACCATGGAAGAACACGCAGTCTAACCTTAACTTTCGCAAAGACATTAAAATCGTATTAGTTCTGATATTGGAAATCGTAAAAACAGTTCATGGTCTTCCAGCTACGCCTTACCTGCTGCTTCATAACACGAGCCGGATTTTTCAACAACTGAAAACCGGGTTCCGGTTCAGCTTGCTTCACTTTCTCAACGCTCACACTGCTAGTCGACTCGTCATCCTTTTTCTCTTTTTTCTCACTAGTCGCACTGGCATCCTGAAAAGTCGATATTCAGATTTTTTTAACCAACTAATAATACTATTCACACCATTCTTACCACATCCATCTTCTCAGGTTCTCCTGCCTGTTTTGTCTTATCCTGTTGACGTTTCTTGGCTTTGTTCGTAATCGATAATACGGCCGTTTCGATTTTCTCCGCCTGTTTTTCTTTTTTCTCCTCCATCGGAGGTGGATAAGCGAATTGACTCGGCTTCGCGTTCGATTTAAATTCCATTATCGGCATCTGTAAAAATGCACAACAATTTTCTCAAATCTCAAACAGGATTGCTTTTGAAAATTTTACAAGCTAAAAACTCACCTTCAACTCGGACGTCAACGTTATCAGACAAGTCGGCTGGAAGCAAAGCGATAAGAAGTGCGATAATGGGAACCAATACCAGTGTTGCAAAAACACAAGCATCCCAATAACGCTAGCCAAATCTGTATGGCCGTTCCTCGATTGCATGCTGATCGTCACATTACGACCACCTGCAAAACCTTCATTTAAAACTTCAAAACTCAATAAAATCCAAGATTCCTCACCAGCATCCAAAATTCCGTGCGCTATAATGGCGCCAAACTTGGCCATCACTTCCTCGTGCTTATCGCTGATCGTTTTCATCAAAGTTGCTCGAAAATCTTTCACCTGGAAGAAAAGTACACTTATAATAAGTCTGTGTGTCAGGCACGCTATTACCTTCGGACAAGTAGTTTCGTTCTGTTGGATCATAACCAACGCGGAGGCAATCATGGCCCCTTGACGAACATAACTGACCGGATCATTCAACATTGGTTCGATCAAATTAATGGCATCCTGTTACGAACAATTCAAATAGACTTCATTCTCTTGCAAAACGTCCACCAGCACCTACCTTCGATCCGGTACCAGCGCACGCAATCCCCAAAGCCAAGGCTGCCCCGTAGCGCACATTGGGATTGAAACTTTCGGCCAACAAAGCCACCATCGGCGGGCATTCTTCCGGCTTCCTAAAACGAATAATCTCGGCACGAGTGAACACATTCTTCTAATAAGCCTTCCACATGGCCAGTTTAATCACACACTCGACTTGGGCCGCACTAAATCATTGGCCTTGGTCGGGTTGTAACGCGATCCGCGCACCTGCTTGTCTTCGTAGACCCGGCCCTCTCCAAACTGCACTTGACAAAAACAGCACGTCCAACAGTATACCGCTACTCTCGAGGACCTACGCGCCGATGCTCTTAGAAAAAAGTTTCAACAGCAAAATGCTCAACGAAATCCACGCCCTCGAGCTTGCATCCGACAGCTGTTGAAAGAATGCCGTGACCCTGGCGACGCATCGCGAACACTGGACACGACTCAAGTTTCGCCCGGCTCAAATCCCAGCCAGTCGAGTGAGTCTCTTAGGAAAGCATACACTGTCGCTAGGGTTTAGGATAGTTCATTTTTTCTTGCGCCGAAAGACGCTTCTTCTAGTCTGACTAGATATTTACATCGCGACGGGCTTGTAACGTTAGACCCGTGCCTTTTCATCCCGTCAATGACCAGACAGCAAATGAGCTCCACCGACCACACACCAGCTGGAAACGAGTTGATAACGGATTTACAATCGACGTGACGTTGCCGTTTCCTCCAT
Source organism: Mesodorylaimus sp. YZB2_4 (assembly GCA_030248295.1). Lineage (NCBI taxonomy): Eukaryota > Metazoa > Nematoda > Enoplea > Dorylaimida > Dorylaimidae > Mesodorylaimus > Mesodorylaimus sp. YZB2_4. The sequence continues at coordinate 194,322 of JASANH010000314.1, read as the reverse complement.
TCCCACCAGCCTCCACAGGTGTTTTGCATTTGGGCGGCGCTGGGAGGCAGGCAGCGAGTCGTTGCTCTTCTATTAGCTCCTGTCCTTCACTCATTCGTGCAAGAAACATCGCCTGTGTACACCGAGTATACGGTACCACCGGGCTCGACGGGGCGGCTGCTTTGCGATTGACTGTGGGCCGAGGACGTCTTTACTTGTGTACGGTTCGTTGTTTTATGTCCATCTACAAGGCCGCTAACGGCAGAAAAGCGGCTTTAATATATCAACAGCTGCCTTAATGCTACTGGAAATACGGTTGCTGATGGGGCGATTGATATGGTGCGACGAGTGCCGTCACTACTGCCGGCCTTGAATCCAGGAAGAGGATCGTTCATGCTCTGCCCCTCGGTCTCAATCAATGCGCACAAAAAGCAGTCTCTCAAAATTACCGAGAATAGAAGGAGAGCGATAGAAAGCTGGATGCGCCTCGTTTCGTAACCATTTCGTCGCATCGAAAGAACAGCACCCGCTCTCTTTTTTCTTACCCATCCGCCCATCACCCATCTCATTGGAACTAAAAGGATATCAAGATCGGCGTCGGCCCTAAGCGAATCCAACGGCATACATCCAAGAGGGGATAAAAGTGGCACGAAGGAGACAAAGTTTCCTACCGCCGGCCATCTTATTTCCCTCCCAGCCGCACCCACCGACCCACCGTGCCAATCGCAGTCAGGCCTCTCGCAAAGGTCATGGCTGAACTGAAGCCCACGGCCGACGATATCGCCAATCTTTCCTCCGTATTATTATCTCACGATATCAATTTTAGTCCTAGATGGCTCGCATTAGCCCTAGGGGCCTTTATGATATTGGGCGCCGTCGGTAATACGCTCGTTTGCATCGCCATATGCATCGATCGAAGGTTACAAAACGTCACTAATTATTTCCTATTCTCATTGGCTGCCGCCGATCTCCTCGTCTCACTTCTTGTCATGCCATTCAGCATTCTCATTGAACTGAATCACGGTAAGTCAACACGTCACTCCCCCTCTCTGTCCTACAACCCGGCCGTGCGTGTTCACCAATCACCCGTCGCACAATGAAAACTGCTTGCCTCTCATAATTCCTTTCCCATCTAAGCTCACCTCGTCCATCCAACTAAACCCTATGCAAAGTAGACACTGTTTACTCAGGCCTCTTCAAGCCCAACTCCCTTTACGCCATTCCGACTATTAATAAATGCCAAAACCTGTTTTTAGGCTATTGGCTTTATGGGTCATTATTATGCGCCAGTTACACGTACACCGATGTATTCCTGTGCAGCGCTTCCATAGTTCACATGTCCATCATATCGATCGATCGTTATCTCGGCATCAGTCGGCCACTCAAGACCAGAAATAAATCTAAACTAGTAGTCACACTCAAAGTGATCGCCGTCTGGGTCATTACGACCATCATATCATGTCCGATAATCGTATTGGCCATCACTAATCCTCGTGACATTTATCGAGACTACGAATGCGCAATCGACAATTCCTATTACATGATTTACGGATCAACATTAGCCTTCTTAATTCCCACTCTCATCATGGCGGCCACCTATGTCAGAACTACTCAATTACTTCGACAAGAAGTAATTACGTGCGGAAATGCCATCGGTAACAATCGCAGCTCGCGAGGCAGTACGCGAGGAGAGACGGGCGAGGGCTTACGTCGAACTCATATCCGCCATCGACCCTTCAAAGCTACTCAAGAACGTCAGCGAACATTCGATAGTCTCGACGACAGTATACAAGGCTCACGCACGGGTCTCAGTAGCCCGAACCTAGCTACTACCAATCGTCGCTTCTCCAATTATAACAACAATAATAACGTTAACACAAAGGCCGCAAGGAAATACACACCCGCTATTCGAAACGGCAACAACGGCTCCCCTCGACTAGGAGCCGACTACGGAAGAACTCGGCCACTCTGCCCTCCACGAGCCCCATCGGAGGAAAGTCAGGAAATTAGCCCCGCAATGGGCAAAATGCAAATAGAAGAACCTAATCCAACCTCGGCCGAAACATTTCGCAGTAAATTCAGGGAACGAACAATGACTTTATGGAACAAAACCACACGCAGAGGAGCTACTTCGGCTAGCGAATTGGCCAGCGAGAGAAAAGCCACCAGAGTACTAGGATTGGTTTTCGTCTGCTTTTGCGTCTGTTGGACTCCGTTCTTCGTTCACAATTTCACTCTAGCTTTCTGCAAGGACTCGTGCCAAATTCCGAGATGGATAGCCTCAGTTTTCTTATGGCTAGGCTATATTTCCTCTACAATCAACCCAATTATCTACACGGTCTTTAACGAACGCTTTCGAAACGCCTTCCTAAATATCTTAACCTGTCGGTGCCGTCGACCACCGCCACGTCAAGACCAATTCACTCGAACGAGTGGTGGAGGAAGTTTCCAAACGGCGGCAACAGCGGCCAATTACGGACTCATCGCAGCCTACGCGTACGCCACTAAAACCACTCCCGTCGAAGAAAATCGATAAGTTCCAACTTGAATATGTACTATCTATGATTTGACCTGTCCGATACGATTCGATAAAACCTATTGCCCACGTACCTGAACAACAGGAATCCAAGCGACGTCACGGCTGCTCGTCGGACATCGTCGTTTACGTCGCTCACCTGAAACAAGGTCAAACAATATATGTTTCGATCAGAATCAGTGTGAGACAAAGTCCATCAATGTCATATCGAAAGCCAAATAAAGTAACAAAAACAACCTTGTCTTTTAAAATTGATATTAGGCCATTTCGTCATCGACGTATCCAAACCACTAATGCAATCTACAAAGCCCCCCCCCCCCCTCCTGACCATTACTAAAGCTCGGACAGACCTGGCGGCCGAGATGAAAAGTCAAAGAGCTCTACCCCTAATCAGCATTCATCCTAGGCTCCTTTCTTCAAAAGACAATATTTCATAATTCCTGCTCTCTTTGACAGAAAACTAAGAACAAGTCCAGTAGACTACTTACAGCCACATGGAGCAGACGTCGAATAGCATCCGTGTTCCCAGTGCCGCAATAGGCCAAAGCCAACGTATATACGCCAGAACGGCGAAGCAATGGATCCTTATCGCGAGACAAGCTTTCAATCAATGCATCCGCCTCTTCCATCCGCCCGTACATCACACACGCCAATCCAACGCACAGACCACGTAGAATCTTCTCGTGCTGAGTTTCTTGGGCATACTAAAATGACTTATGAATTTCCTAACCATTAAATACAAAACTAACTAGAGTACTAGACGAATCTAGGCCTTACCGAAATCATATCATTGATAGCATCGGCTGATCGTGATCCTAACATGACCAATCCCATAGCTAGCGACGCAGCTTCGCCTAAGGAGAAGAACATAATATGTACCACACCAAACCATACCAAGCGGTGATTTTAAGAAGTGCTTACCAGTGACAGCATCGTCTTGGAACAAATGATAACGCAATTGATCATAAATATCTGCAATCAAGAATCCATCCATTGGCCGTAGTCCTTAATTATTCTGATCAGACATAAAGTCCTTTTACCTTGTCGCTGGGTTCCCAAGGCGGCCAATCCCATACCCAAACACGCCCCGTGGCGAACGTTGTCAGTGGTGGCGCTTTGTAACTGATTTTTCAAATATTCTAGAACCGTCTTGTTTCCATGATTGGCGTGAATCAAACCTGGAAAGAATAGCCGTGAATAATACTCTATTAAATTGTATAAAATATTAGCCTTTATACCCAACGCGTACAAACCACCTCCCTCCATGTAGCCGGGGGTTCCACCTGCGTCTTTTGGTAAATACGAATCCAAAATGCGCATGGCATCGTTTTCGTGTCCTTTATGAATGACACCCAGACTTGCCACGGCTGAGAATTTAGACCAGTTCGTTGCTTTGCTTATCCATTCCAAGTTTTCCCTAAGAAGTAATGCCATGATTTAGGATAAGTGGTTTGGCCTTCATTTAGTTACTCTACAACAGCGAGCAGCCATGGCCGACTATACATGCACCAAGATTCTGTGCCAGTCCTTCTGTAGATGTCGCACACAAGTACCTACTGCGCAACCTGCTCGCATAGGGCTCTCTGCGGTGAATGCTCCTCTCAAACTCAACTGTGATCCGACTTGCCCAGTGCCCTGGAGGGATCATAAGTGCGGGATCATAAAAATGCCTGCCAAGCTAGAATGTAGCCGCGACCAGACTAGCAGACTGGTGCGGCCGGTCGAATCCAACTTCTAGCAGCTTACCTCAAGAAGTCATCGCAAGTCGTACCAGCGTGCATGAATCCATTCGTAATCACGGTGGCCGTATGAGCGACGCTATTACGCACAGTGTCCTGCAACACAAAGATCGATCAATGCGTGGCTAATCGCCCAGAACAGACATCAGCCATACCTTGATCGTCTTCAGAATAAGAATATCCGTCTTGTTATTTTTGATCAGGAATTGTAAATGCAAAGAAATCGTTTCGTCGCCCGAAAGAATACGAACAAGGTTCTCGATACGCCGTTGAATCAAACGATCCTTGTCGCTCTGAAAAATAGCCTTGCCTCTTTTTCTTCCGAAACGAGTATACATCGAAACTTACCAAAGACTCAGCCGTTTTGGCAGGAGCAGCTGGTTTGGGGTCTTCGGCTTTTGATTTCCTAAAACCGAATAATTTTAATCGTCGTTCATCGAAACAGAAAACGTAACTTACTCATCCACGCTGACGCTATTCTCAACATCCATGGGTTCAGCACTTTGGCTGGGACTTGATGGAGCTGCCCCAGGCTTTGAATCAGAGGACTGTTTGTTTTTCCTCGACGTGGATGGCGAGCCTAATGGAGCAGGAGCTCGTTGACGCAGAGATTGCAAAACACGCCCGATAAACTGTTGCGTGGCCGATTCGTAGGAGTCAAAGGCTATTTGATAAGCGATTAACGCAGTATCCTGAGAAAAAACCATTAGACAGCGATAGATAGGTTAGTTACCGCATTTGGCCACTTATTTACCTCCGACTCCGTGATCAACTTCTCCAAAATTTCCGAAACGCTTTGAGGATCCTCGAGATAAATTAAGCACTGCAAAGAAAAATCAATTAACAATGCCCCAATTAGAGACCTCTAGTTTGTTTACTTGGCACATATTTATAAAATCCGGTCGCGACAATGTCGAATACAATTTGACCAAACGTTGCAGTATCTCGTTTCGGTACTGGCGATTTTGAATCCAAGCTAATGCAGCCTTTACTGCGTACGCCAACAAACGGGGCGGGTCGTCCTAGAATCAGTGCAATGTACGAAGGGAAATCGTAACCACTAAGAAACCGTACCGATTCTTTGATCGCGCGTTCCAGCATATCCAGTCGACGACTCTCGTATGCCGTTCCGATAGCCTAGAATTCGGAGACTGCCGCGCAAAAACTATAATTCGTAGTCATCCAGACTCTTACCTCCCTGTACTGGCGATGAGCAAAGCAGCGCTCGAACATACGATTGACAATAGCTTCCAAACGTGGATCGATAGATTTTTTATCCTTTTCTTCCTTCACCTCTGCGTTCTGATTGCGCAGTTTCATGTAATGATCGATGCATTTAGCTGCAACAAACGAGAATGCCTGACCTGCCAGAGCAAAGGAATTTAAGTTTTCAGCTTACCAACTATGGTTTCCACATACAAATCTGGCGCATTCACGTTGAACAAATCCTGAGCGCCCAAAGCTAATATCAATGCGTCTTCGTACGACCCCAAATGAAAATAAACCTAAGTATTTCGAAAACCAATTCAAAGGTATATCAAACCGATAGGATGCTCGAGCTGTCAAATGGCCAGGGGTCAGTTTCCTTTTAGGCCGCATTTCCCTCAAATGACAGCCCCGCTAGGCTCCCAGATTCCCGGGGACTTCATAACCATACAATATTCACAAATACACACGCAAATTTTTACCTTCGAAGCAACTAAAGCAGCCAGTTTCCTGTCGGGAAAGTTTTGATCTTCATACAAACTTTCAATCTTTCCGATCACGTCGGCGATTTCATGCCAGCAGTAATTGACTACCTGATCCAGTTTCGACAATGCATAAGTTTTTAAACGGACGTTCGATTCATCCAACAGGGCAATAAAGCCAGCTGAAAAGATTTCATGTTTCCCTTATGTATTGTACATAGCTACCTTTGCAGTGCACAAAGTTAGAACCTAAAATGCAATTCATCGTACCTGACGAAGCCACAGCCATTATTTCACTTCCTGCGATTCTCAAATAGTTTTCGATTTTGTATCTGGAAGAAATACAGCTCAGTTGCTTCGAGTCCAAAAGAGCTGAATTACAGTATACAGAGCAGAAAGCAAGAATTGCAGTAAAAAGGAAGGAAAGAAAACAGCGAATACAATACCCGCACTGTCATGGCAGCACTGAAGCAAGCAGGGTGCACTTCTTATGACAAATGCGCGAAATTTAAAAAGTAATGTTTCATCACAGATTATTCGGACTGTGCATAACAACTAATACGCTGACTGACAGGTCTGGCAAAGCAGTATTGCTCGCTATACTTTGAATAGCCAGGACACGTTTATTCAGAAACTAATATCACAAGTTTACACACACATAGAGCATGTACACGTATCACTGGATCAGGAGTACCCACAGAGGTCACGAGCAGACTCATACAGCACTTCCGACTTTGTCCATCTTTAGGGGTGATGTTTGTGCCCTCTGTTTTGGCACAGTGGATGGATGGCGACAAGATGGTGGTTTCCAGGGAGCACCACAGAAAACTGTGCCTTGCTCGACAGAATGCAATGTCGCCTCGCTCGTTTCACGTCGATGGATGAAAATGCAGTAACATGCAATGATTTCCTTCGGTAGCGTACGGCTAGGTTCGACCAGGCCGCTTTACGAAACTGAGAGTCCTGTCTGAGCTTACCCTGCGTGTTAGCCAGTCGACAGCTGGGAGAGTCACCGTCAGGCTGATGTTTCAGCCATGGACTAGGTCGGTTCAAGACTTGGTTGCCTGTCCTGTCTGGGCTTTTAGGGTGGTAGGATAGCTCCACCAGTCATTCCCTGCAGTAATGAGGACCAGGAGCACTAAAAAAAGACTCATCTGGATTGGACTACGTGACGATGGAAAGCTATGACATCTGTACTTGATGCTCTAAAGAAATAATAAGGTTTATACTGCACTCTACAGTTCCTATCTTTTATTTGTGTATTATATTTTCGTTACTTATTATAAACTTAAATATAGGTCAACATTCAGACTGCAGCGAGCTGAAACTTACGTAGACTCAGGTTTTTCATTCCTCCATTCTGATGTGATACCCCCTACATACTGTGCTCGGTCCGATTCTCTCGCTGCAAAGTGCCTACAGAACATATACTAACAATTATAACACGCTTGGTCTTCTAGGCATTTGCGGACATCTCTACACGAGTACAACCTTATAAGAACAAAGAACGTTCAGATGGAAAACGATTGGGATCGGCGGACTAACTGCCAATCGAGTTGCTCTGCACTGATCATTAGTGCTGATAACATGTCCGAACTTTCGCTAACAGCGCTGTAATCTAAGTCGCGCTTGTTTTGTTTCTCAGTGGCGCTTGTTCAGTTTGTTTTGATTCTATTATTCACAACTTGATCAGTAGTCCTAGTGCGATCTGCGTGCTTGTACCAATATTGTAGTGGAGTCGGGTGTGTAAGGCACTTTAGTGATTAGACGCTGCTCTGCACCTGTCCTATTTGTGGATGATGCACTTTGGGCACCTTATCGTCGCGATCTTTGGAGTATGTAAAGCACCTACTGGCTTGTGTTGTACTGTGATCTTTATGGTTCCTGAGCCCATACAGCCACAAGTATGAAAAATACGGTATCCACAGTCCCTAAAAGGCATTTCCCCCACTCTAACACGCATGTCGACAGAATCCATCAAGGCGTCCAACCGAGCCAAAGCCTGGGGGACACAAACAAGATGGACTCCTTGGAGAGAACAGATTGCAAGCGTCTTACGTCTGAGACAATGACGCCACGCAAAATGTATTGGCACGTACGGTACGGTACGAATACAAGACCCCTTAAAACCCGAGGTGCGTAAACCAAACCAAGGCTTGATACACACATGTTGGCGCAGTTTTTGGCGGTGATAACAAGCGCTCGGCATCTTGTCCTCACGATCAGTGCTATTTTTCCTTCAGTGTTGGCTCGGTGTTGGTACTCGCACTTACCCAACAGCCAAAGAATACAATCCAGTTATGCATACCTACTACGTGTACTGTGGTCTGCTTGAACTCTGCCGATGTGCCTTTCATCTTCAAATCTGCCCTATGTTCAAATTGGGTTTGGTATTTGGGCACAGTCTTAGGCCCGAAGTGTGGCGCTGGTGTCGCGGGCTTTGTCAAGCTCTAATTACGGCCTAGAATGCGAAATCTTGGCCCGCAGCCTACCAACCAATCCGACGGTGAAGGCATGCTCCGACTTCCCCCCGTCCAATGAAACGCGCGGCGAATCGAGTGGCGAACCCGAGACAGTAATCTTGCGTACTTGCACAAAGGTAGACCTATTCTCCTGTCGCATAGGCTGGTTGCCAGTCTACTGCCTTCACTGTGCATTCGCCTTGACGAAATCTCAGTCTTGATTATTTGTCTCCGACCATTCAACGATGGCTAACATATCTTTTTACTCATTGGCCCAGACAGTGGGCCTCGATGTATGGCAACAGAATTGGACTGAGAACACGGATGTTTCTAAATACGGTTACGACCAGAAGCCGATTCCGCCAGTGCCTCAGTATCCACCTTATCACTCGGCGTCTGGACGGGATTCGGGACTTTATTGGACCGATTGCTCCGATCAGGCTTATCAACAGAACCAAGCCACACGTCTTCAACCAACGACATCCCCTCCACCGCCTGGCATCGTACACTGGACACCCGTTATGGATGAGAGAAGACCACAGTTTGACAACGCAGCCGTGGTCTCACCGAGTCGAGGAGAGAAGCAAGTTCAAAAATTAGCAGGAGCATCGGGTAAAAAACGTGCACCCACTCAAGGAGGATTGCGTTCATCCAATTCGACTATTCAGAAGCGAGCTACCATTTCGAAAAACAGTATCAATTCGAAAAAGAAGGAATTACCTACTTGCACACCTACTCAACCAGTGGTCACAAAACAACGTCGTTTGGCCGCCAATGCCCGCGAGCGAAGACGAATGAACAATTTGAACACAGCTTTCGATAGCTTACGCGAAGTCCTGCCCAGTGTCGAGACGGGACGCAAGTTATCCAAATTTGATACCTTACAAATGGCTCAGACCTACATCGAAGCACTCATGGAGATTTTGGGCACTCCCGACGGAGACAGTCGAAGTAGCACGCCTTGACTTTTCTTGACGTCATTATTGGACGGCGTTCCTTTTTGACTTGAATGTGCATTTGGAAATACGGTTTTCAGGTATTGAATGTGCATTGATATTCTCTGCCAGTGCCTAACGGTAATCGAATACGGGACATGAGTCGATGCCTGTGCGGTTTTTTTGTAAAGTGTACTCGTGCGATGTGCAAAGAAGGGATGATCCTGTGGAGAGGTACTCTGGTGGGGTGGCAAACAGGCGCAGTAGCGTGACCAATATTAGCACGCGTCGATAGAGCGGCGCCGATGGTTATTGTATAAATGAGGACAATAAGCACCGAATGGACTGGCCAGTTGCGAAACGAGTCGATAGCCGGTCAGTGACGCAAGGACGACTGGTCTCGTCCGGACAATACTAATTGCTATGCCAGACTAGAGGAGTCGTTCCATGGCTGTCGAGTGTAATGCGGGCCAATCGCATTTCTCTTGGCGCCCAAAGGAGTGATTACGTGATCTAAATGGGGGAGTCCCCACCAGTGCTTGACCTCAGACCGCGGCCGCCCTGCTTGCCTTAATTATTGGGTTCTAAAAATGGCGGTGCATATTGCACAAGGGTACCGTTTTCTTCTTATCTGCTCCGGCGAATCTGACCATAACCACCGTTCTATTGACCGAGTGGGCGGGCACGGTCAAAGAAAGCGGAAAGTAATGGCCAACCGAGTGTGAGTGCTGACCCCTGCTCATCCGCCGTCACTCCAAATAGCCTGTCAATACTCACATTTTGAAACACCTATTGCTGCAACCCAACAGCGTGCTGATGTTAAAAAATGTGTCGCCAGTATATTCAAAAGGTGAGACGGCTGGAAATGGAAGTTTCAAAAAGTAGCAGTCGTTTTCGTTAAAAAAGCACATGAAGTCGGGAACCAGTTCTAGTCTTCATGACACGGGATCATTTCAACCTTTCAAACGGGCCGATAATGATGGCCGTAGTTATTTTTCAACCGTTTCTCTAGCGTTCAAAAGAGCCGAAAACGGACTGGTTGGTTTTTTGGTTGAAGAAGAGAACCCTATCTGACGAGTCATCTAGTGTCGACGCCCCGTATTTGATACAATAAAGGCTGTAATCTTCTAAAAAATCACGTTGAACACATTGATTAGGGGCCGGAGGCGTCGAGAAGGCGCGTCTAAATCGTTTTTCAAATGCCCTATTTTTTGTCAAACACACCGCAGCGCCTTATATGGACATTTTTTAACACCCGACGCGATCTCATTACTGCCTTGTACGCACCCCAAGAACTGGCGCCGTCTAACTGCCATCGGCGGTAGTAAAGAGAAGAAAAAGTCGAGAAAACATCACGTTTTGGTGTCGTTTTTTCTTTTTCGCTTGTATACACTACAGTAATGTATTGTAGAGAAAATTGATTTTACAATGTCATTTTTGAACAATGATAACGGCAGTCGCGTGCTTGGCGTATGTCGTCCGAGATAGTGCCTCCAGGGAATCGCGATGCACTGACCCGATAACTCTTATTGCAGGTGATTTTTGGGTTCCCCGATGACGAGTGGAGGTTTCTGTTAGGCGGTTCAAACGCAGACTCTGAGATCACATTTTGCAAAGTCGCTGCTTTAGAATGTGGGGCTCTGACAGCTTACCGTATGCGCTGTACTGTACTTGTGCTCTGTTGGCTATTCACTTATGATTCCGCGCTGGGATCATAATTCCATAGCCAACAGCACAGTCCAGAAGCTGGTATCAAACTGACTCCTGTGTAAGGCAAACAGAAGCATAGTTCAGATTTCTGTTTGAAACTGGGGGCACCACGTTGTTGAAACTTTACTGCTACCTTGAATTTGAAAAAGGATCAATCCTAGTGGCAAACAAACCTTTTTTCATTTCTTCAATGCACTATTTTGTAGAAAAGTGACTAGTTTCCAATGTCTGGCCGTTTTTGTTGAAGAAAAACCTCGCATTCCAGTTCATACCATTTTCCTCTCGGCCTTTAAAAGCGGACAAAAACGTAGGGCATTCATTCGAATCTAAGCGCCCGACAGTTCTTCACAACCGCCGACTTTCTTATGTCTGCCCACCCATACAAGGATCGGGCGAAAAAATCAAAACTATCTACAGTCAGTAGTGGGAATCAAAGGGTCAGTTGTTCCGAAAGGGCGCGGAAACTGATCTTTGTCCGGGGGCTAGGGCTAGCAACAGAGGTCTGTCCGTTTGACGAGTCGGCACTTTGACACGGAGTCCACTCGCAACGTGCTTCTCAATGACGATGGGTGCGCACGTTTTTGAAAGACGTCTAGTCCGATAAGCACTTCGATAAGATTCTCATGGGCATCCGCCTACGTCTGATGAGGGGAAAGCAGGAAAGGAGATTACGTTCGCTCATCGATCATCGTCTGCTCTTTGGCAAGAGACACGCGCGGAGGGCATCGATTTGACACCTATTATGATGGATGATACGCCTAATGCAGCCACCACTTTGCGAACGGGGTCGTGCACAAGGAACGACTTTGCGCCTAAATAGGCTGAACACTATCTTGTATCTACACACTGTCTCTGTCGATGCGAAGTCCGAATAGAACACCAAGAATGTACATTTTCCCGTGATGGAAAAATGGTCCACGAAAGCTTTAGTTCTCACTATTGTTATCTCGGGGCCATCATCCGCAGTTTTCTTGACTCCCACACTTTCACAAGCTGCACCCGCTGAGATAAAAACATGAACCAGGTTTCTCAGGCTGTAACTTTTCCCAAATGCTACAGTAGCATGTTAGAAAAAGCTGTCCAAGTACTTAAAAAATCGGCAAGACCCGTAATTTTGGAACCATAAATTTCATATGCCTTCACAATTTATGGTGGCTACTGTCGTTACAAAGTAGTGCAGCCAATCGATTAGGGGTATCTCGGTGAAGAAGGGTGATTTAGTTGATGCGTCGTATTTCACAGACAAAAGGATAATTGGCCTAAATTTTCCACAGCACAATGGAACCCCTCGGCGTGCGTATACCTATTCAAGCCGTGTGACATGATAGCCCGTAGATTGGTTGTGACACGGAGCGTACGCGGGTATAATTTTGTTAACGACGACAAAACTTGCAGACCTTGAAATCGACGACGACGTGCGAGCACTTTTTTCATTGCACAGTTTTCATTTTAAATGCGTTGAAAAAATGACCAGATTTTTCAATGTACACGCGCCCGAATCGGCTCCGATTCGCCTCCAAGGCACGAGTCGACAAGACTGCCACATTTGGCAAATGGGAACAAGTTAGACATTAGACGCCTACTGTAGAAGACATGCCGCGTGCCACAAATTAGCCATACAAGGAATGATGCCAGTGTTATCGCAGATCAGAATCTTTTACGAACTGCTCCCGCTCGCCTCCCCCTCGCCTGGACCGGGGCCTGTACCCAGTTTTGAACTTACCGTATTCAATTATGGTATAGTCACAATGGACGATTGAAAATGATCTGTATCGGCAGCCATGCAGACTACGTCGGCGTCTCGTCAGCCCCAGGCGAACATTAGAATCCGGCCCGTAAGAACTACAAAATATGTACACGAATGATGATAATCGAAGGACGACGTCTCGGTAATTTGTTCGACGTCGTCGTACAAGAACTGGCGTCGACAGCCCTTCCATCTTTAAATTATTCGGACTGTCGAAATGCCAGTCCCCTAGCTGGCTTACTGTTAAGGGGTCCGCAGGCACCGCACCAGGCACTACAGAAATGGTCAGCACATACGCTCGCTGCTATGGCCTCAAAGCAGCGAAGTGAGCAGACTTCCGCGCAAACTTGGGATGACCAACTTTTGCGCAGGGACGTTCGTGGCAATCCATGTACCAGTTCATGTACGTACATGCATTCGGAGGTCATTGGAAGAGGGGGATTTAGTTTTATCTACGTATGCAATAGGACAACATCGAACACGGGTCATGGTCGTTCACGCACACCAAGTTCTCAATTTCTTATCGTTTTTCTTCCATGTTCTGTGTCGACTCTTTCTCTCTCACAACATGAAACGAGGCCCGTTTTCTACCAGGTCATCATCGATGGTGTCGAGCGGGCGCATTTTGGCCTGCACACGGCCAAATCGTTCACGGATTTTGTTCCTTTTTGACGTCATCGTATTGCGCACTGTGCAACGAAAAGTACGGATCTGCATGGGTTGCAAAGTGATGGTGTCGCCAACTGAAATGCTAAGCGTGCTGTGCAGGACAGCGCCACCCGATAGAGTCAGTTCTTCGATTGACAAAATGTCCAAGCCAGCGAGATGACTCTGAAATAAAAAGGTTATAAACAAGAAGCTGAGGGCATCTGATCAGAAGAGGATGACATTGTGCCTACTGGGATGGAGTACGGTAACTGCTTACCTTGAGGTTGATGGAGGCTGGTTTGGACAGTTCAGCATCTTCGCCCTTTTGGTACAAATGCTCTAATCGAATCAAGAGCGAGGTGCCTTGCCACTGAGCGATGGTCAGGAAGTTGACATTGGACGGAACAGGGGTTTGGATGCCTGACATCTAAACTCAAATGGTCATATCCATTTGTCAATTTAAGGACCAGAACGGAACTCACGATGGTGTTGTACTTCTGTCTGTAATCATCGAACGATCCAGAAAGTGGGGCAAAGATTGGGATCGGTTGATAGAACATTTCCATGCCGAATTGACGATGCAGCTTGGCAGCCTTTGATGGCTCGCTGAACAATACCCAGTGCTTGCCCCTGATCACCAAACCACGCCCGTCGGTGCCAGTTTCATTCAATGGCTCGGCCACACCGAAACCGTCGTCCTCGAAGCAACGACGATGGATCTATAAAGCGAAGATAGCCAGACTGAACCCAAGAGGACGAAATGAACTGTCTTACCATCAGCTCGACCGAGCCATCAGTGATGCTCGAACCACCTTGCGATCTGTCCGTCAACACAGTCATTTGGGTGTTTGAATCCTAAAGCATGGAATATTATGGCTTGGATCCATTTTCGAGTTCGAAGTGAGGACTGACCTGAATGGCGATGCGGGTGTTAACAGGGTAATAATTGCCCGAAATCGGTTCGTCGTTCGAGTAAGTGTAAGTGGCTTGATAGTTCCTCCTGAAACGCCAACCATACCTTCTCGCTCGCGGGAAGAACACAACATCCTTACGTTCGTTTCAGCAACTGTCGTCCGTTGGCATCAGTCCAGAAAACTTTTTGGTTAGCAACGGATGTGTCAAAACGGGTGATAATTTCTTTGGCCACGCTGTCACTGAAAGCAGCGGTCCATCATCGAATGGCATTACTGGCTGCCTTGACAACCTGGGACACTCACTTGGCAGGGATAGGACCGACAGTCCATTCAAACTCGATGTATGGTTTGCCCGTGAACAACCTTATGGTCTGAGTCAGCCATGGCGCAAAAGTCTGCCTCATTTCTTGGACCCAGGATCCCTATGAAAGACAGAGTGATCATCTGATAGCACCTGTGGTCAAAAAGAGCACTTGCATCGATTTTTTCAGTCTTCACTGGTCCCGAAGACAGTTCGAACGGAGACGTTCCATTTGGGCGAAAAATGTACGCTCCGCTGGCCTGTTTCCCTTCGCCGGCGGCAGTAGCTCCCTTGTACCACAGGAAATTCTGCTTCACCGCTACAGTATGCCCGCTGTTGGCGTCAGTGACCGACTTGAGCAAGCCAGTAGATGGATCGAATTGGACAGTCAAGAACTGAAAATAAAAACGTGCTTCTAGAAATCCCTTATCGTATCTTTCTGTATTTACATTGTTCGACAAAGTATAGGCATCGTTCCTTCCGTTCCAGCTCCTGCGTGGGACCGCTCCTGCAGGCGCGGCGTCGCAGTCGACACCATAGGTTCGCAGGATGTACGCTTTGTCCTGTTCTCCAGCATCTGTAACAGCGACTTTTTTATCATCGGCTCAGACTCCTTGTCTTGCAGTATGTCTTACTTTGGCAAAGCAAGGTTCTTGAGGCGAGGGACTGTCGCGTTACGTAGTACGTGCTGTACCCAGCGCCAGGTACTGTAATTGGGAATATCAAATCGTACGGACCTTGCTTGTCCGTGAATTGATTTGTGATAAAAGTTTTAACGATCTGAAATGAAAAAAGTGCCCTAATTTTTGAAGGTCATGTATGAGTATCGCAGGAAGGGCCTCGCTGTGTCCATGATATTCTGATCTGGGTGGTCCGTACGCAGGCAGCAAAGTCATTAGGGAGAGTTAGTTGATGGATGCGTGATATCAAAAGTTAGACTAAAACGATTTCTTATACACCTTGAAACCTGTTGGTAAAAACAGCATTTTACATGATCGAAGCGTGCCACCGCTCCTCCCTCTACGGCCCAAGAGACAAGGTTCATCAGTCTCGGAACCGATATTTGGCGTGGTGCGTCATCTGGCACGCGCCAACATCAGTGCGAGTCTGACAAAAATGACTGATTGACCTCCCAAAGTTTTGCTCTTCGCTACGCCAAACAGAATCCGGATTTTTAGCCCAATTTGTATGGTATCATGCCTCAACTGGTTGCTTACCTGCGGCGAAACGGGTTGTCCCAGAGGATCGTAGACGGAATACGTGTCCCCGCCAACTGGCAGTCGTAAAAACGTATTCAACGGTTGTGACATACCGTTATACAGAGTGACGACGAACTGCAAAAACAATAAAGGACACTCACTATTCTACAAATCTCCATAAAAGGAATGGAAAGTCATAAAAGTTTCCTCCTTGCTACATTGCTCATTACGATATGCATAAATCTTTGACACCATTCCTTATTTCACTTTTTCAAACCTTTGCTTTTAATTCAAGAGGGAGGAAAGGCACTTACGCGATTCTGGTCTTGACTGACATTGCACACACTCGAATTCAACTTCAGGCAAAATGTTTGGAAGGGTGGTAATTGACCACTTGCAGTCTTTGGTGCTAGCTTGCCCAGGGCGTCGTTGAAGACTTGCTGAAAGGGAAAAGGGACGGGATGACTCATTCCACATCCCATGTTGAGGGATGGAATGAGATGAGGGATGACTCATCCCTCATCTCATTCCATGTTCCATAGCCCTATGGGATTCACAGATAATATTACAAAGATTTACCCACCTGACATTCCATTAGACCTTCGTGCAACATCTTGGAATAATCATTCGTCACGTGCTGTTTAGCCGTGCCGCTGCAATGAGAACAAGGTTTAGTGCTGAGCTTTGAAGCTTGATAGGAGCTGCACCACGAACACGACAGTATACTACTCGCATAAAAAAGCAACTGACCTGACGGCATCGTGATGTTGCAAGATGCCCATGGCTCGATCTAAACAATGGGAAGGGTAGGGTCTGCGGAAGACTCCTTGAAAGGATAGCAAGCTTACGAAGAACGTCCACGTCGCCAAAGTCAGCTGGACCAAGACCACCAATCGCATCCATGGTTTGACAAGCCTGGAAGTGCAAAGAACAGGCTGCACGCATGGACTCCTTGTCTGTTATGCATAGGGCATAGGTGGCCACTGCAAAGGCTGACCTACCTGCAACACATTATTGCCTTGACGAATCGAGCCCTTAAACGATGGTCGACTGGCGAAGTAGCCAGTCCAGTATGAGTGGACATCGTTGGCGTATGGGAAAAAGTCATCGGTTTTCGTAGCCAACTTGATCCCCGCTTCTTTAACAGCCTTTGTGTAACAAGCTGGGGTCGAATAGAGTGCATTAACCTTGCTACCCTTCGCTTGCTAAATGAGGAAAAATTATCAGATAAGGCTGACCTTATGCAAGTAAGGCAGGGTTAAAATAACCATCAGTCCTCTTACCCGATCGTTGACATATTTGATTAGCTTATCGAGATTAGCAAATACACGGCCGGCGTTCATGTACTGAAAGTCGCCTCCCATCGTCAGCAGAATGTGATTCGTTTGATAAGACTGGGCCTGGAATAAACAGATAAGAACGAGCATTGATGCAAGGTCGTAAACAGGTACAAGCAGACGCCTACTTGCTTCTTGACATAGGAGATGAACTGGTCAACTCGTGCATCAACGTTGTATTCCTCTAACCGATGGTCATCCTGCAACACGAGTGACACTACGTGACAGCTGGCACAGCCAGGTGCACCAGGCCCATACCATAATCGGTGGATCGTCGCAGCCCTCATCGAAACAGAATCCAGGTGGAGGCATGTAGTGCTCATAGAAAGCATGAGTCAGAATGTCGGAGGTTGTTCCTAAAGTAGAATCATGGCCGCGTGAAGAGAGCTCAAGTACAAGTGTACACCCACTGCGCTCACCCAAGTCATCAGAACCACGCCAGTTTAATTCCATAGTCTTTTCTTTGCGACGCTTGTCTCGGTCCAAATAGTGAAGACGAGCGAAGAACAGGCTTTCTAAGCCCATCTGCAAACCACGCTTGTCCCATCCAGCCCAGATACGATTAGCCACTATGCCCTTACCTGAGCGAACAGTGATGCCACTTCTCGACTGTGACCGAAAGGATCGATTTGCCAAGCTGTACGCGGAATACCGCATCGTCCGAAAGTCGTGTTCAAGAATCGATGACCAATGGTCATTTGATCTATGATGGCCGCGTAGTGAGAGGTAGCTTCTGAAAAGGAGCAAAGATCCTATCCATTCTATTTGCCCGTGACACATCACTTACCATCATTCTGAACCCATCCACCTCCAATGATTTCCAGCTGACCATTCTTGACCAGTTTCATGACCTGATGGCGGGTGATGTCGTCTTGGATAAGCATCCATCGCCAGAAGAAACCAGATTCGGCGTATGAAAATCGCTTGCCGGGATCGTGTTGCAGCTCGCCGGTGACCGAGTCCAGAATGTATTGGACACCGTCTTTCGAGATACTTTGGTTAGCTACAAGCAAACAGGCCCTGACTAGTGACGATCAGCATTCTGATTCTGGACTTACCACCCCAAAAATATTGATCGACTGTTTTCAGCCAACCAGCATCATCGTGACTGTGGCAAACAAAATGAACATTGAGCATGTCATTTTTCCACTCGGGGCAGTTCTGAAAAGATGAGTTTGACTTGAACACTCGGTCTGCCACCCTTGGGCCCCCTCACAGCCCCCTGGAGCATATTCACTAGGCTCACGTACCTCATAACTGCACTTGTCTCCGCGAACACCGATCGAGCTGATCAAGAGTGCAAAGATGGCGAAATTGGCACCGTTCATGTTTGCCAAAAGATATTTCCAGAGAAAATGAAAACTGACTGTGCAGAACCGACGTTCTCGTACACCGTTTTTCGGAGCACTAAACGAAGTCGTCATAGACGAGCTTTTACGTGCGTCTGCAGATCCTTATCTCTTCGTCCCGGCCAGGGTGTTTACCGACGATAAGACAGCTGCGAAGTCTAATCAGCGGAAAAACGACAGCGCGAACTTCACCGACTAGAACGTGATTTGGTAGCCTTTTCTAAGCCCCTTGTCTGGGCCCGCTTCCAGGTTGCGCGCGTGTTTGGACAGTGCACAAGAGGCGATGAGTGGGGAGCTGATCGTGAGAAATACTCTTCCCAAAAAAATGCACAGGTACATCCTAAAAAACTACTTGACCTCTGGGGAAAAATAGTGTGGGGGGGGAAGCACTGGTGAATGATTTCTTAATTCAAAGTCAGGCGACGTACACTTCTAGCAAATCGCAAACGACGTTATACGCGTAGAACCTGGTGTAAGGGATTGAAGGAAGAGGAGCTCACATGATCAAAGCAAGTTACGTCGTGATTCTGCTGCCGCCTATTCATCATTTTCTTGGTCCCTATAGACGGTTTTACTAGTCAGTGTAACACTGACCATAATCGTATGTTGTGTACGTGGTATGAGTGCATGCTTTAGAAGACTAGATCCCTGTTTGATTCCGTGTCTTATTCTTATGGCGGCTGTTCCTGTGTATGCGATGTCATGTGGCAGAAAATGTCTTATTTCAGTAAATATCAACGAGCGGCTGGGCCTTACACTCCCCACAGCTGCAGGTCTACTTTACACTCGCAGCACCGCAACGGGGCACGCGTAGCGGAGCAGTCATTCGTGAACGCACTCTGGTCGTGGTCGGTCGGCTGCAGGTTGGCTCGTGTTGTCGGTCTGGTCGAGTTCGGGTGTTCGAGAGAAAACAATGGCTGGCAGTCAGCAAAGCAACGTCGAATCCTACTTGGCCACGGACGCGGTAGGGAAAGGGGAGTTGGGCGAGACTTCTCGCTGGACAATGTCTTTTTTGCAGGCGCTCGGACAGCAGATGGCCGACGAAACGACTCCGCAAAGTCGAACAATCGAAGAGCAAGGCATGCTCGCCTCGCTAGTCGCTGTAGCCAGCATGTTCGCTCCAGCCGCGCCGTCGATGATCGACCAGCAGTCCTCGCAATTTGTGCAAGGTCAAAGCGCAGCCAGCATCGTGGACAAAGTGGCCAGCGAGTTCGCCCCGGACCCGATGGAGACGCAACGTAACGGACCGATCAGCGAATTCATCGACGACGAGGGCAACGCCAACGAAGCGATGGTCCCGGAAATGGTCGCCTGAAAAGCCGATGTGACGAGTGATCTCGTGTGAAACGATGAGGCCATGTCGAGCTGCCTGCTCGTTGCTTGTCCGTTGATGTACTGCCCCATGTCCAAGATGAGATGCCTCTGGTTCAGCGCACATTTTAAATACCCGCAAAAACACACTACATGAGAATCAATCCGCTACAGGAAAGTATTTCGCACTCACTTACAATCACAGATTAGCAATTTAGTGAGCTAATAAACCTTTAAGTTTCAAATGACTTGCTTAGAAATTATATCTATAAATAATCTCCCGTAACTCACTCTGTTGGGGCCTATTTTGCGTCTTTGTTGTAATTTCAAGCAGTGGGTAATACGTGAACAATTATTTCCGTGCGGCCACAAGAAAAAGTCGGAGCGGAACGGAAGGAAGGTTTTCCCGTGAATAATTTTTGATTAGGTTTCTTATCAGTCACTCAAATAATTGGTAAATCAGTTTTAGTTTCTTTTTCATTCGACGTTTTTCGGAACCTTCAATTTTCTTCCAGAACAGACCCTCGTCGGCTCGTGACCATGGGCGCCCACAAAACATTTCGTATCAAACAAAAGTTAGCCAAGTTCCAAAAGAAGAATCGTCCGGTACCGCAGTGGGTTCGAATGCGAACTGGAAATAAGATCCGATACAACGCCAAGAGGCGTCACTGGAGACGCACCAAGTTGAAGTTGTAACGGGCGATAGGTGATCAACTCGCATAGGTTACGTACGATTGAGTTTCGATGCGGCAGTGCTATGTTCTATTTTCGCTGTTTTGAAGATGGCGATTTTGTTGAAATTTGTTTATTGAAGTCTCTCAAGAGTGAAAAATTTTTGGTCCTCTTTCGCATGTTGTCCTTTTCCAGTTCGGCACAGTAGCTGTTTTTTCGAGGCGATCCATCGGAGTGAAGCTCCGTGGGGAAAGGTGGACATGAGAGGAATAGACGACGCGTGGGAACTAGTCTTTTAGATTCTAATAAGACCGGAAGTTGCCAAACAGGGTCGTTCTTACAAATACATGGCGCCATTATTTCAATGTTTGAATTCCCGCCAAATTTTACGCAATACTAGTCATGTACTGCCCGCGCCGCCATGTTTGCGAGTTAGCATGACCAATGTAAAAATACTGTGAAGAAAGGAGCAGTTTGTAATTCGCTGTCCTTAGTATAGTCCGAATCGGTTACATTTCTGACTGTAATGTCGACTTGACAAACAGTCCGCTCTCATAGCCGGCAAGTGAATTTAAAATTCCCACTCAAAATGAAGAAACTTGCGTACTTTAGCTATTTCGCACTAGTTTAGCTCTTCTAGTTTGTAGAAGATCTTGAAAAGAAACAGTATCTTCATCACTTTTTAAGTTGCTTCAATCTCGTTTTGAGAGATTAGGTGTTGAAGTTTTGGTTTTTGTGCTTTTTTGTTTGCTTAGGAGCTATAATAAATGGGTGATTAATACACGGTCGTCTTCGGATCGACCAACGAAATTTGTGGATATATCTTCTGCAGAAGTATCGAAGTGCATCGATCGATCGTTTCTCAAAAGGTGCCTGCAGTAGGAGAAAATTTGAAATTAAAAGGTAATAATGATTTTTCCAATTTATGATTTGTTTAGATCTGGTTGTTGTAGCTAGTTGGCGGATCCTAGGCAGTAATCTGCGAGGAAAAAAGGCGTTTTTCAGACTTGTGTGAGAAGTCATTTTATGCTAATTGGTCGAATATTCTAGACCTACCGTATTTTCTCGAATAGTTCATTACTTTTGTATAATGCCCTCTAGAAATGAGTACAGTATTTGTCGCTTGCTTTCGATTCAGGATTTCTGTATTGCCTAGCTAGCCGGTACTAATTGCAGTACTGTAACCCCTATAGTTGAAAACTCTGATTTTTTTTTAGATTAGAGCAACTTACGGCACCGAGTTATCTTTAAACTGAAAATGCCGGATGTGAAAGAATTCCTTCATTCTTGGCTCGGTAAACAAAAATTGCATCCGCCTGATTATCAATGTCAGGCATTAATGGCGAAAGGACAACAAAGGTTCAAATGCGAGGTATGTGCTATATTATAGACACTAAGTTTTAATTTATGTGTGTTCTTGTTAGCGTTCGTTCGGGATCCCGGTCCCGATCCCGATCCCGGTCGGGATTGCCCCTCCCGAACCCGATCCCGATCCCGATAAAAAGTGTTCGGGATTGGGGACTGAATATTGTGGTGATAGAATGTTTTTATTGCAACAGGGAATGGGGCTGGTGTATGGGAAACGAGCTGTAGGGGTGATAATGGCATGATCGGATGAAACTACTCCCATAAAATGCACAAGTCCTGCTTTTTCTGATGTACGATTTGCGCCCAGTTGGATATAGTAACAGCCCGCATTTGCCATCATTAGATAGTGGGCCTGCTGCAGAAGCTGGCGACATTCTGCTTGACACTGACTCAGATGGTCATGGCCATCAAAATATTTCAGAAGGGGAAATATAGAGACCTTGGCGTATGATTGAATTGATAGAGGGGAAGGAGGGGATTTGTTTGCTAATTTGTAACTGATTCTTCGCTTGCCTGATTTTGAATGCAATGATAAATACTGCACTAAAAATTATCCAAGAAAAGGGAATCTGTGGCTTTTAATTTGCTGGCTACTCAGGGGTGGGTTGTAGGTCATCTATAGCCAATGAAAAGCGCTCTCTTCACAAAATCCCGATCCTGTCCCGATCCCGATCCCGGTCGGGATTAAGCGAGTCCCGATCCCGATACCGATCCCGAAAATAATGATCCCGAACGAACGCTAGTTCTTGTGTAAAGATATTTGTTTTACATTTCCAGGTACGCGTACCAGAGTTTCCGTACGTGGGTTTTGGAAATTCTACCAGCAAAAAAGGCGCAATGACAAACGCGGCTCGGGACTTTTGTTATTATTTGGTTCGATGTCAGAGAATGAGTGCGGACGAATTCAAGCCATACGAGGTAAATTTTCTGAAGCCATGTAGGCGCGACTAAAATTGTGAGTTGTGGTTTTGAAGAGTTTGTAATTTGCTTAGGGTGGGCCTTACACGGTGCCTATGTCCTTGCGAGCCGTCAGGACACGTTATGCGAACGAGAACACGACATCTGATTTAATGCATTATACTCATCGCTTGAAAAGTTTTGGACCCTAATTACCTGGGGGGGGGGTCCCAAACTTACTAGAAATTGATTTCTCCAAGCCGCCGGCTTCTTTCCCAAACTAGAGACCGCAGACGGTCGACTGTAATCATGTGCTTGTAAACGAAGGCACCAGATTCGAGATTTGAGTGAAGCAAAAAACCTGACAGGCGGCAGATTGGTGTGACCATGCCTGGCAGACAAAGGGGATGCGACCAACTGAAGTCGGTTGGACAACTCCGACCATGTTAACATCAACCCGACGGGTGACCTTTAGCAGCCTACTTTCCCAGCCAGAGGCGATCTCGCCATGGGCTGAACGACTCACAGGGGTCACAGTGGGTCTCTGTTTCTTCCTGGCCATGCCAATAGTGCTTATTGTTTTTAATTCCATAGAGGATGTATAATCACTCTATCTCATCTCTATTCTGATTCTAGATGTGTACTGAAACTTCCTCAGTGACACCGCCGAACGTCGCTACGCCTTTCGTCGCAAGCGCTCGGCCTCCCGCGCAGTCCCCGGTGGGGTTTCCTAGAGCAGGTAGTTGACCACGTTCTGTTAAAATTGTTGTATCTTGTATCACCAACTGGATTTATTTCAGATATGGACACATCTTACGGCTCTCGCTTCTCAGCCCCTCCGAATCGTGGGCCTCAATTTTCAAAACCGCACGCTTACGGTCAGCCAGCACCAACTACGGATGATGTGAGCCAAGTGAGTTCTTGGTTTTTTTTCCGCTATGGGTTTTATTCTATGCTTCAGCACAATTGTTTTCTTTTAGTCTGAAATGGTAGATTTTACGGCCAATCTTCACGGTGGGTGGTCGCTGGATAATTGCAAGCAACGTTTGAATCAATTTTTTCAAACTAATAAAATCGCAGCGGATTATACGTACTCGGTTGTTGGGCCGGATCATTGCAGGTTTGGATCTGTTTTATTGCATTGCTGGGGGGGGGGGGGGGTTGGGATGATAGGGATCACTGCGGCTACCACTTGGAATGGTGACGTTGGAAGGGTTTTTCTTGACTTCCAGAGGCAGGAAGTCAGGGAAACCGGATTGAGGGGTCTGGAAAAGACGATGTTGAGGAGGCGGGTGGTAAAATTAGGATGTTTTATTCCAGCAAAATGTTGATGGTATTTTGGTAGCTGCAGTGATCCGTCCTTTCAATCAGGTGAGAGAATATAACGGGCTGCTGAATGTTCGGTTATGTAATGTTTGGAATTATAGGGGCTTTATTGCGGAAATGAAGTTTTTCGTGAGGCAATTGGGGCGCCGTGAGTGATTTTATTTAAGTTTGTGTTAAGGTTTTGTGGAATGTTTTATTTTTAGAAATTTATGCGAGAGAGCAAGGATCGAATAAGAAATGCGCAAGTGCGTCATGCGCTTTGAGTATTGTTCGACAGTTGTATCATTTTAAAGTGATCGAAGCATACACTGGAGTGACGAAAAAAGCCACTGCTGAGGTATAATGATTTGGTTTTTCGATTTTCCTATTTGTAATAGTTTTTGTTTCTTAGTTGCCCGAATATGAAGTGACCGTTGAAATGGAATTGGAAAATAGTATGCGCGACTACTTGGGTTCGATGGGGATTAGCGTTCCACCGGTAGGTAGGCTTTGTGTGTGTTTTGCTGACGCTATGACATTCGGAAGCTTGACAATGGCCGTCTGACGTTTGGGAGCAAGTATGGGCAAGGTCGGCTTGGTTAGGGGGAGGAAGGGGGCAGGAGAGGTGGCTAACGATAAGATGAATGTTGGCCGCTGCGGCCAGGGCGCGAAGCGCTAAGGCGCGTAGCGGCGCCAGCGCTACGCGCAGGGGGGTGGGGTGCGGCCCTGCCCCGCCGGAGGCGAAACTTTTAGAAATTAATGCTTTATAATGCGCCTTTTACGCATTTTCCTGTTGTTAAAGCTATGCTTCAACATTTTATATCCTTCAGTATTTCCTTGACTTGAATATTCTTCTTAGAAGTGTTTGACTTATTGTGAGAATAGAAAGCAACGCATTGGTTGTTTGACTTATTATCATAACGTTGTTTTCTGATTATTGAGAGCTGACTAAGAAGCACAGCACATTTAAATCCAAGCGTGATTAAAAGATCTTGCTTGGCTCCGAATAGACGTTTGGGATATCCTGATCGGCACTTTCTTCATCAAGAACATCACGAGGCAGTTTCTTTCGCCTAATTTGAGTTGGTCAGGCTAGGAACTTGGTGAGTCAAGCTTGTGAATACAATATATAGTGACTTGACTTAAGGAGAAGAAAAAAGCGGAACTAGCCTAGGCCAGGCTAGGCTAGCTTTCCAATGACAAAGGCAAGCCTGATCTGATTGCGTGTGAGACAGGTCAGGCCAGGTCAGGTTTGGGTCGAGTCGAGTGAGTGAGTTGTATGACTGTTGACATACAGTACTGTAGGCTGGCTGGACAATTGGCCTGTGCTTGGAGGCCAGGGCTTGGTCAGCCAGGTCAGGACTTGGTCCAGCCCAGATATGGTTGGATCGCTTTTGCCTCCTTCCTTTTCTTTCTTCCTGCTGGATCGGCGGCGGGGGGGGGTTCGAGAGGATGGGTTTCAATGTCCTGGCCGGCCCAACAGGGTGTGGCCAGGACATTGAAACCCACCCTTCCCCCTTGCCCATACTTGTTTGGGACGCGTGGCCTTCCTGGGTGGTTGGGTCAGCGCAGCGAGGTAACAGAGCAGTTGGTTTGATGTTGGGCGTGTGGTCTTTAGTCACTTTGACCTTTCCCTCCGAGTCAATCAGTTTGTCTGCAGCTGCAGGCTAATGAAAAAGCAGTAAAACCAATCGCCAGGACTCTAAACTACTTGCCTTCTTATTATCTGACGGTTAGCTGCGAAAAGTTGGGTCACCATCTTTACTTTTCGTGGGAGGGGTGATTTCTAGCTCGGGACTATGGCTATGGCTTTGTTTTATTTTTTTAAGGCATCGATGGAATCAGTTTCGTTGGTGCAGAAAGAAAAACTGGCCGATTTTCCCCTGTCGCCATCTTTCAGTGCGGGTGTTGTGCAGTGGGCACCGCCATTACCGAATTATAACCCGTGGTCGGGGGTTAATATCGATGATGGACCATTGGCTAATGTAAGCATTGCTGGGTAGTCGAGAGGGGGTTTCTAGTTTTATCGTTCTATTTTAGCGATCTTTGGACGAAATAAGCGCGGATCTTCGCCAAGCGTCATTGATTCCGAATAGCCGTAGCGCGGAGGTCCAACAGAAACGGGGTACCCTTCCCGTGGCTGCGTGCGAATTGGAGATACTAGCAAACATAACACGATTTCCAGTGGTTTTGATTAAAGGCGAGACTGGGTGTGGGAAGACGACCCAAGTATGTTTTTTGATTTGTACGGTAGCGGACGAAAGTAGAACAACTTGAAAGGCAGCTGCACGCGTGAGTGATTTGAGGGGTAACGGTAGAACCAATTGATTTTTTGAAGCAGTGAAAAGGAACTTAAAACTGGTCCAATAACTTCTATGTATTTTTACCTCACTTGAGACACGGATCCTTGCTCAATAAACTGACTGAGCAGGAATGCAACTAAGGATACTAGCGAACTAACAAGGGAACATCGCCAACCGTTAAGTCGAATTTTGGAAAACCAAAAATTGCAATTTGTCCGCAGGTGCAAAATATCAGAGGCGTCTTGTTAGTTGTTGTCAGCGCGTAGAGTGCAGTGAAATTTTCGAATTCTGCTGGATTTTTGGAGTTTTTAAGGAAAAACCTCCAAACCCGAGAGTTGGAAGCTTAAACTAGAAACTCCAAACCCAAAAGCCTAGTTTGGAAAGAGCTCTGCATGTTTTTCTCAACGCTCAGCTTCGTTAAGACAAAAATTCGGGACTTTAGATGCTGACCACTGCTGACCAGTTGGCCAAACGCCTCTGATATTTTGCACAGAGCTTTCTATTGCACCTAGGAACATATTACAATTTTTGATTTCTCAAAGTTCGACTTGACGGTTGGCGATTTTCCCTTGTGAGTTGTTCTACTTTAGTCCGCTACTGCATTTTATTTGATAGTTATGACAATTTTGTTTAGGTTTGTCAATACATCTTGGATAATGCGATCACGAGTAATCGAGGAGCTCATTGCAATGTCGTGGTGACGCAACCACGTCGCATATCTGCCGTGTCGGTGGCCGAACGAGTGGCGATTGAAAGACAAGAAGAGATGGGCCAATCGGTTGGTTATAGCGTCCGTTTTGAGTCCATCTTGCCGAGAGCGTATGGATCGATACTATTTTGCACTGTGGGTAAGCGGAGTGATCCGCTTGTGACTGGATTTGGTATGATCTGATTTGATGGATTTTAGGAGTGTTGCTGCGGAAATTAGAAGGCGGATTGCGTGGAGTTTCGCATGTGATCGTGGACGAGATTCACGAACGAGATATAAATGTAAGTTGGTGATTGTAGGGGAGAGAGGGTTGTCGAAGGACAAATATATTTTGTAGACCGATTTTATTCTGACCGTCTTGCGTGACATGATAAGACAGTATCCTGAGCTGCGTGTGATCCTCATGTCAGCCACTGTGGACACGACCATGTTCTCCAAGTATTTCGACGATTGCCAAATCATTGAAATCAATGGTCGATCGTATCCAGTCGATGGTAAGTGCATTATACATGTGTAGAAGGAGATATAATGGCTGGCTGATGTTTTAGTGAAATTCTTGGAAGATTGTTTGGCCATGACGAACTTTGTGCCGCCATCGTCAGACAGGAAACGTAAGGCGAATCCTGACGATGACGACGTGCTCGCTGATAATGAGGTATGGTCTTCTTGATGGTTGATTTCAAGGGGCGACACGTGGCTGTTTCTAGGAGAATCTAAATGCAATTGTCGGACGCGAGTACCCGGCAAATGTGCAAGCGGCCATGCGGCAGATGTCGGAGAAAGATATTCCGTTCGATTTGATCGTGGTAAGTAGAATTTCTGATCGGTCAAGAACGAGATCAGGGTTTGGCTTTTGGAAAATACGATCTACAATCCCAGTGAGGTTTTTTGTCCGTTTCGTACTTGAGATAAGAAAGAAAGAAAAACTGATGTAGGTTTTTCAATTTTTTGCTTTCCGTACTGTGCTGATGTTTGAAGCGGCTTATGACCAAAACACAGCATATGAAAACTTTCATAAAAAATTGCTTGCTTCCTCTCCCTGTTGCTTCTTTACCGACAGAAGCCAGCTACCTGATAACGCTTGACTTACTGACTGAAACAGAAACAGAGGGAAGAACATGCGCTACCCTCATGACTTCTGTTTCTTGATAAAAATTGATTCTTGTCTGCCAAATAAAAGTCAAACTACGAGCGCAGGGAGAAATTTCTCGACCAATCGCTAGCTCTGACCCTACTGTACTTCTTGGTGTTATGTGATTTTGTTTCAGGCTTTACTGCGCTATATTGATACAGTGCAAGAAAAAGGAGCCGTTCTAATATTTCTTCCTGGTTGGAATGTTATTTTCTTATTGCAACGCTTTCTTTTGGATCATCCAGTGTTCGGTACGTTGAGTGCGTTTAGGAGACGTTTGGGGCGTTTGCGTACGAGATCTCATTGGCAATAAAGCTGTTACGATTGGGAAAGATTAAGAAAGCTTTTTGCATGTATGGGCCAGGTCTGAAGGAGGGGTAATTTTTTACAGAAAATGTATGCATATGTTACGGTCAATTTTTGAATTCAATTTTTTGGTGGAAAAATGCATTTTTATATATTTATAATTGGATTTGCTGCTTGCACTTAAAAGTTGCACATCGTTTTCTCTGAATCCATGGATTTAGGAGTAGGATAGAAGAAAACGTGCGCAGGGTACTCTTAAAACTGTTTATCCTGTCAACCCCTGGGGCGTGCCTCCTATGCCCTCGTATGTTTATGTTGTAAATAATGTCTTTCTTTCATGCAGGCAGCCAAAAATACGTGATTCTGCCGCTGCATTCGCAAATTCCTCGTCAAGAACAGCATAAGGTGTTCGATCATGTTCCTCCGGGGGTTACGAAGGTAAGTGATCTTAGGGTGCTATGAAATGTGTAATGGAGGTGCTGTGCTCGCAGATTATCTTGTCTACGAATATTGCCGAGTCCAGTGTGACCATAGACGATGTGGTGTTCGTAATTGATTCTTGCAAGTGAGCTCGAATATACAGTATTAGATACTGTATATTAGCGTTATGTCAGGCAATGAATGGTTCTATTTTAGAGCCAAGATGAAACTTTATACAAGTCATAATAACATGGTCAATTACGCAACTGTTTGGGCCAGTAAGAGCAATTTGGAACAACGTCGTGGTCGGGCTGGTCGTGTGCAGCCTGGATTCTGCTTTCGGCTCTGTTCTAAGGCTCGATTTGCACGGTAAGGGATGGAGTTCGAAAAGGGTCTGTAGCTGTAGTTGTGGAAATCAGGGCGATGTTCAGTGCTGTAAGATACCCTGTTGCTGATGGTGTGCTATTTATCTTCTTTGTAGCCTCGATGCACATTTTACGCCCGAAATTTTACGGACTCCGTTGCACGAGATCTCATTGGCAATAAAGCTGTTACGATTGGGAAAGATTGGAGAGTTTTTGAATAAAGCGATGGAGCCACCTCCTTTGGACGCCGTTATCGAAGCGGTAGCGATTCTGATGAGTGAGTGCCGCACGAGTAGAGCTCGGAGTGTTTCTGGAATGAACTAGTCGTAGAATGTGTCTGACCTTTTAGGCATAAGCGCGCTGGACAAACACGAAGAATTGACGCCATTGGGACGTATTCTGGCTCGTCTACCAATTGAACCATTGATGGGCAAAACCTTAGTATTGGCTACTGCTTTAGGGTATGTCAAGTTAGGCGGAATGAAAGTTGTTTTATGCCTGCTTCTGTTTCAGAATCGGCGACCTGATGTGCACTGTTGCCGCTGCAACGAGTTTTCCTGAACCGTTCGTTTTACAAGGATTTCAAAAACGATTGTCCTATGCTCATAAAGCTTTCGCTGGTGGCCGTCATTCGGATCATGTGGCCCTGGTATGCGCGTTTCAAGAGTGGGAAGATGCTTGGTAAGTGCGTTTTAGTCACGGCTGTAGGCAGATCTTGTCCGTGTCGTTGGCTGTAGTGATCAGGGCCCGTATCCACTATTGTCTGTAATTGGGACTTCGTGAAGTTTTCAGCGGTAACTGATCGATGTCGGCTACAGTTTTGCGGATAATAATTTGCTTTGTCAGCTGGATGCGTTTTCTACCTTTTACAAAACTGTCGCCGGCGTCGACCTTGTTTCCACTAAAACTTTCGAGAAAAAAGCTCTTCCCTTCGTGACAGGGGTCCTTGCGCGCTACAAGGACGATCGTGAATGCTAAGTCAGGGCTTTTCAGTCTGTCGATTGGTATGGTACTGTAAGTTAGGTTCAGTGCTTCTGGCCCTTCTGCCTCTTTGACTTGACAGGTTAGAAAGTGCGAAGTAGTTAATATCTCCTTATCATATAATCAATCGATGATATGAGATTGAGTTCATACTGTAGACCATATTCCTGAAAGTTGACCTTTACAGGCGACGGCGCACGTCATTAGAGGGTATAGTTTAGCCAGAGATGGTGGGACCTTCCGTAGAACGTTGTAGACTATTCCTCTTTCTTCTCGCTGCCTATGACTCTGATATTTTTAGCCGTAACAATGGCGAAGTTGGCGAAATGAACTTGTGCCAACGTAAATCATTGAATTATATGACGATGAGGATGATCTGGGAAGCCAAAGATCAATTGAAAAACGTTCTTCGAAATTCTGAATTTCCAGACAACGTTCTGCAGTCGACGGTCGTATCGAATCAAGGAACTGATCGTAATTTGGATTTGGTAAGAGTTAGCCAACACTATAGTGTTTTTTTGGGAGCCCGATCCCCGTCAGGATTTCATTGTCCCCTGATCCTGACATGAGCTGGGATTACAAAACGCCCGATAATCGGATCGGCGGATCGGTTTAGTGCTGGCATGAGATTGTTGAATCCTGTCGCTGCCATTTTGAAAGAACGCTAACCAACTGGCAAGGATTTCTTCTGAACTTATCTCAGGTTTTATTTTAGGCTATCACTTTACTTGTGCACGCCTTGTATCCGAATATTTGTTGGCACAAGGAAAAACGCAAGGTACTAACGGCTGAGTCTCGTCCAGCTTTGATCCATAAGCAGTCGGTGAACAATTACCAAAGCGAATCCATCAAGTTCCCGTCGCCGTTTTTTGTTTTTGGGGAAAAAGTAAGGAGTTTGGGTTGGTCGGTCAAATACAGGAATACTGTGTGATAATCTTTCGCTCACCTTAGATTCGCACGAAGGCCATTTCATGTCGTCAGATGTCGAATGTGACGCCGTTGCAGTTGCTACTATTCGGGGCAAAGTCGGTTCAAAGTGGAAACGGTGTAGTAACGTTGGACAGTTGGTAAGAATCGGAGGCAATGAGGTATTGTGAGTCATGGGAAGCTTGGTATCGTTGTAGGATACGATTGAAAATGGGACACGAAGTGGCTGGTTTGATCGTGGGCTTACGTCCGTGCCTGGACGCTTTATTGGTACGGGCCGTGATGGCGCCGGATGGAATTGAGGACTTGTCCGCGAGTGATGCTCAGTTAATCGAAATTGTGAAAAAGTTGTCGTCGGAAAATGCTTGGTGTCACGAAGCGTCATCGTCGGCGAGGTTGCCCGTGATATATTTGTCATGATGGCCTAGGGTAATGCCTCTTGAATTCCAGCTCATCTTCAGCGGGCTCATCGTTCTCGCAGCAGCCAATATCGGAAAGGCCGTTCAAACGTGCTCGAATCAGTGAGTCGGCCGGACTCATGGGCCGTGGTGGTTCTCCTCGTGGTAACTTCAACCATTTCAATTCGAGAGGTGGTGGTTTTGGAGGTCAGAATTTTCGAGGAGGACAACGTGGATACGTATGGCCGCAGAGAATGCCCCGTGGTGGAGGCAGAGGAAATCAGTTCCGAGCTCCTGCTCCGTGGAATCGTGGACGTGGGCGCGGTGGACCTGCACCCAGTGGACCGTGGCAAGAACGAGGCGAACCAGCGTATGATTCCAATTTTATGAATTTCAATGGGCCGATTGTGGAATGAAGCAGCGTTACTGCGTGTTAGTCGCAGTCTGTACAGTACTACTGAGTAAAGAGGGAGTAAGTAGGGGCATCATAGGGAGCGTATATTTGTGTAGGGTTATAGGGAGCGTATATATTTGCGCAGGGGCATACTGTAGGGAGCGTATATTTGTGAATGATTTTTGTCGACGTTAATTTCTGTCTTGAGCTGTCTGTTCTGTCACCGTTTACTGTTACCAACTACCACTGCACTGCACTGCACCTCTGCACTTACCACAAACTACGAGATCACATGGTGTATTCATCGTCGAATTGGTTCTCTGCTTGTTCGTCGGAGGAGTAAAGGTTGTTGGCTGAGGATCGCTTACCATAATAGTAGGCATTCTTGCGATTAGGTTGCATCATGCTGTACATCCAGAAACGACTGCGTCCGACCTGCGGCGAAAAACGACTGCTGCGTCGGACGACGAATATGCCATCGTCGACTGGGTAATCGGTTGCAGTTGCACGAGTGACGATGACCAGGGCCAGAAGGAAGATGGCGAGTGAGATCTTGATGGGGCCTGTTGGGAGAGGGATATGGGGCTGGTGTGAAAAAGGGAAAAATTATGAGTGAGCATACCTGACATGGTGAGCTAAGAGGAGGTTCCGTGTTCGACCCGTGCCAACTAGTGGACAAGACTCGTTACCAAAAAATGGGCGTTCGAAGAGCAGCTAGGTGAATTCCGTTGGTCGAGCGGCCTAGATGGGTGATTTATGGCCTTCATTTGAGGAGGAGGACATTGGTGAAAGAGGAGTCTCGTGGGAGACGCCTTGTGTTTCAATCAAGCCAGACCGAGGCCAAACATAGTTTTTCCTGGTTCCTATGCTGGACACGATCTCACTTGCTGCCATCTCCCATCGGCGGGTTAACGATGGCGGAAGGGGCGAGATTATTGGAAGCAAAGGCGAGTTTCTCCAATGACACCACACCCGTCATTAATTCACGGCGGAGGTGGATAGACGATGGTGCGGGGCAGTGAATTGGTCTCTATCAGTGCACAAGGGGCAGACGCGGTTTTGCACATTTTTTTGTGCGACGATGATGAATGAGCATGTTTTGGGCCGATATTACTGGGTGATTAGAAGGGAGCTGTGTCAGGGGAATGCGAATATAGAGCTATATTTGGCCGCCAAATATGGTCCAACAGAAAAATGTCCTGCCACAGGAAAAGGTCCTACCCGATTTTAATGTAACTCATAGACGTTTTTATGCACCGTAAATTTTCAGTTACAACGTATCTGCAGGGGTAGAACTGCTGGGTGAAATGAGGGCACTATGTAGGTCATGTGACACATGTGGAGCACACCATTTTTTATCTTTTTTGTAAGATATCATTTCTGTTGCTATCACTAAACATGTTTTTATTAGGGCTTAAAGTTCATATAGTGTGGAGGCTTATTCTTGAGTGCAGCACCACTTCGAAGTCCTATAGTAGGTACTTCCTGACTTGATTGCGCTCACAGTAGCGTTTGTGGAATAAAAACACGAGAAATCCACAGGCCTTAGTCTCTCAAGAAATTGGTCTTCATATATTGAAATCATGTTGCGGCCGCGGTGGTGCAGCCGGTTCGGCATTCTTGTACCCATACAGCAAAGGAGCTAGTGGCTGGCTCGTCCCGTGTTCATTCCCTAGTAATGTAGGTCGGTTTGAGAACCATAAACCCTCGCTGACCTTGCACGTCAGGCCGTGGGTGACTCACCCAGTACCCTAGAGGTGCTTCGAGGGGAGAGACGGAAGCCAAGCGAGGAGACATTCTCGGCTGTCGAACACCCAAGTTCACAGCCTGCCCACCATCCCTGAGGAAAGTCGATGGCCAGTCCAGGATGCCATCGTGTGGGTGCTAATGTTTGGCTGGTGGCTGGCAATATGCAAAACAGGCTGGCCCGAAAAATTCTATGAAGAAGTGCCCACCCCACCCACAATGAGACATCACAGAGCAGCTGACGATTAGAGGAACACTGAAAAAGCAACTATGCTAGCTTGGACCACCGTTATGTGAACTGGTGACGTCAATTGTGGACCAGACTGGTAAAATCCCAGGCTCGTCCTGAGGCATCTTGGTGCCAATATATTAGGCATGGATAATCTTATTGCCCATCAGGGCTGCCTCTGGTAGATCAAAAACGAATATTTGAAAAGATTCAGGAACAGGTATTGCAGTCAACGCCGCTTAATATCCCACGTTGGATTAAAACAAACGTCGAAGATGATGTTCTGTTTGAACTTCAACAGTGTGAAAGCCCCCAGCCTATTAACAGCCACATTAGTTGCCTGTTTAGCCCAGCCACTCTGGAACTTATGCGCAGTAGGCTACAGTGACAGAGCATAACGTGGGAAGCTTCTTTGTGCGAAATTTGCGTCAGCTCAGGAGGGACTAGACGACAAATTTCTTCCGTCTATTCTGAATTTCCAACCCAAATGTGGGTGCGAAAAAGTACTATTATTTCTAGGAAAATCTGTTACCAGACAACGAAAAGGTTAGCCCTACTCTAACCAAATGCAGGGCGAGACGAGGTTGGCTGGGGTCCCTCGGCGGCGTTTGTAGAAAAATTGTGATCAAACAGAATCGCTACACTGACATTAATAAAAAGTGCAACAGGGCGTCCCCTGCCTCAGCCACTTGATTAAGACACCGGAGAGATGTCAACACAAGGGGCAATGGTCGTTAGTTCTATTGCAGAGGGTTGCACGCCTAAAGCTATTAGCATGCTGGCTCCACAGAAGCTGAACTTCCTGTTCTAGTGTCACTGGGTAGGTGCTACACATGCAGTACTCGTACCCTGTCACGACAGATGCAACCTTACTGCAGCAAGTGTTCACTGTTTCCCAAGTAAGTTCGAGGTGACAAAAGGCAATCGTATTCCAGAACTACAAACTTCCGAACTTAATCCAAAGTACGAATAAGTATATTCATGAGGGTACT
The DNA here is from genome assembly GCA_030248295.1 of Mesodorylaimus sp. YZB2_4. Lineage (NCBI taxonomy): Eukaryota > Metazoa > Nematoda > Enoplea > Dorylaimida > Dorylaimidae > Mesodorylaimus > Mesodorylaimus sp. YZB2_4. Next base: position 159,323 of record JASANH010000314.1, on the reverse strand, counting down.
AGCCTTTAGAGAAAAACAGAAAGAATAAAATCTCGCAAGGAGTCGACCCCATGACTCCACGATGCACCGATTACATCACAGAGGCATGCATTGTGGGTGAGTGTGGGAGTACTGTAGTAGGTGTGTTTGGCCTGAGGAGAAGGTAGTGTATTGGTGCCTTAACTGGCCGCCTTATACACGGAGCAGTATGTGGCTGCCTTGACAGGCCGCCGCATAAAGCGTATCCGTTGCCTTCGTTGGCCGCTCGATACGCTCCTCCAGGCGAGGCTGAAACCCGTCGGGTTGATGTCTCAGGCACCTCCGACTAGGTGACCTGACTTATACTGCTCATACCTCCAATATCGACAAATTATTTCTTCGACGCCTACCGAATGGAAGAGAAGGTGCCTGTCGATCTGACCCCGCGAGCAGTCAGCAGTGCGAAAAAACGGTGTATCGCTAGCGGACAAGTCGTAGCTGCTGGGCAAGTGCGATGGTGCCTTTTGCGCCCAACGGTCACTGATCGGTCATGGGATCAGATATGGCGTCTTCCCGCAGAACTTGCAGTGCCAAATAAGTTGAGGGCGTTCCCGTTCAAGTTACTGCATCGGACCCTTCCAGCGCCAGCCAAACTATTCCGTTGGGGACTGCGAGGCACGCCTGAATGCTATGCTTGTGGCGCTGATTCAGACACAACTGAGCATATGCTGGTCAGCTGTCGTTGGTCGGAAAACATATGGCGTGAGGTTATCCGACGTTTTGCGCAAGAGGAGCAGGCTCAGCTGGAATGGTCCGCGGAAAACGTCCTGTTTGGCTTTGTTCATCCCAGTTTTGAACCAAATACTCGACAGCGCCTGAACACAATTGTTCTCTTGGCGAAGCACTTTGTCTTCACGCAAAGAAGGCAGGAACAATTTGTCACCTTCCACCAATTATGATCAGCCTACAGCAGTGGCACGTAGCAACAGCACTTGGACAGCAGGTCCCGTTTGAAACTCTATGGTTTCAATATCTATAATCTATGTGGGAAAACGGTGTGCATCTCCCCTTTGTGGCTGATATCTCTTCGCACTTTTACCTACTCACACACCACTTTAAAATAATATTAAAAAAGGACGATGCTAGAGGCCTCGCCCAAAAAAAAGGATGTCCTCGGACATTGTCTGTGGGGATATTCGAAAAAGTTTTGTGGGTCGGGGCCCATGCTGCCCTAGTTCCACTCGGGACTTCTGTAATAAGCATGAACTGTGTTCTCCGGCCCATTGGTGCACTTGTTCAGGGATCCGGTCCGGCTCTCTTAAAGGCGGATTCACATTGGCCGCCGAGCAAACCGCAGCGACCACACAACCTATCTTTGTTCACATTAGGACCGCAGCAGCTGAGTGGTGCCACGTAAGCCAGGTACTATGCATGCTGCTTGGTCTATACGATGGTCACATCATCTGCGATTTACAAGAGGAATATGCAAAAGTGAGTCAATTGACATGTGATCAGACATGGTAAAAATCGGTACAAGATCACGGGTTACTATCCCAGAACACTGGAGCTTTTGCTCATCTTCGGTATTTTTACGTGAGTGAGAGCAATGTTCACAACGACTCATTAGAGGTGGAAAATACTGGCAGCGGGGGCTAGAAAATTGTCCGCTTGAGGTGTTATGTTATGTTTGTTTCCAATGGCGAAATTTACCGTCTGTGATAAAGTAAGCTGGATGTTGTGACACGCAGACTACGACCACACTACCCTACCCTGACTGCGCTGACACGGTTGTTGCGGCGAGTGCTAACAATGATAGCCATCTCGACTTATCGAAAGCATTGATGGCTACGAGAAGAGGTAACGCGATTGAGACGGCGGCTTTTACTCGATCACAGGTCACATTCTGCACACCTGTCACTGACATCCCGTTTTTAAATCATGCATGCGTGTCATTTCTCGGTGAGTCTGCAGTAGATTCAGGCTCGTTTTGCTTTGACCGAATCGACTCCCGCCGTTGGTGCTTTTCCTCTGGCTTTGGTCGATTTTCTTGAAATTTTCTTGTTGCTGATCGACATGAATGACTTCTTCGTGTACGTTGCATGTTTAGACGATTTCTTGACGTTCTTCGCACTGTTTACCGACCACAATGACTTCTTTGAAATCATGCTCGCTGACGACGCTGATTCAGACGCAGGCCTGATCGATACAGTTGAATTGAGAAAGCTGGGGACGAAAGAATTCGACGCTGCACTCACAATGGAACCATCGGTGAACGTGGCCGATAGGAGGGCGTGTTTGTCTTGACCCACTCGTTTTCGCTGTACTACCAGTAAAACGACGAGAATGGTGAAAGCGATGGCTGCGATCAGCAACGCGACGGCCAGCGCGATTTGCCAGGTTTCAAGGCCAGTTTGGCTAACATGCGTCGAGCCAAATTGTTCCACCTTAGCGATAGACGACGTTGACGTCACTGATGTGGCAGTAGTCTCGGTACTCGTCGTGCTTGTGATTGTCGTGGTCGTCGTTGTAGTCGTGCTTGTACAATCTGGGCACTTGAATTCAAGAGGGCAGTGCTCCAGTTGCTTCCATGCTGGCCTACCAACTCGCTTCACACTGACTCCGCATTCCACGTTGCAGTCGGGTAATGCTGTCGGCCACGGCCAAGCGCTGTCGCACATTTCTTCGCATTCCTGCACATCGCACAATTCGATGGTGCTCGCTGGTGGAGGGACGACATCTGAGCAATTACCAAAGGCGTCGGGAGCCAAGGGAGTCCACCAAGCTTGCACGCACTGGCTTTGAAAATCGTTAAAGAAGCAAGAGGTGTTGTAAGTGCAGACACGCTGTTCGATTCGTCGTTTGAGGATTTCGATTTGAGTCACATTTAGAGCGTTAGTAAGGCCTCGGCCCCACGGATAGTTCAGAAGATGTTCGTCGATCTTCAACAGCCGATCAAGGTGCGAAGGGTCAAAGATTTCGCAGAGAATGTAGAACCACGCGCCTTCTTCTTGCAGCCGTTTAGCTTCTTGAAAAGCTTCTTCCGAAAACGGTTGGTTCAAGATGATCATGAAGACAGCTCGGAACCTGTTCTTGTCAACAAGTATATTCTCGCGGACCATCTTCAGCGCTTGCTCCATTTTAAATTCGGCCCTATCCAGAGAAATTTCGTTGACCGCTTGCATATACTCGGCCGATGATTCAGTCAAATTCGTTAGAAGATCCCATTTTCCTCCACGCAAAGCGATGATTGCTGCTCGCGTTTTGTCTGGACCCACTGAGAAAATACCCGGTACGTGGCGAAGTGTATCTTTGGCAGGATTGATAGTGACTCTGTAATACTGACAGTTGACGATGATCGTTAAGTCCAGCGGTGCGTTGTCCAAGGCGCCACTTTTCGAAGGTTTCAAGAAGGTCGACCCGATCAAAGCGAGCAGGAACGCCGCGGGCACGCGCATGTTGCACATAGCAAGAGCGATCGGCTCTCAACTGACCGCGGGCGTGCGAGGCGCAAGAATGTATATTTTGCATACTGTACGTGCACGCGGTGGATCGTAATCTTTACACTTCGTGGATATACCGTTTTCTTTTTTATTTTTTGTGGGTTGGACCCCGTGCCCAGTCCCTCTCGGGACGTCCTACCCGTTTTGCCTGTAACTGGCCAGCAGTCGCGATATAATAAGCGGGGCTGTGAAGTGACCAGCAGCTCTAACGGCAGCTTCCCTCTGCGCGTCTCCATGGAGCACCTCCACACGAGGGCATCCTCTGCCAGCACCAGCATCCCAGGATGATACTGGGCCAATAGGGAGGGACCTTCCTGACTGGTGTTCGAGAACCAGTTTCCACAATTCTTCATCTGGGCGTCCACCACTTGACTATACTGGGTGAGTCGCCCACAGCCAGGTGTGCAAGGCCAGCGACGGACTTACTAAATTGCCGTCGGAGACCGGCTCCCACGCTGAGAACGGGCTTACTAAACTGTCGTCCTCAGCCGGAGCAGAACTGCGGCCTCCTGGTCAGGGTTGCGGGCCCAAGCAATGCGAGACTAACGCCTCAACCAGACTGAGTCACTGCGGCTCGGTTTGTCGGGAGTGCCAGGAGAGACAATTCTTTGACAAGAATGAGCCGACCTGAGAAGCATCGCCATGTGTTGTCCCTCGGTCTGTGGACATCTGTGCCCGAAATCAGCAAAAATGATTGGTGAATTGCTTTGTCACTGGACAAATCACACGGGATGCTGGCAAGCAACCCACGGGCAATTTCAATTCAAGTGAATGGCCCCTTTGCGCTGCGTCGCTCAACGGCGTCCATACAATCAAAAGGACGGTGAGTGGGACTGGGATCGAGAGTGGGTATGATCAGCAAGAATATTGATGTATTTTGGTAATTTATGCGCTCCTTTCGCCGATCTACATTCAACATGACTCTTTTTGTTTTGCATTTTGTTTTACCCGTGCTCCACAGCGTTTTGGGGGGCATTTAACCCAACCAGTTCCATGGGTCAAAAACGGTGTGCCGAAGTTTTGAGCCCTATTAGTGCCCATTTGCGAGTATGTACAAAGGCGTGTAACTCCCCCGCCTGGTAGGCCATGGCGAGTGGCAGAGAGTAATCGATGCTCTCCCCTGGCTGGGAGACGTCAACCCCTCGGGTTGATGTTTCAGCCGTAGGTATAGTCGCAAGACTTGCCTACTAGACTAGACATCCCGGCCACCTCCCTCCAACGCCTGCCAGGCTTGGTTGCAAGCGGAAGCATACTTGGGTACAGCTTGCTCGACAGCACTTCGACCTTAATTGGTAAGTCGACATTTTTCGCTTCACCATATTTTATTCGGAGAGATGAGTGGGTCAGAATGGGAAACACTGAGGACGCAAGCAACGATACGAGATAGCAACGGATGGACGGCAAGAGATTTCACGCACGGTCAACCTCGATCGACTGGGCCTTCTTCATTTGGTTGGCCTCCTGCGCGAATTGCGCGATCGTCGCCTAGTGGACTGCTTCGACGTTTTCGAAGAGGACACGCGTGACGGGAACGAGTCGCTGGGGCTGTTGTACAAACGGAGGATTTGCCTCTTCTCCTTCTCTCGCCACACTTGTTCCGGTTTCTGCATGAGAAAAGGAGTGAGGGCGCAGCAGTGTCTGGGACTCCTTGCGGGATGTTGGAGGTCTCATCCAGATAAGCCACTTACCGAGCTGGTATCAGCCACCGCTTTCATGACCACAGTGACGCGGTCTCGTTTGCTGAACGCTTTCTCATCGGGCCTGGGCTTGAAGACGACCTTAATGAAGGTACTGCCGTGCGGGTCCACCAATCCGTACGTGCGATTGGGCATGACGCTGTAGTAACGAGTCGTCTTGACCTTGTACGATATGCGACGATCGCTGCTATTTATGACGCGAATCTTGGCGCGTTCGTTGGCCTTCAGCATCAAGCGATCCGAGGGTTCCAGCCAGACCATGTCCATCCAGTTGCTCGAAAGCGAGCGCCGAGACGATTCAGATATCGACATATCGCTCGGAATTTTCCTTTGATGCGCAACTGATCGCAGAGAAGATAGGAGACGCAGAAGACAGCACAACCGCACGACACAGCTAGCGAACACGACTGTCGACCTTGCTGTCACCCTCTATTTCACGCTGTTATAAAAATGTTACGTGTTAAAATGTTATGTTACGTCATGTTACGTTACAGTGTGTGTTTACGCTGCAACGCGAGATTATTCCTGTTGCAGACTGTTGTCAACCACACGTTTTGCGTTTCTATGGAGTCTAATTTGAGACGTGCACATAAACTTCGACGCTAACAGGGGCTGATTGAGAATTTAAGTGCAGCTCCAAGCGATCGACACTCAATGTCAAAGTATTGTGGTATCTGAAGTGTTTCTTTCGAGCAAATCATACCCTGGTTTTGTTGGGCTATTCAAACTTCTACACCAGCCACCCGCAAGAATTTTAGGCGACGATAAACATGAACTATCCGTGTCAGTGGCCTTGTTACCAACTGAAATTGGTATCTCGAGCCAACGCTAGTGTGTGTTCATCAGTCCTCCTTTTGACCAGTTTTAGCAAGTCGTAATCTGATTCGTGGTCTTCCGGGCCAGGCGTGTCTCTCACGTGGGTGCGCACCAACAGTGGGTATCATGCCCATACTGTATAACGCGTCCCTTCATTCGCCCGTTCAGATGCGTACCTGCACTTACAAGGGAACATCGCCAACCGTTGAGTCGAACTTTGAGAAACCAAAAATTGTAATATGTTTTTTAGGTGCAAAAGAAAACTCTGTGCAAAATATTAGAGGCGTCTGGCCAACTGGTCAGCAGTGGTCAGCGTATAAAGTCATGAATTTTGTGTGGAACCGAAGCTGACCGTTGAGAAAAACATGCAGAGCTCTTTCCAAACTAGGCTTTAGGGCTCGGAGTTTCCTTAGGGTTAGTTTAAGCTTCCAACACTCGGGTTTGGGGGTTTTTCCTGAAAAAACCCAAACCTCCAGCAGAATTTGAAAATTTTACTGTACTCTACGCGCTGACCACAACTGATTGATTGGCCAGACGCCTCTGTTATTTTGCACAGAGCCTTCTTTCGCACCTACGGAAAAGTTGCAATTTTTGGTTTTCCGAAATTCGACTTCACGTTTGGCGACGTTCCTTTGTTAGTGATGCGGAAAAAGAGGAACACGTAATAATGTAAAACCAGCAAAGCAGTTCAGTACACTTTTGTTTTTTAAAATTTTTTTGGGCCGAAGCCCGTTTTGGCGTATAGCCGGCCAGCAGTAAAAACCCTCTAAGCAAGGCTGTGCGGGGACCAACACACACAGGCTTTGCGTGTCTCAACTAGGAGCACCTCCGCGAGAGCATCCTGGACAGGACACCGACTTCCTCGGACGATGGCGGGCGGGCTGTGACACCTGTCGGTGTTCGACAGCCGAGATTGTCTCCTCGTTTGGCTTCCGTCTCCCCACTCGGAGCACCGCTACATCCTCGTCCTGGGTACCGGGTGAGTCATCCACGGCCTGGCGTGCAAGGTCAGCGAGGGTTCAGGGTTCGCAAACCGACCTCCATCACCGGGGATCGAACCCGACACGAGTCCAGCCACTCGCTACCAAGCAATACGGAGAGACGAATGCCGAACCGAAGCACCACCGCGGCCGCCAGTGCAGTGCACTGCTTCCGTGCATTGAGCACATGCGATTTCATGTTTTACAGTACAGGGCTTTAGCTGGGTGAATCAGATGCATTGTAGGCCGAGAGTGCTCCTTACCTAATATCAGACGGTCACTTGGTCTGGTGAATCTACCTTGGACCAGGAACTCAAGACCAGTCCTCAACTGGTATTAGCCACTCGGCATCGTGCCTGACCCTGGCAACTGGTTCCTTGAACCAGTGCACTGCCAGGTGTGGATAAGAATATCCGTACTTATTACACTGTTAGCTGTGCCAAGTGTTCGAGCTGTGTCACTTATATTTCTTCTGCATGCCTTCTCCTCAACATACAGTAATGATCAGCAGTGCACTGGTGGCCTCGTCACTCTGTTGACTTTATACTTTGCTTGCCGACCACAAGTGATATCTGGGTTCGGGTGCAGGTGATTTTGGTCAAGAATTTATTATAATTCTCTCCCATATGTACTTGTCCAGTTTGGAGGAGAGTAACAGAATCGAGGGCCCTCAGGTTCGCCTGGCCATTGAACTCTGAGCTTTAGGAAGAATAATGGGTCGCGGATAGGCCCGAGTAAATCTTTCTTAGTTAGGTATGAAATGGACAAGAAATACAGACAGAACGAAAACACGAGTCCTGAGCGGGAATCGAACCCGCATCACAAGGTTCATAAATGGCCTTGGTGTGAAATTGGAGCACTGTATTGAGGTGCACACGGCACTCTGAACATGATATGGGCACCACTGCAGACTACAGTCAGTCAGTGTGGCGCTTTGGTATTGGCTGGTTTGGCTCGTGCTGAAATATGTCGGCCTGGATGGCTGTCAACAAAACACAGACCATCAGCCAGACCCAGTAGCCCCGAGCTGTAACTGTGTCGTGTCTCTGCAAGTCACTCCCAATCGAAGTCCAGTCGTCCATCCAGAGTCCTCCCGACAGTCCGCCCTGCGATCCGAAGCGGGCGAACGCAGAGTTAGACCAAGGTACGCTAGAGAAAACGACCCCCTGGGCTGGGTCAGTCAGCCACAAGACTTTCCTGTTTAGTTTAGTTCGAATCGCCCACAAGCACTTGCCATCCATATTCTGCACATGAAGTAAAGCAATATTCGCCCCATGCTTCGCTGACTGCTGGAAGAGGGCCTCCGTAGCAGGTTGGTTAGAGCCCCAGTCTAGTGTAACCCTCAGCAAGCGGGAGGCGAGTTCGACTCTCGTCGGTGGCTACTATTTTAGAATGACTTTCACCATTTCGAATTTAGTGGTTATTTTCCAGCCCACGACTTGATTTAGAAATAGGTACCTTCACGCTGCGGCAGTATGGACCGCATTGACAACTCATGATTTGCGACTTGGCCTAAAACTCGGCCAGAAAGAAAAGTTTGTCGGAATAAACGCAAGCATCGAACCCCTATCTGCCCACATCTATCATTCATTGCGGACAGTTATTCTGTCAATATCGATCACAAACCTGACCCTCTGATGTCTGACCCGACGTAATGATAGGCCTAGCTGAAAAAAGACGGCAAGCACACCACCCACTCGAGACCCTCACAGCTTCGTCAAACCATAGATTATGGCCGGACTTACCATCCCACTGACGGACATCTCATAAGCAATTCATATTAATCACTTCAAGAAACAACCGTCAACAACATGTATCGCCGACAAACAGCGAACACTTTACCTGATATTTAGGTACCACATCGAAACTGATGTTAACTTACGAGTTGATCACCTATCGCCCCTTACAACTTCAACTTGGTGCGTCTCCAGTGACGCCTCTTGGCATTGTATCGGATCTTATTTCCAGTTCGCATTCGAACCCACTGCGGTACCGGACGATTCTTCTTTTGGAACTTGGCTAACTTTTGTTTGATACGAAATGTTTTGTGGGCGCCCATGGTCGCAGCCGACGAGGGTCTGTTCTGGAAGAAAATTGAAGGTTCGGAAAAACGTCGAATGAAAAAGAAACTAAAACTGATTTACCAATTATTTGAGTGACTGATAAGAAACCCAATCAAAAATTATTCACGAGAAAACCTTCCTTCCGTTCCGTTTCGACTTTTTCTTGTGGTCCGCACGTAAATAATTGTTCACGTATTACCCACTGCTTGAAATTACAAGAAAGACGCAAAATAGGCCCCAACAGAGTGAGTTTCGGGAGATTATTTATAGATATAATTTCTAAGCAAGTCATTTGAAACTTAAAGGTTCATTAGCTCACTAAATCGCTAATCAGTGATTGTAAGTGAGTGCGAAATACTTTCCTGTAGCGGATTGATTCTCATGCAGCGTGTTCTTGCGGGTATTTGAAATGTGCGCTGAACCAGAGGCATCTCATCTTGGACATGGGGCAGTACATCAACGGACAAGCAACGAGCAGGCAGCTCGACATGGCCTCATCGTTTCACACGAGATCACTCGTCACATCGGCTTTTCAGGCGACCATTTCCGGGACCATCGCTTCGTTGGCGTTGCCCTCGTCGTCGATGAATTCGCTGATCGGTCCGTTACGTTGCGTCTCCATCGGGTCCGGGGCGAACTCGCTGGCCACTTTGTCCACGATGCTGGCTGCGCTTTGACCTTGCACAAATTGCGAGGACTGCTGGTCGATCATCGACGGCGCGGCTGGAGCGAACATGCTGGCTACAGCGACTAGCGAGGCGAGCATGCCTTGCTCTTCGATGGTTCGACTTTGCGGAGTCGTTTCGTCGGCCATCTGCTGTCCGGGCGCCTGCAAAGAAGACATTGCCCAGCGAGAAGTCTCGCCCAACTCCCCTTTCCCTACCGCGTCCGTGGCCAAGTAGGATTCGACGTTGCTTTGCTGACTGCCAGCCATTGTTTTCTCTCGAACACCCGAACTCGACCAGACCGACAACACGAGCCAACCTGCAGCCGACCGACCACGACCAGAGTACGTTCACGAATGACTGCTCCGCTACGCGTGCCCCGTCGCGGTGCTGCGAGTGTAAAGTAGACCTGCAGCTGTGGGGAGTGTAAGGCCCAGCCGCTCATTGATATTTACTGAAATAAGACATTTTCTGCCACATGACATCGCATACACAGGAACAGCCGCCATAAGAATAAGACACGGAATCAACCAGGGATCTATAGTCTCCTAAAGCATGCACTCATACCACGTACACAACATACACAACAATTATGGTCAGTGTTACACTGACTAGTAAAACCGTCCATAGGGACCAAATAAATGACAATCAGGCTCATGAAGTAGCTTATCCGGAAGACAACTTGTAACCATCCGGCATCGCGAATTTCTTTTGCAGCTGATCCAAAACGACGCATTTCCGATCAGGATTGTGTAACTGATTTAATTCGTCCATATCTCTAGAATCCAGCTCAAAATCGAAAATTTGTGCGTTTTCTCTTAATCGATCTAATCTCAGGCTTTTAGGAATCGCTGGGACGCGATGTTGAATACTCCATCGTATGCAAATCTGTGCTGGCGAGCGATGATGTTTATTAGCGATTCTGACGATTGGTGGCTCTGATAGAATTGTGCCTTTAGCCAATGGGCAGTATCCCTGAAACAAGTCAAGTTTCAGATCATTTAGTCACTGGGCACTATCTTCTCCCCTTCCCATGAGTTACGAGTAGGTCTGTTATCCAGCACCAACATCGATGAGTCTGACCTTAGGCCTGGATCTCAATCCGATCTGATCAAGACCCCAACCGATCGACGTATTTAGCACTACGCCTCACGAACCTCCTGTTTCCTCGCTGTCATCGTCTTTGAGGCCAAATTAAAGGAATGCAGAATTTGACATTTCCAAAGGAGCAGGAAGACCAATAAATTACTCAAATACGACATTATTCATTATATTTTAATTTTCGACGTTTCGTCTCATCTTAAGACATCATCAGGAACTGATAAAATGCAGAATTGATCAGCCCCTACAACGGGACTCGCTCGCTATACTGCAGCCTATACATTATCCATGCTATAGTGATATACTGATCCGATCCAGCAATCGGATCGGATCAAATCAGGAACCGATTGATACCTCAAATTTGTTGGCCCGTTACATAACTCATTCAATTGTCACCAACACTTACAGTAAACAAGATATTTTCCTCTGTGCAGAAATTTCTCAGCTGTCCATCATTATAGTAGATGTGGAATTCGAACTGGTTTGCGTGTGGTCGTACGGAGCAATATTCCAATAGTTCTTCGAGGTCTGCTTGCACAAAATTACTGACACCAATAGCTCGACACAGCTCTGAAACACGCGCATTGCGAATTAGTTCCCCTTTCGTCCTTACCGTAAACGGGTAAGGCCCGGATGCCAGGGGGAGGGGGCTGGGTAACTCGGATATACGTAGATGAGCTCGCCATTCGCCCATGGACTGTTTTTATGAAAAGCCTAAATTTCAAGCCATCACTGACAAAACATGAAATAATGGCACCGCTAGCGATAATTCACTCACTTTTCTAAATCCACATCGTCGTAGGGCAGGGGATTTTTATCAAATTTCAGGCGGTAGGGGCCATTTTAGACCCCCCAGGGGTAGAGGTGGAGCCCTTGACAACTTTTTAGCTGAGAGCTCCGGGATAACCCACTACTCCCACTGCCCACACATGGTCCTAGCCGCATTGTACAAAAGGCTCGCTCTTCTAGAAGAGTGCCAGATGGTCAGGTCAGCTGATCTGCTACTTCGCCAGTTGCACACGCAGCTGCTCTTATTGGCACTGCATTATTTGCCTAGGCATCTCTGGGCAATCTCTTCGTTGCTAAATATGTTCCACCCAATGTCGCCCTTATTTTGTCTACGCAACTGTTCCTTGGCCGAATATAAATTGGCACAAACAGCCTGAGCACATACCTGCATCATATAGCTTTTCCAAAGTTCTCCAAGTCTCCTCGCGAACCTGTCTTGGCTGGCCATCGAACCAGTTTGGAACTTCGGCAAAATGAAGGACATACAAATCTGAAATGACAAAATAACTTTCCAATGATTTCCAAACAACATTTGACGCCCAGATTTCTCATTGCGCCTGCGGCGGTATCACGTGGAAACTAGTCGAATCCAAAATTTGCTGCTTGGATGCGGTTTCACTAACCAAAACCGGGAAGCGATGTGTACAGTCCCATGACTATGATAAGTATTGTAGAGCTAGGATAAGTAAACAAAACCCGCATCCACTTTTAACCACTCACGTCAGATACACAGAGATAAGCTCCTTCAAACATACCAACATAGTCAGTATCCAGACGCTGGCAAGATTGCTTGAACGCGTCTGCCGTCGATGCCCCAAAGTCAACAGGCCATAATTTTGTCGTCAGAAATAATTCATCACGAGCTACACCAGATGCCTAAAAAAGTGCGCAGGTTAGGAGAGTCGCCAGTCTCATTGACCTAGACGAATTATGGAAAGATCATGAAAAAGTGTCAGAAGGACAGGAAGAAACATGGGCGTGACCATCCCCTTCTCGGCGCCAGGTACGAAACGAAGCTAGTAAACAGAAAGGAATTCAATAGCTGGCAAAATCCCATGACAGACAAGGAATCTGTTTCCAGTCTTGGGACCTACGTATTGTACAAGCCCTGCTATCGACAACATGCACTGTCACCTCTTGATTTCCCGAACTGAAAATACACTAGTTGAAATAACTTACCTTGATGGCTTTTCCAAGCTGTTCCTCGACGCCGTATCGTTTGGCAGTATCGATTGATCTGTACCCGCAATCACGTAACGCATAGACAACAGCATCGTGACTGTAGCCACCAGAATGTGTAGTTCCCAAACCCAATAAGGGCATACGCACGCCATTGTACATGGTCACGGATCGTTTATCATCGTTACGACAAATGGGCCAATCGCAAGTAGGAGAAATTAGATCGGACGATTCTGTACGATCCTTCATTTTCGATAACAATTGCACGCTAAGTAAAAACCGGAATAACCACTAGGGTAAGAAAGTTGAATTTCTGAAAAGACCAAAACTTGGCAAGCTACTTCCAGCAAATGCAACTTTATCACTACAGCTTCGCCTCGCATCTACCACGAGGCCCCCGAAGAAGCTGCTGACTAGTGTTCACGTGCGCAGCGCGTGGGAAAGCACGTGAACAGAGAAAACGCGCATTTTCCTTCAGACGAGGGAGTTCGTTCGAGCCAAGCTTCGATGCCATTCACCAACCTTATTCCCCCAGAAACATCCCAGGAAAAAAAATGGCGCGCAACAGTTAGTGACATACTCCCGTGTTCCTTCCAATCCGCCCAGCCATCAATGCCCGCACATTTGCACTAGTTGAGAAATAACCGCCGCAGAAATAAACGGCGGTTTTCGCGCAAACATCTTCCTCTAGTAAGACTAGTTTTAGACAGAGACCATGCCCTGATTGGGATCGAAGAAGCACGATGCATACTCCCTTCCCATATTAGGTAGGCCAGGGTACACCCACTGGTCGATATAAGGTTCCAGAACATTCGCGCGCGCGCGACGAGGACCAATCGACCAGCAAGCAGAACAGACACATCTGTGCTCGCTACTGACAAAACACGGGCTGCGCGCAATTTATTCCCAGCCATGCAAACATGTCGTAGATACTCATGGTCAGTCAGAAAAATTACTGCATTAATTTACCTAGCATTCCCGAGGTACTATTCCTATCTGCGTCAGGATCAGTAGTTTCAGTGACCTTTCCATAAAAAACAAACATATTTCATCAAGGGTTTATTAGTATTCTAAAAATATCCTGAAAAAGTTTTAGCCTGGGGGTTCTCGCACTGAACAAATTCACCTATTGTTTACTGTCTATATCAAGATTGCACAGGCGTGAAAATAGTTCAGGCTATGAAACAGATGAGACCAAAACATCGACGGCAAAAGCTGTTTTTCTTCGCCGGAAACTTGTTCTCAAAGCTTGCTTTTGCTCGCTTCCTTTTTGAAACTGCGCCAAGCGAGACAGAACAGACAGCAGCAATGCGCGCCAATGAATGAAATCAAGGCTAACTTATTTATAGTGCACAGGCTAGGTAGCTACTCATAAGACTGAAGGCGGGAAAAACCATTTTCAAAATATTGTACTCCCTGTTTTTTGAGACGATCAAGGATATTTTCGTTATGCAGGTTGGCTATTTCGTTTGGGCTTTTAAAAAACAAAGTTATTTTACGTTTTGTATTACCGAAGCCGCTCTGGAGTTAAAAGTTTGTTTTGTCTTGAGGAGGTCATTTCTGTTAGCCGTGCTGTGCTGCGGTAGCCCGATACGAAGAAAAGAAGACTGAAAGTCGTCTCAAATTTTGTTGGAAGAATTTTCGCGGATTTCTCCTAGATTTTGGCAGAAATGGCAAGTTCAAATCAACAACAACCAGCTCCTTCATCACAACAGCAAACAACGCGGGAAGAATTTGTTGTTCGAGTTCCAGCGTTGACGGAAAAAAAGAAATATTCCGTTTTGAAATTCAGCAGCAACTTAGGAATCGATGTGACTCAATGGAATCCAGTTAGTATTGCTCGAGAAGATAACGCTCAAGTATTTGTCGAACACGATTCGGATCCGAAATTTGGCGCTGGTTCCGAATACGGAAAACAAGCTCGTCAAGAGGCTCGGAGGAAAAAATTAGGTTTTCGATCCAGGAAATATCGAATTGATGATCAACCGTGGGTAATGAAGATTCCGGGAAAGCAAGAACGGAAATTTCGTGGTCAGAAAGAAGGCGGGGTGACGGAACATGCCGATTATTGGATTTTTGTCAAAGGCGGTGAAGGAGTTTTCGAAGCATATCCCGTCTCGGATTGGTATAATTTTATGCCCGTGTCTCGCTTCAAGACATTGGATATCGATGAAGCCGAAGAACAGTTTCAACAGTACGTATCGTATTTGAATGTACCCTCAGCTAAAATTGCTTTCTGATTTTCAGACGCGACAAAGTTTTGAATCAGTTTGCTTTGAAATTGCTTTCAAAAAAGGACAATACGGAGGACGAGGAAACGAAAAAAGGATTGGTATGACGGCTAATTTTATGTACAGTCTGGACTATGCTGTATAATGTGTTATTGCAGAGAAACGATTTGATGTCGGGAAAAAAGAAGAAGGGGGACGATGATGATATTGAAGATGGTGAGTTTCTCTTCGCAATTTTTTCCTCTATATTAGCGCCTGGGGCTTAGAGGCCTCCAAAGGGTGCCAATTTCTCAGTCTTATCGTTCACGTTTTGCTGGCATCGTGCCAGTGGGATACAATGTGGGGTGGGTGCATGTACAGTACTGTAGGCATGGCTGGGCAATCCTTTCTGCCATTTTTCAGTGGGTCCAGTCAAGGGGGCGAAAGACAAAGTGAAGAAAAAGCCGCCGAAGCCGAAGAAAAAGTTCAATGAAGACGACGATGATCCAATGGCATCGCCAGATTCGGATGATGGCGATGGGGAAGGTCGGGAATTAGATTATATATCAAGTACGTCAGAATCGGATGAAGAAGACTTGGTAGAACAGATTCGTAACGATCGTGGTGTCGACGAAGAAGTTGGTATGCGTCAATTGATTGCATCGGATGATGAGGAGGAGGCGGAAGAGGGGAAGGAAGGCGAAGAACAAAAACCAGATTTCACAAAAGTGGAATCGATGCCGACATCTGGTTTTGACGACGGAGATGACAAAGGTAAGAAAATTGTTTCTTGTGGGAAAAATTCTTTGAAATCCTGCTTATTCGACTCATAGATTCTGATAGTGGCTCCGACTCGGACGATCCGGACAAGGAAGTGATCACGTCGGCATTGTTCATGACTGCGGTACGATTGTGTTTTTTAGACACGCCCCTTCTTACACAAGGTCAGCTCTGGTCTTGTCTGGTGTGTTGCAGAAACAGAAAACGGAGGGAGCGTCGACTTCGGGTGCGTCGGGCGATGCTGGAACGAAACGGAAGCTGCAAGCCGGTACTGAAACAACTGATCAACCATCGGCCAAGAAGCATAAGGCAGACAAGTAAAAATTGCGTGTGATTTGTCACACTGGCATAGGCTATGGGAGTGTATTTTCGACTTTGGTCATGCTTTTCCGTTGCAGGGAAGCGAAGCCGAAAGGAGACAAACCGGCATCGATGGAAGAAGAAGTGTGTCGTTATCTTCAACGTCGTCCGTTATCCACCACCGATTTGGTATCAAAGTTCAAAAAACGTTGTCAAGGAATGTCGAAGCAAGAAATCGTTCAAAAACTGGCCGATATTTTGAAGCGCTTGAAACCGGAACAGGAACGACGAAACGGAGTGTTGTACTTTTCTTTGAAGAAAACTTAATTCGTTTGACAAAAAGTAAGGGAGGTTTTTTGTGATTGAGCAAGGCTATCATTGAGATCTATAGAGGCCGGTGGGTGAGCGGGAAGATCTATGATTCGTGTTCAGTTGGGCGTAGGTTAATGTATTACCCACAGGTTATGTAATCCTTACAATATAGTATGTTCTGACCCTTAGCCATGTCTCTTTACAATCACAATCACCTTATCACTCGTTATCAGTCAGCTGTTGGCCTTGGGGTTTCTGAAGTGGTTGTAGAGAGCCCTATATTCGTTGATCATTTGTTGAAGTCGACTGGCTGGGCTCAATTGACGTTTGACCTTGGCTCGGTGTTCTTTGATCATGGGGAATCGATTGATATTGATGGCCCCGCCTGTTGCACCTTGTACACCAGTCCTGGGTTGCTTGGCCGTGACGAGAATGTTGAAGAGGAGGATGGTGAAAAGGAGGAACAGGACTTCACGGCTTGCCATTTTGAGGAGTCGGAGCGAAGGAAAGGCTGGACAATATGAACAGTGTGAGCACGTGGTTGGGTTAGGTCCTTTTATGCTGGCTGATATTAGTCCGTGAATCCCGAGGGTATGGGATTTATTGCTTATCCTAGCTGGGTGCATGATTGCGTAAAATAGGGTATTTGCATATTGAGGGGATGGGTTGTTTGGAATGAGGATTTGTTGGCTCGAGGCTTTGGTCTGGCGGCGAGGGATTCGGAAATGATCTTTAAGACGACAATAAAGACGGGCATCGAAGAGAAATAGGATGAAGAGGTGGGCGGGGCAGCCTGTAGGGAAGGAATGATGAAAAGATGGGGAAAAGTTGCAAGCGGGGGCAGTTCTAAGGCAACACTCGATTACTTTGCGGTCGCAAATTTATGCTACTCTGGGTAGTTTAGGAGATTAAAGTGGTTTACGTTGGGGCTAGAAGTTTATGTTGGGGGCGATTGGTGGCATTTGCTGGAGAATATGTACAGATCTTACGGTTAGATTAGGTCTGGTAACACCAACTTTAGGTTTTGTCATTTTCAGGGTGAAGTATGTGTGTGTATAATTTGATAGTCAGACTTGTGAAGTTAGCGATAGACTACATGTCTTCATGCAGCAGTCATGAGATTGCCAGACGTCTCATAGTCGAGCTTTCGCGCTTTACGTTTGAGTTTGAATTGGCGCTTTTTTGTTATAAGCAGCTGCTTATGATAATATAACATCGATTTAAGGTTCGATGTGCGCGATCACGTGCGGGGACCCCTCCCCCGCTAGCCTACAGAACGGCACCAGGTACAAGGGTTATATTCCTGTGTGAGACTGAATTATCTGATTGTATTTTCTTATTTTGCTAGTTTAATTCTTTTCTTTTTCATTGTAGGCGGCTTATCTCCTACTTTATTATTTGCAAAGTCGAAAAAAACATGTTCTGTTTGCATTGCTTGCGATCCTGAATAGGAATAAAATCCTTGTTCTTAGTGCTTTGTCGCTTTTACTCCACTCATGGCAGGCGGGCGGGCAGTAGTGGTGTGTGCTTTGTTTGCCCAGAGCAGCTGTTGGTGCTGATTCTACTCTGCTCTATTGTTCCACTGGCCCGTTTGCATCTTGAGCCCAGGGCAGAGTGGGGCAGTAGAATCTGTTGAGAACTAGTTTTGGCATTGCGCTGCGTCTTGAAGACAGAAGAGGCAGGCAGTTGCGTTTCGATCGTTGACTAGGAGCGGTGGGCAATATGGCAGCAAATGGTATGGCGCTTTTTTTTGTTTTAGGATTTTGGTAAACGTGAATTGGTTCATAAAAATACTGTTCGGGGACGGACTTGGTTGACGGTGCGACGGCGAGTTTGGGGAAGACTCGTAATCGATTGTAACTTTCCGAAAAAACGTATAGTTCCGACGAAACACCTTGCTACGGCTACTGTCGTCAAAAGCGGTCGGTCGGCGTAGGTGCTGGTGCGGATAGAGAGGAGGTCGCTTGTTGTGGTGATTGGGGCGACGAGCAAGGAGCCAGTGACCGGAGCGCCGATTCGACAAGCGATATTTGCATTCGTCCAATTGATCAAATGGCTACGAGCTGCTGCGGTGTCAAGAAACCGAAATTGAACTCAAGCGCTGATTCAGCCGTGGCTAATTCGTCTTCCATGAACTGCTGCAATAATTCTCAACAATGTCACGGAATGACTGGTGGCTTGCCCGGTGGAAGCGCCTGTTGCGCGAATGGAATCAGTTGCAACATGGTGGTTGAACCATCGGGCGTACAAGCGAATGGAGTTCGACAACGTGTTATCACTGTGGAGATGGTCATTTACTGTTTCGATGTCCTCTACAGTTATTTGCACAATATCGAATCACCTAAAACGCCGAAATTTTGCAACGATCACTTGTAAGTGTTACTTTCTTGTTTACTACGTTATGATGTTTTGATGTCCTAGCCTTGGTGGGGGCTTGCTTACACTCCCGCGCCCTATCTTCTATCGTATGAGTTGTTTTTCGTCTCCTGATCTCTACGGTTGGCACAAACATGGCGAGGTGGTGTCTGTCGCCTCGTTGTCGGGTCCTGCATCTATTTGTCGACGTGTGATGTACGTACACAACTGAAAAATGCATGACATGCGAGTGTAGGGCGAGGCCGTCGATATTCATTTGTGATACAGCATAGTCGACATGTGCAAGTGATGTTTCGCATTGCTCTAGCCAGCACTGTACTTATCAGGGAAGATAACAGGCACAGTATAGGGGTGGTGGGGTTGCAGGTCACATGCTCGATTGGAGGTTGGACTCTGTGAAAACTAGCTTGACGTTGGAGTACACGTCGTAACGTTTGATGGATGCATTGGGTGTACGTACACATAGATTTGGGCATAGTGTGAGAGCCTGTTAAGTGCGCTCTGGTTTAGTTTGCTTTGCCATACGACGAATCGTTTTGCTGAGCAGCGCACATTCGTTTTCGCCTCTTTTTTTCATTTCAAGCATAACATAGAACGGAGCATACACCGACGAACTAGCATTTCTTTCACTATGCTAGTGCATTGAACTAACGTCCTTGCCCCGTCCCGTCCCGGCCACGTCCGTCAGGCGAGTGGAAAGCAAAGAAACAGCGGGGTGCGCCTACTGCCTTCATTGCTGGCTATACTAGTGAAGGGATGGGTGCTGCTTTAGCTTGCTCTAGCAGCTGGTCTTGCACGGTTGCCTCGCGTCAGCTGATTAGTTTTCCATCACTTGATCGATTGCCGCGTGCGTGTCTAAAGCCGTAAAAACCAATCGAAGCAAGCACTTTTAATAGGCAGCGCATACGATTTTTATGCAGTCTAAGGCAGGGTAAAGCTAAAGGTTCGTGGATAACATCACCAATTTCAGTTTATATACGTCAGAAAATTTAAGCTTAGCAGTCTCGCTAGTGCGATATGCGAAAAATTTATCGAAAAACTTCCTCGGTTTTTTTACGATTACTAGAAGTATGTGCATTACTTATCGCAGCACGGGTCGAGTCGAGTCAGCTTTTAGAAATTGACTTCGAAGAACGTCCATAAGTCGTTGGACCGACGATGAAACTGGATGTTCATACAATGGATCGATGATTGTCATGAAAAATGAAAGCATAGTACTCAAAACTCTACACGCACACATAGAGCAGGGAAAGATGAAGAATAGTTTCTTGTTTTTTAATGCAATTCGAATTGAGGTCTTTTCGTGATAGGTCGTGTATGAGAAGCGTGTTGAAAGTTTTTCTCTTTTTTATAGTCCTTTATTCGTTACCTGGAAATTGGGAAAGGATAAGAAATTACGCGGCTGCATCGGCACATTCAATTCCACAAGCCTTCATCAAGGACTCAGGGAATATGCCATCACGAGGTGAGTGCATAGTAGATGTTATGTTGGGAGTAGAATCATGTTGTGTGGTTTTTTTTAAAGCGCTTGCAAGGATAGTCGTTTCGATCCCATCAACACGGACGAATTCGGTCGTCTGCATTGTTCCGTCTCGTTGCTTATGGATTTTGAGGTGGCCGAACATTACTTGGACTGGGAGGTAGGTGGTAGAGTGAATAGAGATGGTGGGAGGGCGGGTGGTGGCCAGGGTTTAGTTAGGGGTTCATTGTCATGTATTGACTGGACCTATTGTAGGCTGAGGGGGTGGATGGTGGAGGGAGGTGAGCATTGGTACTTAGATTGATCCTTTCACTTGGTAACTGCAGACACGATCAGAAGTGTGGCCCAGCATCCGAAACTGAGGGGATGTCGCCTATGTGACCTGCTCAATATGGGCAAAGCTGGCCAGTTTTTGACCCAGACCCTTCCCCCCTAGACCCCCTGGTGGGCGTCGAGCTGATGTGAGTCCAGTCCAGTCACGAAGGAGACAAGTCCAAGACACTGCCGTAGGAATAGAACTCTATCCGTCCCATCCCAGGACCGGCCTCCAGTGACTTACACTTGTGCCCCTGCTAGATAACGGGGACGCTGTGACCTGCGTGAGGCCTTCTCTGTGTAGTGTATTGCTGCCCCAAAACTGTGCGCACGCACTTGCATGCAGTACGATCACGAAGCTCAGGCAAAGTCAGTCAAAGAGCCAAAATCAAAGAGAAGTGTTAAAATTGCATGTTGAGGTTTTAAATTGTAAAAATAACCAGGGGAAAATTTTAATTTTTGTCTGTAAAACAGAGGAAAATCATTTTCCCCGCCTTGTATGAACCCTGTAAAAGCTTATGAGGCAATGGATAAAAAACTTTCTTTTTGGTTTCCCGGACCTCCCCCCTCCCAGCCAAAGGCTAGGTTTCAGATGCTGTAAGTGTGCTAGTCATTGACGCACTTGTGTTGTGTTTGAAAAGGGCCAGGCGAGTCTAGACGTCGTACAGTAGTCGAGTGTTGTTTTAGATCGGAGTACACGGAATCCGTATTGAATTCAATTCGGAGAAAGGATCGAAAAAGGCGGCGACCTATCTTCCTGAAGTGGCGATCGAACAAGGTAAGTTGGGGAGTGGATCTTATTTTATTTGATGCAATTTCTCGTGAATTTTAGGTTGGAATCAAATTCAGACGATCGACTCGTTGTTGCGTAAGGGAGGATACAAAGGCACGATAACGGCCGAAGTGCGTTCATCGATTTGTCTAATTCGATTCCAGTCGGAGAAGATGACGGTATCGTATCAGGAGTACATGGCGCATAAGTCGCAGCCTCAATACGGTCACGATGATGCGAGTCTTCCATCGAAAATTCTGATCTCGGGCGGAGACGATATTGGCATGAATGAGCGGAGTGGACGTCATATGCATGGCCACGTCTCGTCGTCCCCGAATGGTATGGCCAACGGGACGGGTGGTGGGCATCATTTGCAGAGTCGTCTATCGTCGCCGGGAAGTGGAGGACGTCATTCGGTGAGTCGTCATCGAAGTAGTAGCACTGGTGGTCGTCACAGTCCGACCAGTCAACGCGAATCGCACCACCCCTCCGCCAATGCCGCCCGCTACCTCCCGCTACCGAATCATCCCAATATACCTCCACCTCCGCCATTGTAGACAAGGAATTGGGGAATCGGCGGGGGGATTCAGTAGCGAGGGTTGCAGCGGGCGGCGATGGTGTGTGGTGGTCGTGTCGTTGTTGTTGTTCGTGTTTGTCTTGTCCGCATTCATTGTTGGCGTCGAAAGTGTCGATGTCGACCAATTGGTTTCTAGCATCTACTCCAACCTTGCCGCCGCATTCGTCGATGGTTTCTTGTAATTCTATTGTTCATACATCGCCGCGTGCTGCCGTACTTTGTCCTTATTCTAGTAGTAATGGTTTTGTGTCTTACGATTCCTTGTCCCCATCCTCGTTTAGTAAGGGATCGCCCAATGCACCCAACACGGCGGCCAACTTGTGGACGTTTGTAAAATATGCGTTGTGTTTGGGATGCATACCATCCGTCTGTCATTTGAATGCGGTATCGGACGAGAGTGCTTGTGTTAGGCAGTGTCAACAGTCGGTTGTATAGTTTGTACGTGTTCATGGTTCAGATTTGCCAGCTGCTTTTTTGACTGCTAAAACCTTTTTTGCTTTTAGAACTGAAGTAAGCTGTTGATTTTTTGCCTCTAATTACCTTTTTTGGAATTTTCTCGATGAAAGTTTCTTTGTCTTTCAATAATCGATTGATTGGCGCAGGATGAAGCGAAGCTGACCATGTACAGTGTATTTAGGCGTAGGGTTGTCAATTTTTTGTGTAGTTGCCTTACTTCGTTAGATTTCATGGAAAATAGACCCTTTTTAGATTGAGATGCTGGAAAATGTGGTGTTGTTTTTTATTGAGTGGATGGCACGTGCGTTTTTGATGAATATGTATCAAATTGCATGCATGCAAATGTCCTAAACATTGTTCGATATGATTGGATGTAATCACCACAATTTTATAGGATATCACAGAAAAATAATGATAAAATGTACATTTCAGGCTGGCCATTGTGACACGACTAGTTACATAGAGTCCGAAAAACCCTTCGCTCAACTTTTCTTCATCCAGCTGACAATAAAACATTGAAATCGCAACCATCTACAGCGAATTCCAGAAATAGCCTTAATTCTGTTCACAATCCCGACTTTCTACCATCCCATCCAGCTGAACTATGACCTCGGAAAAACTGCCCCTTGCAATCAGAAATATCACACAAACTTTACACTCACGACGCCTTCTCCCATTCCCGCCAGCTTAGAGAAACGGAATTCGCGCGGGAAATTTAAATCGAAAGTTGAGCGAAGGCTTTTAGGACACCAAATACAATATTCACAGTGCAGTCGAAAACGATTAGTGAAACGGATAAATGTCAAGTGAATATAATGATTTAAAGCGACACAAAATATTTCACATTGTCGCTGTTGAAAAAAGATGGTGATAAAATGTTAAAAAATTTAAAAGTATAGATACTTTAAATATTTCTGAAAAAAATCACGACTTCTTACTTCAATCGCGACCATAAAAGTCATGAATTGGGGATTCATTAGAGTTTATTCGGCCAAGATACCTTCGCCGAAAAATACGGTTTCGTCGATAAAACGATAATCGGATAAAACGCTGATATTATCACATTTTATATATAATTTTGCCAAATCGACATCGGTTTCGGCTGCGAATATGGTCAAATACGTTCCATTTTTCGAACGTAGCTCGCAAGCCGCTTCCAAAACCGAATTATTGACCAAATCGCATTGATTGAAATTAATATATTTCAGACGTTTCAAATTGTGCACAAGAGCTTGTACGCCTTTCATGCTCAATCGCTCCGATGCTTTCATCGATACACGTTCCAAAAACGGCATGGAACATGATATGAACATGGCGAATTCATCATCGACTAAACCACCCAACGGACGTAAAATATTTCGATCACCACCGATATTCAATTGTTTCAAATTGATCAAATGTTGTAATCCTCGTATCAACGTGCAACGTAATGGAACCAAATAATTATCCCATATTTTATAACAAAATTCTTCCAATGTTGGCGCCAATTGTACGCAAACGAAAATAAAATTGCCCCACATTAACGGCGTATCTTCCAAATGAACACGACGTAAACCACGCATGGCCGTAAAAGCATCGGCTCCATTCAACGATGGGAATAATTCCAATTGAATCCCGGCTTGAATACGTTTCGATTGATGTTGACGATTATTATCGTAGCACAAATTTTGATTCCAAGCCAACGAATTCAAACGTGGTAAGGTGAACAAATTTTCAATCATTTGCGCGCTTTCATGAGCCGCTTCTTCCGAAAATATGACTTTGTGAAATTCTAATTCTTCTAAATTTCGACATGATTGAATCACGGTCGATATTATATTCTCATCGATATTTGATGTATCGCAAAATTTCAACGACTTCAAATTTCCTCCCGCCTTCTTTAACATATGTTGAACGATATCGATATCGGCATTGGCTACCAAATTCGGATCCATCCCCTTCTCCATATTGGTCTCTTCGTAAATACCATCACGCCATATCATCAACGTACCCACATCCATCCACGATTTTATCAATAATCTTTGCCATCTTTTATTCACCAATTCCAAACGAACGCGATCGCAACGTGGTAAATAATGGAATATACGAAGCAAAGCGTCGTCCGGAAAATTATCCCATTCAAAACCCATCATTTTCGTTTTGTCTAAAATTAAATTTTATGATTTAATCTCCCGTCAAAACCCACTTCTAAATTCAGGGGAACAAATGAGGCCGACAGACAAGCAGCCATAAGCTGCAGCGATTCAATCGCCATAACATCATTAATTCACTTCCTCCCCACCAAAACACGTTTTACTTGTGGAAAATTGAGTACCTTCCAGCCTAGAATACACAGCCAGCAATCGAGCACACAATTCTAAGAACCTAAATGATCCTAATCACAAACATGAATAGCAGTAAAAATATGAGCATGGCTCGAATGTTTCCTCAAATACACGTATGGCCAAACCCCACATACAAGGACTATGGCTTTGCATAGTAAAAAACCCTAAGTATATCGAAATTCTATCAAATTTATCTAAAAAATTTTCACCTACCACTCGCACTTTATTATAACAACCCTAATCCAGGCAGCTTCTCAAAAAAACGCTTACAAAATCATATATAAGCTCATATTACATTGCCGTACACTGTCATAAAAAACCCATATTTCCCTACAATTTATTTATAAAAGCAAAAAAGCAGCCATTAGTCCCGAACATTGGCCATACCAATAGCTGCAAAAAATTCAGATGAGCTGACTAAACTAAATGTAATCAAGAAACGGACCATATGGGCACAATGGAAAAGACATGAGTGTGCTCACAGGAAGACTATTTGCCATGGGCAAAACCAGAATCACTAGAAAACTCACCTAGATCACTACCCATCCTCTCCCTGTACTCAACAACCAGTCGGTATACAACACAGGTTTTAAGCCACACCTACTCCACCCTGGCCATCTCCACATCGCCCGCACTCTTATTCTCTTCCCGATTCAATAAACTCATTCTCTCACTCGCTTCCTTATGATAACGGTTACTCGACTCGGCATGACTTACTGACCCTGCACTGCCCCTTCTATCCACTTGATCGATCAATGGGGAAGATACACTAATTTTGGGCGATTGCGCTTCCAAATTACCACGTTCGAATTGAGCCAATCGTCGTCCACCACCAGCATGTACTAAAACGTGTGTGGACGGTCCATTTTTCGAATCATCAGGCGTATTTCCATTCGTATCGGCCGGACTATTTAATAATGACATACTCATCGAATGAGGATTAAGACTTAACGATCCTCTACGTTCAACTAAGGTTGCACGAAATGCTTTCGTATACGTTGATGCGGAAATCTTTAAATAAATCAAATCGTGTGTCACTTTGAGACTGAAATCTGGAACGAATGTAAATCGACGAGGTGACATTCCATCGAGACCAGTCACCGGCGATGCTTTATCCAATTGATTTAAATGAAATCTCGGCGCTTGCGCGTAGACTCTTTGCAAAACTTCATAACCGAAATAATGAAATGGACCCGGTTCGAATAGCATCTCCGATTCGCCAACTGTTATTGTTGCTCGTCCTTCTAAGATCAAAATAAAATAGTCGCATTCTTTGCCTTTTTGATATAAAAATTTTTCTGCATCATACGCGTCGGCTGGCTTTGTTCGAACCGCATTTTGTTTGATTAAACGCTGAAGCACGTGATCGCTGATAATATCCATACGAAAAGCGTCGAATGTTGTGGAAAGATATTGATAAGTGGCCAGCGATAACTGCGGACTTAAGTCAACTAAATCGGCGTCAGGATTATAAAAAAATGACGTCACATCTTTCGCTGCTACGGCCGCTGCCAAAGTATCTTTCCTTTTCGGTCTCCGACGATCATTTCTAACCACATCAAACTCGTCCATTATCTCTGCTTGTATAATTTCTTCCAAAATATCTTCTAATGTTATCAAGCCGACGACTTCGTAGGTCGGATCTCCATCGCCTTCCGCATTTATACGTTGCACCATAGCCAAATGATAATGGCCTTTTTTAAATTCTTCCAACATCAAATTTAACGGCGTATCTTCCATAACGAATTTAACTGTTCGTTGATAAAATTTGCATATTGTCGTCAATGGAATTTTATCTTCCGGATCCAATAAGGCGAGATCTTTCACATTTAATACAGCAACGATGTTATGCCGATTCGACGAATCAAAAACGGGAATACGAGTGTATCCACTTTTCACAATCTCGCTTACCATTAGCGGATCTAGAATTGTCTCCGATGGCAACATATACACGTCCCGGATGTTTGTCATGACGTCTCGTACACGTTTCTTTGATAATTCCAAAGCACCAGTAACAATTTGAACTTCTTGACAATCTTGTAATTCGGCTTGACAATCTTTCGACATTCGTATCAATTCTAATAATCGTTCTTTATTGTATACTGAACCCACTTCTTCTCCGAGCACTTTATCCAGAAGTTTACTGATCGGCCATGACAAAGGCGCCGTTAGAACCATGAAGAACCTCGTTATGTAGACTGTGTACGCACCGACAGCTAAAACAAAAGTAAAAGAATAACAGAGAAATAGGGTCTAATTATCTTACCAAGTCCATATCGGCTGCACACTGATTGAGGTACGATTTCACCAAAAACTACGATGCCAAACGATGCCCCGATCAAAGCGATAAAACCGGTCGTCAAATCATCGAAAAGAATACTCACCTAAAACAATAAATACTGCAAAGGGTCATAATTAGGGCGGTCATTCAAAGGAAGAATACTCACAGCACTGTTGACCAAGACGTTACCGAATAATAATGTGCACAGGAGGTAGTTACCCGATTGTCGAATTGGATAGATTTTTTCGGCGTAAGCGCGTTCACGTTTTTCACCCACTTTTAAAATAATTTCCAATTCCGTTTTGTCCAATGACATTAATCCAAGATTTAATCCGCTGAATAAACCGGATAAAAGTAAAAGTACGCAGATAACAATAATTTGTAATGGCATAGGCATATAATAAGTCCTTTCGGGTTCGGGCGCGGGTGTCGGTTTCAAGGCAGTCTTAACGAATTGCCAATCTTTACGCCCTTGATGAACCATTTCCACTGCCGTATGAGGCTTTGAATCATTCACTTGATGAACGATCCAATTGAAACAGAAATAATAGCTCATACTTTCGTATGGAAAATTATACGTAAATTTTAAGGTATTCTTTGACAAAACTTCGAATGATTCTCGAGGTATAGCTGGCCAGACGTGTTCGGTACATTCTTCGCTGGATGTTGTGACAAAAATAGTTTCAACTTCATCGAATTTCTGACCGAATAATCGAACAGCCACGTCCTCGTTGGGCAAAATCGTAACCTCGCCATTCGCACTAAAAATAAAAGCGATTTGAAAATGTCATGTAACGGACCCCGACAGAAAAGCAACGTAGTCAAGCCGCGTGATGTAAAGGTACCTTTTCAAAATGTCAGTATCTGGAAAAAAAGGAGAAAACCCGCCATCGTGAGCATTGGCGAGTCTTTTATCAGGAACTTCCGTCTTGTCAGAAGGTACCCCTTCGAGCAGCTTCTCGTAAGCTAACACTAGGGCTCACCTGCATATGTATGCGTGAAATCAATGAGAAAAGACTATGGGCTATACGCAAGGGTCCATTGTGTCTCATAAGCCAAGCGCAGGCTAGCAACCTACCCTAGCCTCGTTACCATGACACCGCCAGTAATGATGAGTTCACCGAGGCTAAATCAATATTAGAGGACGTTTCGCTAAAGGCTTCCAATGCAATCTGCCTGCTTGTGCGTATAGAGCGTGGGAAGTGCACCGGGTCATGCTATGCCAGCGTCAGATGCTGTGTGCCTACATCTTGTGCCCCGAGTGTGAAAAGGAGTTCCGAATCTTGTAGCCTCCTCTAAAAACCGGTTTCGAACGAGATCTCGCACGCCTCACAGTAGTTTCCCTACAAATGCATCCATTTTGAGCGATAAATAAACTTAGAAATACTGCACAAAGTCAAGAACGTTTGAAAGTGCGAGACGACACTCCTCGACTACGCCTAACATACCTGCTACTAAATCATGTAGGAAAAAGAACACGGCTCAGTACACGAAATCATTAAAAAATCCCCACGGGACCAATACATAGACTTACGCTAGCTAATAGTTCCGATTTTAAAATTCTAAAGCAACTAATTTTTCTTACCCTCCTATTAAATATGTTCAAAACATTCACATAAATTGAATACTACTTACTCAAATCCAACTATTGCTTCGCGTGTATCAATTCGCACACCAATTACGTCCGCCTCGTCGGTAGGATCGTCAGCTCGAACCAATGCCAATGATACAATAACGAGAATAAGGCCCTTCGTGGAGAATATTTCCTTATTTCCTTTTAGAGAGGCAATAAAACGAAACTGACACCACATTTTCTTTCTCAAATACGTAATAAATACTGAAAGCCAGCTGCCGGAGCAGCTAACCTTTTAGAATAACTGATAAGCGAAAACCGAGCCGAGACGGACGAGTGGATAACAGCACGGCTAATAGAAATACTGTTGTGTTAACACGCACTGGCATAAAAATGTTACCAGAAAGACCGCTTGGAAAAACGGTCATGATTCTGGTCAGAAGAATGATTCTGAAATTGAGTAATTTATTATCTTAAGTTGTAATTTTTCAGCCTAGCTTGATTTTACACGGATCGAGAATCAACAAAGCATAACATAAAACTTGAATCCTTAACTGTGTGCGACCCTATGTTTCGGGTTAGCCGTGTTCAAACTGTTGACCGACGCGTCTAGTTTTTTATGAAAAGTTGTTTTACATTCGGCCCTCCTGTTTCGATCCAAGTTTTTATTGTTTTAATTCGAAAATGGCTGCTGCAACAAATAGCGGAAATGCCGAAGAATTTCTTTATGGTCAAGGTGAATCGACGGGCGATTACTATGGTACTCCTGCCATTCAACGCGTGACGAGGCAAAATAATACGTTGCCTGTTTGGAAGAATTCGGAAACAATGAATTTGAATCACTTAATTTTGGAAAATATTCACATTTCACCCTATTTTAAAAATACCCTGTCGACATTGAAAACTTATCATGAAATTATCGATGAATTGTATTACAGCGTAAGTTGAAATTTTTGATTTTTTGCTTGCAGTTGTGTTGTTGTTTTAATCTGATCTGTAGGATGCCGATTTTCGGTGGGTATGCACGCTAGTTTTTGCTTTTCCATTGCCTATAAAGGAAAGGTCGTGATCGTGATCGCCTTTTTCGGATCCCTTTCCTTGACTTATGGATTCTTCTAGCATGCCTTTCTCGAGGGTCTAAAACTTCTGCAAATGTTCTGGCTACATATTTGAAGCGTCAAATAACCTTTGCTATAACCGGAACTTGTTAGACAGACCCTACCATGTACACATGTGTATTGTATCGTATGCTTATTTTCAGGTGGGTCACTTGGAGCCATGGGAACGAGGTACACATAAGACGGCCGGTCAAACGGGAATGTGCGGCGGGGTAAGTGAGAAAGAGTAAGAAACTCGTCTTTGTTCTGTCTTTGCCGAACTATCTCTTTTACGCTCAATAAATTTGCTAATTGTTCTTTTTATTTTGAGGTAAGAGGAGTAGGCGCTGGTGGAGTGGTGAGTACTCCATTCTGTATCATGTTCAAATTATTTACGATGAAGTTATCGCGTAAACAATTAGTAGCAATGATCAATCATACGGACTCGCCTTACATCCGGGCATTGGGATTTATGTATGTTCGATTTTGTCAACCGCCAGAAACATTTTGGGAATGGTTCGAACCATATTTCGACGACGAGGAGGTAAGATTATATAATGGGTGGCCTCTTTTAATCCCTGGCATTAATAAATCCAGTAATTTTCAGGAAGTCGATCCGAAAGCTGGTGGCGGCGATAATATGACGATGGGCCAATTAGTGAAACTGTTATTGACGAAATTGGATTGGTATGGGACGTTATTTCCACGAATTCCTGTTCCAGTTCAGGTCAGTTACTTAGATTTACTAATCACTATTCTGCGTTTGTTTGACACAGATTTCAAGGGCATGATGGTTTGGTGAATATCAATGGGTACCCGTCGGCCTCTGTCATGGGATATAAATGTTGCTTATACTGGTAATTAGCGGGAGCCTGATCTGTCTTGCGATGCCGATAAGACTAGAAATTTCTTTTTGTAAGGATGACTTATTTTAGAAAGAAATCGACCAAAAACTTCGGGAATACAATTTGAAGAAGTTCGAGGAAGCAAAGAGAGAACGCGAAGCTGTCGAGATGGCAGAAAAAGAGAAGGAAATGCCGCCAGAACCAGAAGTGTAAGTCATAAACGCCTTTTATGTTGAATGCACTAAAATTTGACCTTTTTAGAACTCGAAAAATCGAAAGACGGTCTCCTCGATACGAGAGTCGGGGAAGAGATGTGGACCGAGAACGTGATGGTTCAAGGAAGTAAGTTGGCTTTTTCGAATTGATGAGGCAATTAAAATTGGTTTGTCCTTGGAGTTTAGAAAATGCGAGGAGTCATTCGGAGATCCCGCGAGCTATAGTATCCCATTAATTTGACTGGCGTTCGTTTCAGGCGCTCTCCTTCGAAAAGCAAACGGTCTCGTTCACGATCTAAGCATTCCCATCGTCATTCAGGATCCCGTTCGCATCATCGAAGTCGTCGTAGCCGTTCAAGATCTCCGAAACGTTCCAAGACGGATGAACATCGATCAGAGAAGAAAAGTGTTCGTTCTCGATCCAAATCACGCGAATCTAGACGTCATCGAAGTAGTGGCAAACACGAACACAAGAAACGAAAGCATCGTCATCATCATCATCGCCATCGAAGCCATCGGAGTCGTCATGATAAGAAAGATCGAAAGGAAGATTCCCGCGCAAGATCGTCAAGTCGATCAAAGTCGTCGGACAAAATGGAAATGGAAAGCAGCAAAAAGCGGGAATCAGATACTCGATCGAGTTATGAAGAAAGACTAGCCGAGCGAAAAGAAGGCAGTGTATCGTCGAATAATGGACAGCCATCGAGCAATGGGAACATTGTTGAGCGGGCAGAACCAGCAAGGAATCAGGATGATTCGATAGAAGAAGGGGAATTGGCGGATGAACCGAGTAATGAGAAGGATGGAGAGTGATGGGTGGGTTTGGGAATGTACTGTAAGACGACGACCTTGGTTTCAGTGTACTGTAGTAAATGGAATTGTGTAGATGGTTTGGTTGTTTTAAATGATCTCGTATCTTCGGGGTTTGGTTACTTGTGTCGTTACTTGTGTCAGTGAATGACTTGTGGCCTGTTGATAATCTTATGGCAACTTGTCTAGGTCTGTATTTCGGTATCGAGAAGCAATGGCGGACACTGGCAATTGGTGCTTGATCGAAAGTGATCCTGGCGTTTTCACTGAGTTGATACGCGATTTCGGTGAGTTTGCTAGTCTCGGTTTGCTTGAAGGATGGGATGGTTTGCGTTTAGGTTGTAAAGGCGTGCAGGTGGAAGAATTGTATAGTTTGGATCCATCATGTTTTGAGGAATTGAGGTAAGTGCTAGGGTTTTTGGGTATGGCTTGGTGCATATTCGGATGATTTTTAGACCGGTTTACGGATTGATATTCTTGTTCAAGTGGCGTCCTGGCGAGGAACCGGGCGGAAGTGTGGTGGGTGATTCACGCCTGGATGAAATGTTCTTTGCTCAACAGGTGAGAAGGCGATGGGAATGGTTGGTGATCTAATTCTTGTCCAGTCAATCGTTCCCGCTGGGGCACTTCTAATCGCTCACTGATAAGTAGCGTAAACGAGGAGAGCATTTGCGAGTGCACTTGTGATGTTGACCAAGATCGGTCTTAGCTCATACGAGGTGTCGGAAAGAAGTCCATTTCTGATGCTGGTTGGCACAGCAGTTCGATCTTGCAGTTTTACTTGGCACCAACTGATTAGGGTTGAGGCATGAGGAAGCACGAGACGAGAAGGGAGCGAGTCAGAGATAGGTGGGACTGGAAACGCGTTGCTTGCTAGTCGCAACACCAGGGCAAACTGGGATTGACCAGAGGATGGCACAAGTCGCAGGAACACCGCAGACCGTGCAGACTCAATTTAGGGAGCTACCATAGCGTCGCTCAGAGGCGGTCAGCCTAGTCCTTCGACCTGGTCCTCGTCTGAAACATCAGCCCGACGTTTGATGGTCCCAGTTGCTGAGCCGTGTGCAACCCTCCCGCCTGGCGGGCCTTGACGATTCGGAGAGAATGATCGATGCCTACTCTCCCCTGGCTGGCTGGAGGACGTCAACCTCTCGGGTTGATGTTTCAGCCGCAGGTCGCAAGACTTGCCTGCTCCAGTCGGAGTTCTTGTCCCGCCAACTTCGGTCGGCCACATTCTCTCATACGCCTGCCAGGCTTGGTTGCACGTGTACATGATCTCTTATCGTTGGACTAGGGGTAGAACGTGGCACGAGGGGAGTATGCCAAGCCCGGGGCATTTACTGGCGGATATACGTTATGACAGTCGTTCAGGGGGCAATTCTGACCTGTCACTCGAACTCGCTCTTGGCTTCGACCGTATGTATCCAAAGTGGCTGAACCAGAATCTTTATGGTTCAAATGTTTACGTCTGGCTTTGGCCTAATGGAAAGGACGGTCCCTCTCCAGCCACAGCAGAGAGGGGTTTCGAGTTATGTGCCCGAGTTGGGTTGACTTGTGCGACTTGGGTCTCAGTTTTTGTTTTTGCTGCAATCCATATTAACTTTTTATTGTATCGCAGGTGATTCAAAACGCGTGTGCATCTCAAGCGTTGATCAATTTGCTGATGAACTGCGATCACGAGGACATCGAGTTGGGTCCAATGTTGCAGGAGTTCAAACTATTTACTACAGGATTCGATCCCACGGTAAGCTATTGTGATTATTCAGGGTTCATCCAAGGCTGGAAAACTGTCAAAAGTCAGAGATCCTTGAAGGCCTAGGAAAATCAGGGAATGATTGGATACTTATTTCCCTTGATTTTAGAGCTAAAATCATGGAAAATCATTTTCCTGTCCTTTTATGGATCCTGTAGTTGCAGAGCTGCTGAAGCAGAAAGAACAGTGCCTGAAATTTATATTTTATTCCTGTTTTTAAAAACCTGTCTTTTTTCTTGTTTCAGACAAAAGGATTGTGCCTGAGCAATGCGGAACAGATTCGAAAAGTTCACAATAGCTTTTCTCGTCAGCACATCTTCGAAGTTGAAATGCCGACGAAAGAAAAAGAAGATAATTTTCATTTTATTTGTTACATACCGTACAAAGGTCGGGTGTACGAATTGGACGGGTTGCGAGAAGGACCGATCGACTTGGGAAAATTTTCCGAAAATCAGGATTGGTTGGATGTGGCTCGACCAGCGATCGAACAGCGGATACAGAGGTATGGCCTTAAAGTGCACTGCTGATCGTGAGTATTCCATCTGACCTGTGGGAACCCCGCGCTCAGTCACGAATGCATGGGTACTTTGCAGGTGCCTGATGTGGCAGAGGGACAGGTCTGCAGTGTTCGTGTTATTTGTGGGGAATTTACTTGTATTCCAAAGAATTTATTTCATTCGTATTATGTTTCAGGTACAGCGGAAGCGAGATACGATTCAATCTGATGGCGGTTGTTGGTGATAAGAAGATCAAGTACCAAAAGATGTTGAATAACCTCGTTAGCGTAACTTCACTGGATTTTCTTTGTGGTGCAGTCACGCGAACTCGTTTTGTTGTAGGCTATGGATAATGTGGACGAAGCAGCGGCCGAGGAAATTTGCCGATTGCAAACTCTGATTGCCGATGAGGAACAAAAGGCTGCTCGTTTTCGGGTAGGTGATGGAAAGGGAATGTGGGTCAAAGACTGCCGCCTTTTTCGATATGGTCCCTTACCCAAGCATCTGATAATGAGGATAGTGATAGTGCATGTATGGGCAAGGCCCAAATGCATAGGGGAGGTAGGGGTAATTTGCGTTCATGGAAATTTTCCCGCGGCTGTTTTTGACGAAGAAGTTGTAATTCTAGTTGTTTTTGAAAAAGACATGCGAAAACGGCGCCTGCTAACAATATCTCACTCGTTTTTACTAAATCCATTATCTTAGGAATTAGTAAACATGATTTTTCATCCGGCTTCAGGAGTAGGGAATCTTTTCCATGAAACCCCGGGGTGGATAGAACATGTGCAGGGGAACTCTTGACGACTTTAACCTACCAAGCCCAGGGTGTTGTCTCTATCTGTGCCAATACGTGGTTTATTTGTTGGAGGACTGAACTATGTTTCAGGGCAAAATGCCTGTTTTTGGTTCTGGCAAAAGGGTTATGATTTTCGCTTGCTGGTTCTCTTCATAAAATTTTAGGGCTCAGACTAAGCTACGTGTAGGGCTCACTGGTGGATGATAACTGGGGGAGGGGGGTGGAGAATCTTTGCGTTTGTGCTGAAAATTGCATCTTTGTTTGTGCTTTAGGCAGAGAATATCCGTCGCAAGCATAATTACATACCGTTCATTGTGGAGTTGTTGAAGATATTGGCGGAAGAAGGCAAGTTGGTGCCTTTGATCAAGGAGGTACGTACTGTGCAGTACTCGTATTTGGCAAAGGGGATGGGTGGGTTGCCAGCATCGACTGATAAGGATCCGGCCGAACCAAGCCAAGGTTTGGATCAAATCCTGGTCAGATCTGACTGCTGGAGGAGCTATTAATTTTGATCTTTTTTATCTGCCTGAAAATCATTCTGTATGGTATACTTTGAGGAACGGGTCCTTTTTTAGCGTTCATTCGGGATCAGGATCGGGATTATTTAAAGAACTTTTTTCACTTTGTATTCGCTGTAGATGACCTGCAACCTACCGTGAGTGAGTAGCCAGCTAATATAGAGCCAAAACTTTATATTTGCTTGGATAATATTTATCAGACTATTTATCATTGCATTCAAAATCAGGCAAGCAAAAAAGCGGAGAAGTAGTCACCAAGTAGCAAAGAAATCCCTCCCTTCCTCTCTGTCAGTTCAATGTTTCCCCAAATTTTCTCAAGCTTTCCCTTCTGAAACATTTCCTCCCTCTCCCCTTCTCCACAACATTGATCCTGGCCACTTTTGGTGGGGTGCGGGAGGGGCAATCCCGACCGGGATCAGGATTTCGAACGAACGCTACCTGTTTGCCCTCAATATCTGAATAGATTCTGCTTGTGGCGCTGATAGGTATTCCTGTATCCCTTTGAGGGGCCTGATGGACAGTACCGGCGAGGCAAGTTGGGGGGGGGGGGGGCATTGGCTAGTTATCCTTGCTAATAGTTTATCGGCCCGATCCTGGCTCTTGGTTGGATATGTCGGTTCTGGGTGGGCTGTGTTTTTTAAAGGACCTACAGTATCATGAAACTCGGCCCTTGCTATTTTATAAGGGGTAGAGGTCAAGGCCTTGATGCCCTCTCGTAATTATAGAGGTCGTCAATTATGGGCAAGGGGGAAGGCGGGGTAACCGCCCCTTCGGGCTGGCCAGGACACTGAACCCTTTCTCTCAAAACCCTAACCCTACCTCAGGTCCAGCAGGAAGAAAGAAAAGGAAGGAAGCAAAAGCGATCAAATTGTATCTGGGCTGGACCAAGACCTGACTCACTCGACTGGACCTGGCCTGGCCTGACCGATCTCACCCGCGATCAGATCAGGCTTGGGCGATCTGATCTGATCTGATCTCTACCCCCTCGCCCCCACCTAACCCAGTCGACCTTGCCCATACTTGGTGGTCGTGATTTTGACCGCCTATATCATAACTGCCCTCTTTCAGGCAAAGGAAAAGGCGAAGAGGAAAGCGGAAATGGAAAAGATGGCTGGCGGTGATTTGAGTAAGGCCACTTAATAAGCAGCTGCAGGATTTCGTGATAGGGATTGACTGGCGATTGGTTGACGATTATTTTTTGAATGCAATAAGTCAATGAGTTTGTACGATTTCGTAAACTTGTGTGAGTAAATGGTAACATCTTAGTTGGTTATGGGATCTTTTGGAGGGTCAGCTGCCGTCTTGCAGTGAATGCTTGGAAAGTTGTGGGTGACTTGATATAATTGCCGTAATAGAATTTAGTAGCTGGAAACCGATCGTGGCCGGAGAATGGAGCCGAGTGGGTTTGTGGTTCCCAAGCGGGAGATCCTGGCCATGAATGATGTGAAGAAGTGGTTGCATTCTGAAGTAAGTGCTTTATTCGGACAGAAAGTTTTTTTTATTTTTGTGGGCCGAACCCCGTTTTTCCAATTGCTGGCCAGCAGTCGAATCTTATTAGCAAGGCTGTGCGGGGACCAGCGCACGCAGCAGCGTGCCTCAGTGTGTCTCCACTAGGAAGACTGGACTGTGCTGGATAGTTTGGTCCTTGGAAGATGCCGCTGACCTAGCTGAGGTCCTTACAGGCCTGGGTGCTGTACCTCTTACCACTCCACACCACGGTGGGACTCTATGTATTGCTCGATACAGGAAAGACTGACCGAGGGATTTTACTCTTCGAACTTGTGTTTCAGGCTTACCACGATTACGTCGGCTTCCTGGCAGCTATGAACGACAGTGTCAAGGGTAAAGGTATGGGTGAAAAGTGTGATGAGTCGGAGGTCAGTTGTTCGTCTTGGTTAATCGTCCTGTTGTCCAATCTTATATTTTCAGGCAATCAAAGGAATCCTGACTCTGCTGCATGAACTGAACAAATGGATCGATGAGATCCCGCCCGAGGAGATGCAAGGGAGGTACGGTAATAAATCCTATCGTGTCTGGCATAAGCGATTGACCGAAGTGAGTTGGAAATGGTGATTGATGTCTTTTCGTATTATTTCGGTGGGCTTTTTTGCTTTAGGAATCGGAACGCCTGTTAAATGCTTTATTGCCGGATAAATTGAAACCGGCGATTGTCGAATTGAAGCCTTATCTTTTGGATGGATTTGGAAACGCGACTCGAATCGATTATGGGACTGGTAAGGGGTAGGGTTATCGATATGATGGAACTGATTCTTAGATTGAGACACAAATCAGCAGATACTGCATCTTGCCGCTAGAGCAGATAGGTGAACTAAATGGGCGCAAAAGTGTGAGCTGCGATGTCCAGTAATGAGAGCGGAGGGCAAAAAATTTCAACTGTATGCTTGTTAGGATTAGCAATAATTTCTAACCTAAATAATTTTCATACGTAGATGTCGAAATCTATGATGCACTATTTGTTGTTGTGGGTAGTAGACTGGGAGGTGAGAACATTAACCCGCAGCAAACACGTCGTATAAATATATATTAGGTTTTCTGAATAACCATCTTTTGTCGAGGCATGCCAATTCAGAGGCCCAGGTTTGTGTGGAGACCTTACCAAATAAGTTCTAAGTAGTATCATGGGGTGACGCTGTAAGCTATAACCACCAGCTATGCATGCAGAAGATAAATGGCCAGACCTAAGTCATTATCACAGTCAGGTGTACGTGATACTTTTAGACAGGCTTTCTGTAAGGTTCGACTCATGTGAAACATAGGTTGCCAAGTGTAATTTTTTGACCCCCTTTTTATGTGTGAATTAGATGCAGCCATGAGTGGTGATAGTGACGCAAC
Organism: Mesodorylaimus sp. YZB2_4; assembly: GCA_030248295.1. Taxonomy (NCBI): domain Eukaryota; kingdom Metazoa; phylum Nematoda; class Enoplea; order Dorylaimida; family Dorylaimidae; genus Mesodorylaimus; species Mesodorylaimus sp. YZB2_4. The sequence goes on along the minus strand of JASANH010000314.1, from coordinate 121,435 downwards.
GACCCTTTTTGGTGCACACTCCTTCACGGGATTATCCCAAAAACGTTTTTTTGAAAGTGCTTCGGCGACATGCCATAACTCACTGATGTTTCGGTCTTTCCTGATCAACGACACATCAGCGTGTTCGCAAATGGACGAGGAATCGAATGCTTGTCGCGAAAAGTTTCTACCTTCTACCTGTCTCGAGACATTGGGCGGTAAAGTCGGAGGTACCCTCCAGAGTTACGACTGTTATACCTCCTGTTCGTTTATGCTGACTGGGAGACGGGGTTTGACCAGCCAAAAATTTGCCCTATCCATTTAGCTTCCAGTATGACCCCCTCCCCCCACCGTCTATATTTTAGCTTTACATTCGATTTGACAAGAGTGCGGTTCGGGCCGCTTATATTTTGGAAATCGCTGGAAAAATTTCTAATTTCTCTTACTTTGCACGAAAAACAGATTTACAAGTACAAACTTAGATCGACACATCGTGAAAAGTGAAAAAGGTGAATTCCAAAGTAAGCAGCCCAAACCGCTCTCTTGTCATATCAAATGTAAAGCTAAAGTATAGACGGTGGGGAGGGGGGTTCATGCTGAAAGCTAGATGGATAGGGCATATGTTTCAAACCCCGTCTCCCAGTTAGCATAAACGAACAGGAGGTATAAAAGTCGCAAATCTGGAGGGTACCTCCGACTTTGGCGCCCAATATCTCGAGACAGGTAGAAGGTAAAAACTTTTCGCGACAAGCATTCGATTCCTCGTCCATTTGAGAACACGCTGATGTGTCGTTGATCTGGAAACAACGAAAGATCAGTGAGTTATGGATAACATGTCGCCAAAGCACTTTCAAAAAACGTTTTTTGGGATAATCCCGTGAAGGAGTGTGCACAAAAAAGCATTGTTGCGTCACTATTACCACTCATGGGCGCATCTAATTCACACATAAAAAGGGGGTCAAAAAATTTTTCTTGGCAACCCCTGGGTCGGCCCTTACAGAAAGCCTGTCTCAAGCATTGAGGAGTTCAGTAAATTACACAGTGCAATATCAGAATCCATGCTATTCTGTTGCGAGGTGACTTCCCCCTGGGTACGTGCGATCGTGTGTGGTACAGATGACCTGAAATGGTGGCAATTTATGGAGGGATGGTTTACAAAACCACATCTCCAACTGGTATGCGCACTGGAGGGTGAACGAATACATACACAAGGGGATTCATAGTGCATCGTCAGTGACGGGCAGGTGAGCCTTGCATGTCGGAGCATAGTATCAGGGTGGGGCGTACCAGCACCTGCCGATCTAACCAGAAAAATAGACTGCCAGCGGGGGTAACTGGCCTGATGTCCCGCGTAAAGTGGTCTGGTTCATCGCCATAAGGAATGCAGGAGAATCGACCAGCACCTACTGGAAAAATAGGGCATCCACATTATAGTGTGCCAAGTTAACTGATTTTGAGGCAAATGAGGCGTATTAAATCAATTGCAGATCCAGCAGCCAGATCGGATCAAGAACTGATCTGCCCATCGGTTCGGTAGGATCTGTCGATGCTTAAGACGGTCTCTTATTTGCTAAGAAGTTTTGTAGGCCCTATCCTAGCCCTGGATCTCATGGAAATATAAAAGATCGCTCCTGCTCTCGAGCGACTCGTGTCAGCATAGAGTCACCTATCCTCGTCTTAGTTTGAGTATCACTTTGGAAAATTTTCTGTACTGCACCCATCCCATGCATGCTTGCCCGCTCGCGGGCAATTGCCGAATGGTGAATGGTGCTGTTGGATTAATGCTTGTTTGCTTTTTTAGGTCACGAAGCAGCGTTCCTAATGTTCCTGTTTTGCTTATTTAAACTGGAATTCCTGACGAAAGGGGACTCCGTGGCGTTGGTGAATCGAGTTTTTGAAAAGTAAGTTTGGCAGGAATAGGCTATTTAATTTGAAATTTTTAAACACGAGAGAATGTTGTAGGTATTTACAATTAAGCAGACGCCTGCAGCTAACTTATCGAATGGAACCAGCTGGAAGCCACGGTGTGTGGAGTTTGGACGATTACCAATTTGTACCGTTTCTTTGGGGAAGTGCACAATTAATTGGTGAGTGCGCATTGGGTTTCATGAAATGAGTTCCCGTCGCACCATCGGAGGGGGGGATCTTTGTTGCGAAATGTATAGCCCTGGGGCACCGTAAAGAGACAGATGGTGTCAGTGGCAGTGACGGACAAGAAGACTGTCAAGTCGAATCGAATCGATTGTCAACAATCCATATTGTAATGGGGGTTTAGGAATACAAACATAATGAAAAGCATGAACCCTGAGCGGGAATCGAACTCGCACTGCTGGTGTTCTAATCCAGTTTCTTCTAACATGAATATGGGTGGTTTGGTTTTGATCGTTCAAAATCACGGCGATGACACGACGCGTTGATGGTTTATGCATATTTCTAGAAAATCTTGCGCATCAAAGTTTTACCTGCCCCTGTGTGTGAACATTACAAAACTTTCTGCGTACCCAGTCCTTTTAAACAGAAAATTGCACGTATATGGTCGATCCCCATATTGACCTTATCAGTCTTGCTGTTCCTGTATCTCATTCTTATATTCTAGATAATCCTCAAATGGAGCCGAGCTCTTTTTTGCAAGAGACGGTGGTGGAACGGAATGCTAATGATTACATGTTCATGGGGTGCATCAAGTTTATCAACGAGGTATGGTTTTTATCTTTCGCCTAATCATCGTCTCCATGGATTTCTCATTCATACAGGTAAAAAGTGGACCATTCTTCGAGCATTCGAATCAGCTTTTCAACATTAGCGGTGTGCCAACGTGGTCAAAGATCAATACGGGTATGATGAAAATGTACGAGAAAGAGGTAAGATATGAGGGAAGACGGGGGCACTGTCTCTTCTTGGTAGATGAGCAGAGACTAATTTAAGAGGAGCTTGGTGGCTCGTTTCTCCTCCATCCGCTACCGCCGGATGGATGTTACCCGTTTCATCCTTTCCACTCACTTCTATATCCGTCTTCGTTCTTTATGGGGACTTTGGTACTTACGTGCAAAGTTCTGTCGCAAAAGACTGGGTGTGCAGAAAGTACCTATTGTAATGTACAGGCAGGTAGAAACTATGGCCAGTGCAAGATACACCTTCAGTCTTGTAGGGCAAAAATGTGCTTGAAGCGTCTCCTGCATTAGACATTGCCTGTGCCCATAAAGGAAGGTCCCTCATTTTGTGCTTCTCCGGTTGCAGGTCTTATCCAAGTTCCCAATCGTTCAGCATTTCGTGTTTGGCACATTGCTCTCGATTCGACAGGCTGATGCCGCCCACTTCCGGCGTCCAAATCCTCCAAGTTGATCGTGCATAGCAGTCATGATCTGGTGTATAGTACAGATGGTGGTGCCAAACGGCATGATTTGTCTGTCTAATGTTGGGTATTGATAGAACCCTTGTTTGGTATGTCAACTATTCTGTTTGTCCGTCTCAACAAGTCTGGGCACGGTCTGTCGACAGCTTTTTCAATAACAGCTTGCTTAGTAACCTTTCGGGGCGGGCGATTACTAGAAACACAGGATCAATAATGTCTGCAGCTGTGTACGTCAATCTTATTGCTAGCAGCCGTCCAGACGCCAGTCGGCAAGGCGCTTGCGTCATTTCTTTGTCGCATTGTCTTCACCTTTCTTCTTCAGTTTTCGAGCTGTAGGGGCGTGTCTGGCGGATTACACGTAGGTGCGCAATGGCGACGAAAGACGTATACGTCATTCGAATGCACCCTCCCCGCGGGGTGGGGGGGAGGGTGGAAGTAGATCCTAGCGACTGAGTAACTGTTGACAATTGGTATCTATGCAATGGATGCGCTGAAGTGACTCGATGCGACACCTACACGCGCGTCCCCACGACTAACTTTTACAACCTTGCGACACATTGATGTCCACAGAATTTAATACCAGGTATTCACGTTGTATAAATGTCAAAGAATGCAAAAAAGCAAACATAATGAAAAGTGCACGTTATCTTACCCCAGGTAAGGGACCCAGACAAATGCTATAACACACTGCCATGTGATGTGCACAATAGTTAAAGAGGAAATGGACATACTTGATCGATCGATAATGACAAGTTAAGATTCACAGGCCAATTCCATGAGTCCTGGACATGATAAGCTGCGAGTTAATGGCAACGAACTATCGGTCGATTCGGGATCATAAATACGTACTGCCAATGCTAATTTCTCGTCCCCTTCTTCGCTTCCATTCGATGCCACTTTGGTTGGTTCATCCGAAGTTAATGCGGCCGATCGTAAAACAGAAATTAAACCATTCAAATTCTGATGCTGTTTTTGCGGAATATCAGTCGTTTCCGTAGCTACAATACAAGCCATTTTTGGAGACGAATACCATTCGTGAGATGAATTTGAAGAATTTTCCACGGTCATTACATCCGGACTACACGATTCATCCAATTTCCGTTTAAGGCAATCGCGAGATTTCTTGCCTTCGCTATTCTCCATATCCAATCCTTCGTCTGTCTGATGGTAACAGCCTTCTTCGGACGAAGATTCTTCAGAATCGGACGACGATGAGGACGAAGCTGATGAATACTTTCGTTGAAGGTTGAGTTTGTTTTTGCTTGAAAAAGTACGATGACGTCTTTGACGAGCGTGCTGTCGCTGATCACTTTGATGACGTAATCCATCCTCTGCTATCGTCTTCGATTGCCCGTCGTCTTCTTGACGGGTGGTCTGTAATTGGAGGAGGTTAGTCGTCGGCTTGACGTCAATGGCCAAATGGACCGAATCGCCTTCATTGGTTTGTCGAGACGATGCTTGTTGTCTGGTTTCAATTATTGGCAACGTCGCTTGAATAACTGTTAGCCCCGAGCTGTAGTTGCCATCGAAACCGGACTCGCGGGACGCGCTCGGTGCCAATGAGGATACTAAATGGACACGACCGTCGTAAGTGGGCGTTGAGAATGTTCCAATGTCCTCCTCGTTGCCGGAAACTGTTTCTTGTTGACTGCTCGTTTGATCGATTTCGATTACATTCGCCTCATGCTGGTCAGTTTGCATATGTTCCTCGCTCTCCTCATTTCCCATGGTGGAATCGAGCGAGTCCTCGTCGCAGCTGATATCTTCTCGCCTCGTATGAGAAGACGGACATTGATAATCGTTGGTGACGTGGTTTGTTGTGTTCAAGGGAGTCGAAGCTCGTAATAGTCTATAAAATAGACAAAGACGTGTCTAATATAAGCATCAACAACAGCCAACAGTCGCATTGGGCGTGGTAGCAACTATCCGTATGTTATGTGTACTTTGACTGGCCTAATCAAGGTTGACATTTGCACGTGCTTCTCGTATCGCCTTGCTTAGCATAAAACACGATACGCATTGTGTTGTGGTAAACATGTTGGCCCCGATGCGTGCATGACTCGTATCCTACGATCTTGTTTGCACCAACGCCCATTTCTGTCCAGCCAGCCAGTCCAGCCAATTGATGGACCCTCGTACGAACACCCCAAGGCGAGCAATAATCGGAAAAAGGAAAGCGAAGAATTGGAGCTGAACGCGTTTTCCCCTAACTGCCATTTCAAACAAACTGGACACCGGGGTGGATAGATGCGCAGTGGCCTTCTTTCAGTCTCATCCCTACCATCGTCCATGCATCGACTACGTGACAATATTACCAACAAAAAAAAGGAAAAATTACGGTCCGACGATACAAAGACGGTGAGACGACCAAAGGGCAACATAAAATGTGTACGGCCGAGCGAGAACTGGTGACTAGAGCAAAGGTTTTACCATTATCCTATACAAGAGCGCACTGGATATTTCCAACTTCCAACACAAACTCACGCGCGCACTGACGTTTTCGTCGTTTGACTACTACTTTTTCGCATGAAATTGCGTAGCTGCCAGTGGTCTTATCGTTAGTGGCAGTCGGGTACACTCGAACGCATTCGTACTTGGCAAAACGTAATACAGGCCAGTGTTTGCTTTGGCCCTAGCCTTCTCTAAAGGGCATGTGACAAGCCGCAGAAACGGGGTGGAGCCTGTGCTGTGCAATGAAAAAGAAAAACTAGTACATTACGTAATGACTTCTTTAAAGATGAACCTAAAAAAACGCCCACATCATTCAAACTCCCCTTTGACCTTTAGAAAAGAGGAATCGAATTCGAGGAAGCCAAGGCTACGACTGACTTGGTCATGAGCACGTGCGCAAGAGATGATAAAACATGAATCTGACTCGTGACGTGTATGAAACTGTATCACATATTCTTCTAGTAAGAATGACGCAATAAAACACAAGCCTCACCTTGATCTTTGTTCCCATCGAGCTTTTTGAAGTAAATGAAGGATTAATAAATTTTTGTGCAATCGAGCACCACCACGTTCAGATTTGCTATTGACAATTTTCGCGAACGATAATTGAATTAATTTATCGCACATTTCTTCTTGATAAGAATCTTCCATTTTTGGTAATCGATCAGTAGAATTGTTTAAAGTTTGAATTGGTTCAGGTGAAGCGACCATGATTACCGAGTTGAGAAATACGATTAATGATGAGATGAAATCTTGATTCCAATTCACCTACGACACACTGGTTATGTAGATCAAAATTCCGCAATAACACCCAAACCAAAAGCAGTCTGGACGGCTGGCCAAGCTCGCTGCCAGGTGAACCAACCGAATGAGCGTCTACACGCACGACCAAGTGGCCGAGAACGTACTGAGAAATAGTCGGAAAGCGCGAGGGGGGAGGGGTTCGATCGGGTGGCTGTGTGGCCAACGCATAGAATAGACGTTGTCTAGTATACGAAGTATGAAAAGACGGTAACGTCCGTCACGGGTGCCTCGTCCATATGAACTAAAATCTAACCAGCCGGCCGATGTTGGACTGGAAGCCCGATGATGACTAGTCGCGTGACGCGTTGTGTGCGCGTTTTTGAATCACCGCCAGAACAAAGGACGGCGCGGAGGTCGTCTCAACTCCGCCCCCAATCATGCGAATCGACCAATGGGATTGAAGCATGCGTTGGGGCACGTTGGCCGCACTTCCGCTTTGATGATAGCACTGGCCGAATGCACGTAGGAGAAAGCTTGTTTATAGATTTTAGTATTCTCTTCAACTCGTCTATTTGGCTGAAGCCCAAAAACACTTGCCAAGACTGCCAGCATTGACTGGCGGGATTGCGGCGTTTTTGTTGTCTCGTTTGAGAGAGGAGAAGGTTGCTTCTCGCCTTGAGGGATGTACTGGCGGGTGTTTTAACACAGTCGTGTGCACTAATGCATTCGAATGATATATGGGTGCAAGTGAGGAGTAGACTGGTCAATAAATAAACCAATTGGCTTAGGGATACTGGCCTCAAGCGGGTATATTCCATGCGGGAGCGTTTTTATTTGGCTTCTTCCATGATATGTGGTGCCTGGCACTAACGGCAACATTCTATGCACCATCATTGTCCGCCCGTCTGTAATCAAAGCTAGGTAGGCTTATATTATACATGCGCCAACGCATAGCCTTCGTGATTTTCTGTGCCAGTTAGTTATTGAGCAGAAGAAAGTCCTCATCAAACACCCACTTGCACCTGCCGAGAACTGATTAGCACAGCTGGCTCCGTTCTTGGAGAATAGGTCAAAGCCTGGACGTTAAACAAGCTAGATAAAAGCTTAGATTATCCTCTTTTTTATGGTAATTAATGGTTATTAGGGCGAAAAGGACAAAGTCTAATTGTAAGCTTCAGCTTTGTTCCAGCAAAGCACCCTATGCTTTGTGCATTGCACCGCATGGCACACTGCACACTAATTACAGTAGATGCTCGGCATTCAGGCCACATAGACCCTGAGTAGACGTGAAGAAGCTTGTAATGACATGTTCGAAGCAGACCGGCACTCGCATCACTGACTATACTATTGGTGCAATCTGGGAGTCTAAAAACAGTTGCCAGGAGATAAAGCGATATGTCTAGTGTACAGCGTTTTAAGTAGTATGTAAAGCATTAGAATAGGTCTGTGACTTTACTCTCCTTCGGTAGCGGGTAAACGGATGAAGATGATCGCGAGTAGAAGTTAATGCTGACCTGATGATCAGCAGCTGCCCAGCTCATGGCTGGTATCCGATTGATTGTGGGTCTGACCTTTGACCTTGCTCCATACAATGGTAAATTTGACTGCAGCGACCACTGCGTTTGTATCAGAAGTCCACACGCTCACATTAGCGGTTACAAACGAAAAATTCGATGCGGACAGCAGCTCTCCTTATGTAAATAAGACTGACACGCTATCAAGTCAGATTTAATGGGAGCATCGTCCAGCATAGAGCCGTCTCATTCTCCTTGAGATTTGAATTTCCCGCTATTATTAGTACAGTGCAAAAAGTTGTCTGCTAAGTGCGCTAAAAATTGATTTTCTGCCATTTCTCACAAACTTAAACGTTTTTAAAAATTCCTAGTTTTGCTCACAAAAAGTAATTTTTTTCCTTGTGCTTAAAGTTTTTAATTTTTTAAAAAACCCTATATTTAAAAAATCGGGCGAATAAAATTTTCTAATCTAATTTTTTTCAGCAGGTACGAAATAGCTGAATATTCGGATTGGCGGTGAATTTTACCAATGACCGACTACTGAACAATAAATTTATAATCCTTCGGGTTTTGTTTTGTCCATTTTTTTCGCCACCGGCTTTGACTTGCCAAATACAACCAACCGACGAAACGCGTGACTCATATTTGATTTTAATCTGGTGGATATGAAGGAAGTTCCGTGGATTCCAGCGCCTTGCAAAGCAACATCCAAACGATTTTCGAAAGCAACTTTTGTGAGTCTCTCTATTCATTTATGTTTTATGCAGGCCACAGTAAAACAGCATGGATCTCATGTCACGGTTATGAACTGTTATGTTCTAAAAAATGTGCTGCATGCAGGAACGAGGAGCTACAGATTGCAGAGTATGCATTCTTACCGATTGATTGGCTGGTTTTGATCTCTTGTGATGCTAGAGGGAGGGATTTAGTGGCCATATTCTGTTTAAAGACAATACTTTTTATGTCCTCTGTCTAAAAATCATGACACAAATCGTATTTTCAAAAATTTATCAGCAGTTTGTTTCTTACCAAAATATTAGCAGTCATGTTGGTGAAATTACGAAGTGCCTTTGTGCTGTAGTGCTCACGTCATCGTCGCGCTTCATTTCGCTCTTTTCGAAGTCCAATTCAAAATGGCGAGAAAATTTACGTGGGAAGTGGAGACTGGAAGTCTTTCGATCGATTCGCGTGGTCAGATGGCGAAGAGTGCAACAGACCAGATTCGAATGGAGATGGGTGAGTTGGTCTATTTCCCGATTTTGGACTTATTCTTTGTCAGAACAAGAACAACTCGCACGCACGCTAGCAGATGTATTGATCGGTTCGATCATGTCGAAAAGTGAGCAGTTTTGTTTCAGGGAAATTCACATGCTCAATAATTTGCGTCACATAAAGCTGCTGTATGTGGAAGCCAAAGAGAGGATTGAGGTACTGTTTCTACTTCTGATTACTGGGCAGTGTATGTCATTCAGCGAGGCCCAAATCTACAGTATCTTTACAATTTTAGGCCTTAAAACGTGAAGTGACATTTTCAAAGGACGAGTTGTTTAGAGCTCGAATGCAGTTAGATGCTGAAAAGGTTTGCTAAATTTTTTGTTTCTAGTTAGCTGTTTTCTTTTTAGTTCTTTCCGCAGATTTTGGTTCACTCTCTCGGCTTCTGCTGGGTAGCATACGTGTGTCATTCAGTCAATGGGGCCAGAAAACTCCACGATGCATAGGACTATATTTGTAAATTTTCCCGCCTTTTTTAAAATTTAAATTCTTGATGGATGAAGATCTCTAAAAACGCTTCAAATCTTCACGGAAAACATTGTTTGATCCCGGAAAAATAGAATATGCACACTATGTCTTTTCAGGAAGCAAGACTCAGCGCAGAAACTCGCTTAGAATCAATGTCTTTGGCCGTGCGTGAATTGGAAAAGGTTGTGGATGCTCAAAAGGATTACATTCGAGAGCTTCGGTTTTCTCAACGAATGAAGCATATAACGACGCCAAATCGAGTCCATTGGAGCAATATCGTGAACGGACCTGATTCAAATGAAAATGGCTGGATCAGTAGCGAAAAGTCTATCGCACCAGACAAGACGACTAGTAAGTTCGGTTTGAATGGATTTGGTTACTCACCATCGTCAGATAGGATGAACCTTCAATTTCTCAAGAACTCTGTGAATGGGTGGCCTAAATGTCTACCTAGTCTTTTCTCTCAGCCAAGGGGCTTGCACTCTGGCACGCCCGGCTTGGTCTTGTGCTCTGTACTGAAGATTTGGTAATAGTATTAGCGAGACTCACTTGTCAGGAGCGCTATGTACATAATGCCATATGCTGTGGTTTTTAGCCTCAAAACGATCGATTGGTAGCATGGCCGTTGTTCCCACTTCTAACATGGGCGTCCAAGCTAGTCGAAGTCGAAATACGCGCGGTCAATCTACGCAAACTGTGCCCTCATCCGAACATCTTACTCAGCCGTTCGCATCTGTGGAAGAAGCCAATCGTGAATCTAAATTGTTGCGAGAAGAATTGGAAGCGGAACGTCAGCTGATTGATTCACTACGTACAAAATTAAAAGAGTATGAGAAAGGCGAAAGAGCCGTGCCCATGGTGGAGGAAGACCAGAACGGTAAATTGTCTGGGGATGTTGAGAAACGGGAGAGCGGGACAAAAGGGCACGATAGACAAGCGACAAAGGAAAATGTCATCTCGAGAGAGAATCTACGAGAAATTTTTAAGACTTTGCAAAAACTAGAGAATGAAGTGAGAGAATTACGGAGAACAGCGCGTCAACAAAAGGCGATCAATGGAGCGTTGAAACAGTTTGTTCGTACTTTGGAATCTGCATATGGGGCTTTGTTTACTTGAAAATACGCAATAGGGCTGTAATTACTATGATAAGGATTTCTTAAAAGCGTATGGATGTTTTGGCGATTGCCTTGGGATCATATACAGTAGTGCAGTATACCCGCTCTAGCTTGGTCAGGGATCACGTTTATATTTTTTGTAGGTTTTTATGTACAGTGCGTACAAGGATGTAAGGTATCTTGAGCATGTGCTGATGCCTCATGATCTCTTTTTCATGCCTTTTTGATCGCTTGCGTAGTGACTGCTGTTTCATTTTTAAATGTGACCCGCGATTTTTACTGAATCTCGGCAGGAACAGTAATTCATAGGGATGTAGGCACTGTAAACAAGCTAGAGCCTATGCCCGTATATGGTATGCCCCCTGTGTGATCATAGCTGATGTGAAAATGGAGAAGCAAGCTTTGATTTCGTGCCCCATTTGTCGTCTCTATTGTCAACAATGGGAGCGTGACCAGCGCCTCACGATCGCCGCGTTGGCATTGCCATATTCACGCGTCCGACAAGCCACTAAGGAGCAAACTCGTTGAAATCGAGGTGAAAAGTAGTTTGGTGGGGGCAAGTTGGAGATTTTTATACCTATTTTTCACGTTTAATTTTGTAATTATTGGGCTTTGAGGAAGGCGAAAGTGAGGAAAGGTGGTTGATTTGGACATCGTGCAGCGGGTGCGTGCGTGGCCACGATTGTCAACAGACGGGCAGCTGGGCGGTGCAAGCTTAGTGACCATCTTTTTGCCTCATCACCTATCGTTTGGTTGTTGAGGGTAGAGAAGACGGAGATTTTTTGAGCATTTGGGAATGAGAGTCATGGGAATGGATATATTTCTTGGTGCCTTATTGGTGCTTGCATTGATTGGTGCCGAAACGCAAGGGTTTATGGATGATTTTAATGATTCGGTATGTTGGCTGTAGTTGATGGGGTGGGTAGGGGCCCTGTGTACTTCTGCTACCCCGCCGGGAATTGGGGATAGCGCTTGCTGACTCTAGCAACTGCTGTTGGTAGCTGCGGGAACTTGGGGCCACAGTCATATTTTACTGCACACAGACAACAATAGTGCAATAGACAAAATGCAGTAGAACAATTGGGACAGTAGACTGGGATGGGAGGGATACTGCCATGTCCGACCGTCGAAATCTAAAAGGTGTTTGGACTTATTTTTGGCTGCTTGACCTGGCAACAGTTCTTTAATCGCTTATCCGATTTCTATCAGGCCTTTGCTAACTATATAACCCACCTAAGTTGCGTCATAGCGCGAACCTTTTTCTATGTACACCTCTCTGATTGTGAGCACCAGTTCAGGGGACGGGAGCCGCGGTGGCTCAGTTGGTTAAGGCGTTGGTCCCGCATTGCTTAGGCCAGCAACCCTGACCGGAAGGGCCCAGTTCCGTTCTGGCTGAGGACAGCAGTTTAGTAAGCCCGTTCTCAGTGTGGCAACGGGTCTTCGACGGCAGTTTTATAAGTCCGCCGCTGGCCTTGCACACCTGGCTCTGGGCGACTCACCCGGTACCGTCGAGTGACGGACGCCGAACGAGTAGAGAATGAGGACACTTGTTCTGAAACACCAGTCGGGAAGGTCCCTCCCTCCTCGCCTAGTATCATCCTGGGATGCTGGTGCTGGCACAGGAGCCCCGTGTGGAGGTGCTCCTAGTGGAGACACGCAGAGGGACGCTGCCGTGAGAGCTGGTCACCTCACGGCCTCGGTTGGCTGTAGGCAAAACGGGTTGGAAGTCCAGTGGGGAACTGGGGTGGCACGAGGTCCAACCCACGAAAATTAAAAAACCCCAGGTTAAGGGACTGCTGGTCAGTGTCTGGAGTTGGGGTCACAAATAGGACAGAACGAGCGAGTGGCCAGTCTTGCCTTCCTGTACATGTCAGACTCCTTATGTGCGGCCGCTCCTCGAATTGATCGTGAGAGTCTGAATGTCCTTGGTGTGCGGAATATACTCATTTTCAGTGCGAGGTATCGTGGTCGTTCCTGCTGGCTTGAGCCGTCCTCTAGGCAGTCCTAGTTCACATCAGGATAGGCCAACGATTTCACTTGCCTGCACACTCCAGCCACTGCTGCAGGGTACAGTATAAGATCACGAAAAACAAAGGTACACAAGGGTGGAATCGCACCCGCCTTCCTCCTCCTTCCCTCCTTGAAAGGCATGGTGCCGCCACACTCGACCCTGGAAAACCTCGGCATGTGATCCAATGCACAAGCACCAGGTAGTCACGATTTAGGTGCATGCTGGGGAGACCCCACTCTGGGCTGTGGGATGGGCAGACTGCCTATTCGAATTAATTACCTTCATGGTTTCAGAACACCGCAAATGAGAAACCGTCTCAAACTCGCGTCCTTGGAAAAAGGACCAAACGTTGGCAATGCGATAGCGGCTTTGGCGGGAGCAATTTCGGCGACGTTATGGGTGGCGGTGGAGGCAACCTGTTTGGCTCTACGAACCCTTTAGCTGCTGGTAGTCTACTCGGAGCCGGTAGTTTGCTTGGACCTTGGGGCGCGAAAAATTTGGGTGATATCGACCCAACTACTTACATCCTCTTAGCCCTTCTGAGTGGAGCAGGTTCGGCCGTGTCTCCAGTGCCTGTGGGAGTAGCTAATGCCAACCTGGAGGGTGCTCGTCTAATCCCATTGCCACCGAGCGGACAACAGAAATCACCGTCCACTGAACCACCCGCCGTCAAGCCCATTGAAGAGTTTAATGACGAGATATCCTACGCGTTGAGGCCGCCCCCACGCCCTCAGCAAGAACAGCAGGTGATTGCTCCTGATCCAGAAGAGAAGAAAGCTCGTGGCCACGTGACACCTGGGAATCGGTGCGAGGATGATTCGGAATGCGTTGCACATGCTGAATGTGTTGAAGCATTGCGACAGAAGTACTGCGTCTGCTCGCCGGGTCGACGACCAAAGGGAGGAGTGTGCGTGTGATGGCCAGAAATAGGCTAAGAATACACACCAATATATGTGGCACTTCTGTTCTGTTCTCCACAGTTCAATATTTTCTTCACATTGCATCGTGTTGCTTTGTCCCTAAAATACATAGTCTATGATTTCTAACTGGTGTCTGCATGTGGGAAGTGGATTGTGTTTAGACAGGGATGTCAGGGTGTCATTGGAAAAGTGGCTTGTTTCTGAAGAAAAGAAGGTCGATGGAAATTTGGGTTGCATATGGCATTTGTGTTGGTGATCTAGTTCAGATATTGCTATAAGTAGGACCGGTGAAGTCTAGAGGGATCAAAGCCGAGAGCAGCAAAGCAAGCTGTTGAAGCGAATCAAGTAAGATGCGTACTTTCTCCATCTTGTGTTTGGTAGCAGTGATCGCTGGATCTGGATTCGGATATGGTGAGTGGTAGAAAGGATTGGAGATCCTCTCCGTGGGAGAGAGAGTATTATAACAATGCTTTTCAGCTTCGAGACCGAAACGGTGTTACAGCTGTGGTAATGGCCATAGCAGTAGCAACTTTCGACGAAGCGAGTCGAATGGGCTTACACTTAGAGAACTCATCCAACTACTCCCTTTCCTATCAGCTGTGCATTCAGCACCTTTAGCTGGATCACCTATCAGCCGTCTGCCTTACACTCCGGCTGGTCCTGTAGGGGCCGCCGCCCCTGGTGCAGATGCCTTGGGAGCTATAGCGACTCTAGCCAAGGCACTGACGCGTCGTCAAGTGAATCAAAGTAGTGCGGTTAAGGAAGCCAGGGCTTATCTGGCTAAAATAATGGCCGCTCCAAGAGCGGCTGTTGCACCTAGCAATAAAGGAAACGGGACGAAGTCGGGCCAAAGTGCGAAAGCAACGGGCGACAATTCGGCGATGTCTCACCCCCACGCAGCGCCTAATTCCAACGCGTCCAAGTCTGGATCAGTGGCAGATGCGTACGAGTTCGAGTACTATGGACCACCGCCTCCACCAGCTCAACTGTCCCTGTACAGAGCGAAAGGCCGTCTAGGATCCGCCTGCAAAACAGATTCTGACTGCGTTCGTGGATCATCGTGTCAAAATGCTGGAGTAGAGAATGAGAAGAGATGCGAGTGCCGTGCTCCGTTTACCAGATCAAATGGTCGTTGCGTTCCGATCGGTCCCGTCGGAGGCAAATGAACATTGGATCTGTGAAAGTTGACTACAACGATTATGTTTGATAGCTCGACGTTTCGCTTTCGCCATGTGCCATCTTTGCTTGCTTGTATGCCTTGTCACCTGCCTGTTCAATTGAAGTCGCACCGGGTACTGTCTGATTCCTTCGGTATTCTTCACTGGAATTACGGCAGCCCTTTCCTACAAGCAAATCGAAAATTTTCCTTCCTGGGACATATTCTTGAGTTTTCTGCTCTGAATTGCACCTCTGCGACCCTCCTATAGGCGATAGGTGGGCGCGGGAGAGAGCGACCAATTGAGGTCGGTGGGAGAAGGCAAGGTAAGTCTTGCGACTACACCTCTGGCTGAATCATCAACCGGGTCGGTTGACGTCTCCCAGCCAGGGGAGATCGGAAATCCCCTCCCACTCGCCATCAGCCGCACGATTGACAAGGGTCACAACTCAGGGAATTATGGAAGGCCGTCAGAACTTCGCTGACCGCCGACACGTGGGGCTGAATCGTGATTCCGAACACCCCTTGTTCATGGCGCCCTGTTCACCACATCACCAAGCGCTTAAAAGAGCACTTGAAGATGAAGGGACACAATCACCAAGAAGTGATATATGTATACAGCCGCGAGAACACTAGCCTGCAAGAGCTTACTGAGCTTGGAAGTTGCACGCCTGACCCAACTCGGTCACAGGCCAGACAGTCGGTGCGCGTTGGTTGTAATAAACTAGGAGTCTTGGACTGCGTGGGATTGCTCCTGTGGCTTAAATCTTTCTCCGGCAAGCACTACAGCAGGGTACCGTGGGCGAGCTAAGGATTTTACATATTCGAGGAAACGTGGTAGCTATCGCACAAAGTCTTGCACAGCAATGCTGGATATGAAATTGACTTATTGACTTTTTTGGACACATACATTCAGACTGGCCATTCGCAGCGAGTATTATTTCTATGCGACAGCATCCAGGAGGTATGAGGCATTGCTGGAGTCATGACCTGAAACTAGTCCATCTTCAGTGTGGCGCTAGTGACGTCAAGTTAGCAAACTTCTACCCGCGTGAAGGCTGCGACTAGGCGGGAGATACTGCTGCAAATGCCGGTTGTGAACCGTGGGTACTGGAAGGAATTGCTTGGAATCGTCGTTGGTCAGACAAATCTTGCTGACCAAATATGTTGACTGGTAAATTAGCTTTGGTGACAGGTAAGCTGCGGGCGAGAGATGGCCTGCACAATTGTGCTCTGTTCTTACTAATGTGAGTTACTTATTGCTGATAGCCTTCAAATTTCAGGCGCCGGAAATGGTATCGGTCGAGCGATTTCTCAGCTGTTCGCTGCTAACGGCGCCTCCGTGATTGTGGCCGACATGCAGAAAAAATCAGCTCAAGAAACCAAGAATATGCTTGATTCAAATCAGCACCATCACTCGATGTATCACGTGGATGTGTCGGGCGCTGATTTTGTGGAACAGTTGAAAGATGCCGTTCTGAAAGAATACAATGGCCGACCGCCAGATATTGTGGTCAACAATGCTGGTGTCACCATGGATAGGAAACTGCACGACATGGACGAACATGCTTTCGATTGGGTAGTCGATATTAACTTGAAAGGTGGGCGCCTAGGGAGAATCGGAGTATACCGTCTGACATAACTATGTACAGTAGGGTTCAGGCAGGACACCGATCAGTGATTTCCCCAACCAGAAATCCTCATTACCTGTGTAACCTCGGCGCCTGGTTGGCCATGGCGAGTGGGGGAGAGTAATCGATCTCGTGTGGCTGGGAAACATCGTTTCAGCAGCAGGTCTAGCCGCAAGACTTGCCTTGCTCCAGTTGAAGTTTTTAGTACATTCTTTCCTGCGCTCTGATCTGATTCCATAATGCGGTCTGACCCGGGGGGGGGGGGGGGTTGTAGGATTCCGAACTGGGCGGGCGTGTATGCTTCCGAACAAGAGGACTCATTCTAATGTTCTCGGGAAGGGGCAGAGCTGCAGGATTTTAAAAGGGGTCCGACCACACCGGGGTCGTGGCCTAGCGGGTTAAGGCGTCTGCCTCTCACGCTGGGTGCGCACTTACAGGGGAGGGTTCGACTCCCGCCTCGGTACAAAGTGATTGTCAATTATGTGTTCCTTAGCCCTCGAGTGCGCCTTATGGTGCTTGGCTATGGATAAAGTATGACATGACATGACATGACATGACCCCAGGAGAGGAGGTTTACGTAAATGAGAGGAGACGATAAGGATTTATGGTGTTTCAGGGCCCTTTTTGGTCACGAAAGTATTCACCAAGGCGATGATCGATGCCAAGATATCCACTGGTTCCATTATTAATATATCGAGTATCGTTGGTAAAGCAGGCAATTTCGGTCAAGCCAACTACGCTGCCAGCAAATCAGGAGTGATCGGTTTGACCAAGACGGTTGCGCGTGAATTGGCTCAGTACAATATTCGTTGCAATGCCATCATGCCCGGCTACATCACCACGGCCATGACTGAAAAAGTGAAACCTAAAGTGGCCGAAATTGTTCGTCAGCAAATTCCCTTGCAAAGATTTGGTGATCCAAAAGAAATCGCCCAGGCATGTCTGTTCTTGGCATCGGATATGAGTACTTATGTGACTGGCGCTACGCTGGAAGTGACTGGCGGATTGTTCATGTGATTGATTGGTAGCTTGGACCAAGCTGCATTAGCACGTGGGTAGCCGTGATTCAAGTGGGTTTCGTCTGAATGATGGTAGATTGATATTGTTAGCTATGAATGCTGGCAAAACAGTCAGGGATATTGTGTGCTGGGTGGTGTTGCCAACTTTACAGATAGGATGCTCAACAGAGTATAGAAGGCAGAGAGGACAGTTTCTACTGCGTGCGAGAATCTCTGACACAAAAGGATTATCTGAGTGATCACAAAATACAGAAGTGCCACCCGTCGACACTTCCAGGTATCCTATCGTGATAATCGGCCGTGCTCGAGTGGGCTCAATGCAATTAAGCTGCTCCGTCTTCGCTTGTTATTTCCATTTGCATATTTCTCGTGCGCGCCTTTGTGCAATGCTCGATTTCGAGCGTACCATCGTCCACGTAGAAGAGCCAGCACTGCTTCACGGATTGATCGATTGTACCAAGCATAGATGAATGGATTCCAAACAACACTGGTCATAGCGATAAGGTGTGCTATGGCGTAAAGGATGCCGAATAGGCTCCAGTCGAAGAGATATGGGAACAAGCCAAAGTCTCGTAGGATAGCCAACGCATTGAAAGGCGACCATAATAGGACGAAACAGCAGACCATGCAGATCATCATGCCATTGGCTCGTCGCCGTCGATCATTGGATCTCTGCTCACTTTTTGATTGAACATGTAATTTTTCTTGTCTCACGACGTGACATCTCTTCAGGTATCGACTAATGGTAATGTAACAGACGGTTGTCACGACTGTTGGCAGCCCGTATTGTAATGTCAATACGAACAGACCGTACGTTCGTTGATTGATGATTGACGATACCCACTCTGGCCAAGTCTCAACACAAAATTCACCGCACATGGGTGGCATTGGCACGACGCTAACGAATGCGAACATGGGAGATGCCAAGGTGAAGGCCTGAAATAATGCAAATTAAAATAATAATCCAGTCAGAAACGAGGTGAGACTATGATCTACAATGATTCAGCGAGTCGAGCGACGTCATTCAGCTAGGCACCAGTCAGGCCTTCTCTAACCCCACATTCTGGTGGGCTATGGAGAATGGGAGAGAATATTTGATCCCTGGCTGGGAAACGTTAACCGGCTGGTTGATGTTTCAGCCGCAGGTGTAGTACTCTTACTTCAGCCGGAGTTTTTGTCTCGCCAACTCTCTCCCACTCTTGACAGGCTTGGATACCCTTCAAGTCACCATGCCCCAAACGTGTGATCAGATAGAACAGCCATTGCTCCCATTAACTTACAGTAGACGTGTCAGCCATGTTGCTTGACTACAGTACCTCGAACCTACTTCCTGCTGCGCTATTTGCCCCCTTTCAAAACACCCTTTCAATGTTGGATCATCTTAATTAATTTTGACACGCTTCACGCGTCCTCTAGGCCCATGCTATTTTTGCTGGCATCACGAACTGTACAGTAAGCAATTATTATTGCGTGCTCACCGTGTGTCTTTCTAATTGGATCACGAGCCAAAGGCCTTATGACCGGACTTTGAGTGAGCTTCCTGCTACCGACGCAAGCTTACTCAAGGCTCCAATGGGATACAATGTGTAGGCGTAGGATTGTAATAAACAATGTGATAGCTGATATGCACACAAGTTGGCTGCAGGAAAATCGAGTTAGACTCATGATGGAGTACCTATCATTATCCGTTCATGCGCCAATGAGTAAGCTGCCCCTTAATGTACAAGAGTATTTTTTGCAGTCAGAGGATGAGACTAATCGATACGAGAACAAGACAACCTGTCCATTACGCGCATAGTTTTAATTGACATGTTAATGAATCATCAATTGCAAGCCAGGGAAGCTAATCTACTTGTTTTTGGCTTACCATATATGGTTATATTTATTTCATGCTATACCTAGCAGACGAAGATAATTCGTCCGCTGTTTGCTGCTATACAGAACTGTGTGAAACGAAAAGGAAGGAATCTATGTCACGTTACTGGTTTACACTTGCCGCATTGAAGTTTGCCGCGTAGAATGATACGGAAGGAACATCTGAGCATCTAGGGACAACATTTCATAATAACAAGAGGCTGTGATGAAAGCTTAAGTTGAAAGCTTTTGGTCATTTTCGAATTAGCATCTTAATTGGTTCTAATGCCCATTGCGTGAAAGCTCGAGAGAAACAAAAACTGAAGAAAACACGGAATCAGCCAATACGAAAGACCATAACCAGCGTGGGTGGCGGTCATTTCCAAAGTTTGTTAGCGTGTGGGACGACAGAGAAAAAAACTACCTTAAGCCTATGCATAATGGAAAGAAATTTCCATAGCTGCTGTAATTGTGACTTCCATGAACTATTCTCCGAGTAGCCGGTGTTCGCATAAGATTAGGAAGCGAGCTTCCCGTGCTTACTGCTCCTGTCGATTGAGGTCAGGTCTTATATCCAGGGCGAAGGAAAGCTCTTTATTTACGTCGAGTGTTGTACTTCCGACTCCTGTATGTGCTAGTTTCGGAATTAAAACAATGCCCGAGAGAGTGGAGTGGTGAGAGTTACAACGCTCTCGGAAGCCTTTTGCCTTGGTTTGGGAACCCAGTTTATTGCTCATCTTCAAACTGGAACGCTATCGAGTTACCGCCCTAATACTCTCGCTGTTATTCTAGGCCTTCATTTCAATCCTCATGGAAAATGTAAGGGAGCAGCGGACGCGTTTTTAATTAGAAACGGTTGGAGTCCGCACACTCAGCAATTATATAAACGCTAAACCGGATTCTGGTTCCTAAAGTGATGGAAAGAAAAGGACTACCTGGGCAGGAAGTATTCACTGTTTCATGAAACGTGATTGGAAACAAGCGGAACTGAAATGAAGGCCTCATCACACTGCGCTGCGCATACCAGAGGAAACTAATTATACACAAATTCCTGCAGATAGAAAAGTTCATTTGGGCGAGACTTACCCCTCCTACACAGAGTCGACCTTAGTGGCAAATAAACTTTTTCTCCAACTACGTTATTCGATCATTAGTTTCAGTGTAATCTTTAAAAATTCATAAGCTTGTCTTACTTAGCACAAGCCTATAAGTTTGCTATATATGTCGCAACGTGTGGGCCCAATTTCGTGCTACGACCACGCTGGGATTTAAGAAAATACTTTCAGGGCGTACTTACCAATAAAGCTGTAGCGCCCACGACGATGCTCGCCGTTCGGTACGTAAACGCCCACGGACTGTCGCTGAATATGATTAGCACAAATCGATCCACTGCGATCGATGTAAATGTGAAACTGGACTGAAAAATGCTGAAGGCTTGCAGGAATCCGACGCCAGGACAAATGAATGCAGGGAAGGGCCATTCGTCATTAAATAGATTCACCGCAGTCACTGGCAACGAAGTCAGTGTCGTCAGCAAATCGCTACAGGCCAATGACCCAACGAATACTGTACGCACTGTAAAACTCGGTCTACCAAGCCCACCGACTGCTCTTCGTCGCTGATCACCGTGAGTTACGTTCGATTTCGGTCCACCTACTTCCGTTGCAGCTGCCAAGACCACATTGGCGGCCGGACCTCGTCCAGTGAGTATCGAAAAGGCCACGATCAATGTGAGAATGTTGCTAAATACACCAGCGAACCAAATAGTGCCATAGGCTAGTCCAAATAACACTTGGACGTAGAGATTTCCAACAGCTACTTGTTTGTGCATTTCTCCAGCAGGTATGCACTCCGACTCGTTACCTATTTTCGCTGTAATGTCCACGGACATTGTGTAATGGGTCGATGTGTTCCCAAATGAGCTGTCCGAAAGTGATGTGGAAAAAGTATCCATGACGGCAGGTATCCAGGAAAACGGGTTCTAGCCTACAAAATACAAAAGATAGTTGTAGAGAACATAAACGAGGGTAGGAAATCCTGCTAGACCGAGGAAAAGACACTACAAAATGAGCAGTCCTATGTAGTCCAAAGGGTCCCTTTAAAAAAGCTCGAGTTAACGGGGGCGGAAGGAAATCCATTTTGTAAGATAGTGGTTCGTCAGAAATCATAATGTGACCCTTTAACTGGTCCCGACTGTCCGGGACAACGAATTGAACAGTCTCTAAAGCAAGAATGGGCCGAGTAGTGGCAAAAAGGACAGCAGATCGTTTTCTTTGCTTTTAGCCCATCCGGCTAGTGAAAGAGAATATAGCTCCCAGTCGATACCTGAGCAACATGTAGCGACTGGGTAAGCACCTTTCGCTAAGCTATGATCAACGAGAATGGTTCTTCTGGCACCCACGCTGTGTCTGACGCGCGCCGGAAACGGATTCTTTTACTAATGAATAACTCGGCGAGGCGCGCCCGTAATGAGTGGATGCCCGCTCGGATGTCCCTTACGGCTACTTATCAGAAAACCTATGATCATTTTTACTTCATAACATCTTCTTTATTAAGAAATATGGTGCAAAACGACGCTAGCACTCGAGCTAATGACGTCTAGGTCTGTAATCTGAAATCGGACGCTATCACATAGCTATGTTAGCTGGAACAAATTTCGATTGTTTTTCCGCTCGTTACCACTTGGCCGACGCGAGCCCGCAGCTGCATCAACTCACACAAAACAGCGGTTAGGCTATGTCGCCTGGTGCTGCCAGATAAAGGCTGCTGCCTCGAATGAGATCTGCACGCTATATCGCCTGCCGACTGACCGATAAGAATCGATCCGACTAATCTCATATTCGCATTAACCTCGAAGAACTCTTCTTGTCTCCTGACAACATCCTGTGCTAGGAGGAAGAAAAGAGGGCTTTGCTACATTTGATGTGCCTAAAATGGCCGATCACAGCTTGCTATGGGCACGTTTTATATCCTCGTGTGGGCGAAAGGGATTCAATGGCTAGCCTAGAACAAGGTGCTCAAAGTCGATAACGTAAATGATCCAATAAAAGCATCGCAGAAAAAGATCAATTTTATTTATTAGCGGGTAAATCTTTCAACATTGGCTAGAGAGAGCTCATTCGTAAGAGACTGTGATTCCCTGAGAAAGCCGCTATAATTCTGTCTTTAGAAATCTTTCTATAGGGACCAGGAAGATGCATTATAAAAAACAAACAGGCACCCAATACCCTCCAAACCCGAAGCAGAGGCCATTTCCACACTCTCTTTGACTCCATTTAGAGCCTTTTTGCAGCGACGAGGAGCTCACGATGTGTTCTCAATTCGCCTAGGCCACTGTAAATAGACAATCGGAAAATGCTAGCCACGAGCCTCTTTTTAAAAATGTACTGTAGATCTATAAAGCAAGCTTTTCTTTGCGCCAGATGCCCTCGTGGGCGGTTGTACGAACATAATCACGGTGCAATCGAAATGATTGTCATAGATCGCAGATCGCTGCTTTAGTGGACTCGCAATTAGTACGTCAACTGAAGCGTATCTGGACCAGCTTGATGGGCGAAGAGGCATTTGGTAACAAGAATGATAGCCGTACTTTCCATTAGCGGGCCGAAACCCTGATTTGCACCACAGAATGGTCCAGCGGAATCATATCATATACTGCGGGTGCGCATGTATACAGCATGTACAGTAGGCACCACAGTGTAGCGGCATGACTTTTGACGCACACCCACTAAATTATTTAGGGCGCTTTGGTGCACAGAATCATATTCGTAAGGCTAGCAAGACGGATGCATGGTCGAGAAGCCAGCGCCTTATCTGGATGTACTTGCCTACTATGAATGGGCGAATCGATCGTCACGGTTCTTTTAACATGTATGCGTACCTCCGCTTGCACCTTTTAAGATGTACTCGCACAGTATACCAGTATGTGCGTGTGCTGTCTGTGACAGAGATACGTTACAGCATAATGCTGCGCTTATTGCCCGATTATTCAAACTTCACTTTTATGCACCCTTCAAATCCTGTATAAACATATCGTGCAGTCGAACCTGGTCAACTGTAGAAATTGCTCGACATCTTACTCTTTATTCTTTGTGCATTGTGCATCGCACTAGATGTGGTGGACCAAAAGATGATGATATTTTTCCGAGAATGCTGTTTAGTCTGACTAAACTTTTTCCATCAACATGATTCTGGCACGGGCGGCTACTTGAAGGCTAATAAACATGCGTGATCACATTCGGTCTTCTCCTGGTCTGAACTCGTGGATGCACGAGTCCAGACCTAATAAATCGCCGAGTAATCATTGAGAAACAATCAAGACGAGGCTTCAAGGCTATGATTAGGTCGACCGTTTTTCCAACTCCCTTATTGGGTTACTCGTCATAGTAGGGATATTAGGCTTAAAAGCCAGTAGCTATGAGAAAACGGAGCCAAGTCAACGGCGGCGGCATTTCCTGCCGCTGCGGTGGTATGGTGAGCGGGAATGGTGGACAGTACACGAATCACGATCAGTCTACATCAGGATCAAATTCTGTAAAATCTACTAGAGAAAAACTCAAACCATATTTTGCTAAAATGGCCTCACAAACTTACATTCATGGCGTGAAGGAAGTTTACGAATCGAAAACTCTCCACGAACGTCTGTTTTGGATAGTGGTATGTGTGACCTGTATCGGAGCAGCTGCCTATGAAATTTACCAAGTCGTGCGTCTCTATAAAGAGTCCGGTGTCGCCACGAAGATTTCGGTGGAGAATGTAGACACCATGCGATATCCGACTATCTTATTTTGCCCTACTACCTGGCTTAGTAAAGAGCGAGTAAAACAGTTACAAGTGGAACCCGAGGTCATCAATTTTACTTTATCCCTGTTAGAACCTGGAGGAAGTGCGCCTCGATTCCAGCACATATCGAACAATACGGATGCGTTGTTGAGCAGACTGTCAGATATCGTGACCAGCACTCGCAGTGAGTCTATCGCCGGTCTCCTAAAGAACCTATCTCTGCAGACCCATCTCTACTGTGCGTGTTGCGATCGAGACCGTATTCGAAAGCACGTGACCTTGGCTGGGGTGTGCTCTATTATCGACCTTTGTCAGACGGCGTTTCAACTAAAATCCATACCGAACATAGTGTACATAGTCGATAAGCGATTGACAGCCGATACTCTCGCGCAGGCACCCGGTGGATTTATATCGATTTTTGATAATCGATCGCAGGTAAGAGCAGATTGTGCGCAGAATGCAGTCCTTTAGCTTAACCTTTCAGATCGGCATATCTAACCATGATACAATTTTTCTAACTCCAAACGTTCCGATTCGTGTCAAACTAAGCGTGACCAGGATGCATCGCATATCGACGGAGGAAAAACCGTGTCAGGATGTATCAGAAACGAAATCACCAGCTCGATGCGAATTCGATTGCATCGACAGGATAAAAAATCGACTGTGCTACAATTGTTCCAAGTACGGGTTGTTCTCACGCAACATCACACTTCCGCAGTGCGCCTACGGGGCTACTGTATCGTTCGCTGGTGGCGAAGTGAAACGTTTATGCGAAGATGAAGAGTCAGATCAAATTGTCAACCAGCTTTTAGAATGCAAGCGCAAGTGTATACCACCGTGCAATGAGCGTGTTTATACGGTGGGGACTGTGACAGCCATGAGCACAATCAGGAACGAAGATGCTTTCAGTGACGACCCCAACTTTGAGTATTTGCAAGTGAGTCACGTGAAGGGAGAACGGTAGACTTGCTGTAGTGCGATTGGCCTATTTTTAGGCAGAGTTTTTGTTTACTACGTTCACCGAAACCGTCTTCGAGGACATCAATACATTCAACATCGACAAGTTCATTAGCTCCATAGGAGGACAGACAGGTAAGGCATAGCTGCTCCTGTGACAACCTACAGTAACTGAGGTGCCGCATTTCAGGCCTGTGGTGTGGCGCCAGCGTCGTATCTCTCTGCCAACTAATCAGTTTCTGTTGCTGCCCTTGTTTGCACTGGACACACTTGCGATACAACAGCATGCGTCGAGAATCGAGTCGCAGTTTTGAGGAAGGAGAACAGAGAAGGCTCGCCAAAAAGCGGAAGCAGTTCAAGAAGCGATCGATTTCCTATCACGGCGAACTGGACGGAGCCCATGATCCAGGTGATCGTAGACCATCAGCCGCTGTTGCCTTGCTGACACCACGGCATGCAATGTTTGAACAAGGATTGCGAAATAGCTACAGCACTTATGAATAATGCGCAGGAATACTGGAACATGAGCTTCGTTGTTTGTTTTCTGTTTTTGTAGCGCTAATGAAGTGGTTCGTGTGGCTTTCCCGTGACAGATCTTGAGGTCTGTTCCTGATTTATATCTGCACATACTCGTGAAGGCCGAGCTATGTCTTCCATACCAAGTCTGTCTTATAAGAGCTTCTGTCAAAAGATAAATAGTGCATACACCGATTATTGCAATCATTAGCAACAAGTACAGCACCGTGGCCAAAAAATCACAAAGGAAAATTGAGCAGGTATGGCTACACCAAAATAAAACACAAGGTTCTGTACTAAACCATGTCCAAACTTTCACCAGGTCGATTATGGTCATGGCAACTTGACATCCTTGCCTGTAACAGGCAATGAGAAGGGTGATCAGTGCGTTGCTTCTTTATAGCTATGGCCTGAATAGAACACTGCTTTCTGTAATCAAAGATCTTGAAAGGGGGCAGAAACTTTAATTACGAGCGTTACCTTATGTCGGCCTTGTGCTGTCGGCCGCGTTTCGCTGCCGATAAGCATCCGAATAGGATTTCCAGCTGCGAGGTAAAGTGTTGAAACTGTGCACCTTCGGAGGAAGCATGACCCGACTGGTTTCCGTGTGTTCGCTTCGTGTAAGCGGAGCAATTGTTGGCGCTTCCTCTGAAGTTCCTTTAAAAAAGAGAACGGTTGGTTAGAGGCACGTAGCCAGATAGCCATGTTGTATCACGGTCCTGGTGAGCACTCACCATCAAAGCCGAATGGCTTACTCGGAATTTCTCGTGATTCGTATCTGTCATTAACGATAGATGAGCTCCTGTAAGTGGACTGAATACGAGGAGAAAGCGCTGGAGCTTCGCCAAGGACGACTGGCGTAAATGGCCGTGGTACGGGTGTGACCGGTGAGAATGCAACTCGTTCAACAGAAGGAGCACGAGTGCGAGTCGAAAAAGGGACAGGTGAGAAGATACGTTCGTGGCGGTCGTGCATCGCCCAGTCCAGAGATGGTGTTGGTGAAGCAATTCTTTCGAGCTCTCTTCGGAAGGGCCGCAGTGGATCCAATGGGAAGGGAATCGGGGGAAGAGATGCGTTCGATGACTGTGCTGGTTGGCTACTCACTGAAGCCTGCATTGGCTCTTTGGCAGAGTGACTTAATGGTGGTGGAAGCAGCTGAGGTTCATGGCCAGCGGCTAGAGCAAGACTTTGTTGTGTTTCTAAGAAGGCTACAAGAAGCGAGCGTATACCGATTCCAGGAACCTCAGGCTGACCTTGAGACGTAGTTGGGGCGTGTTCATCCACAATCCAATCCTTGGCTTCTTGACGCCGTCGCACAAACATTTCGGCTCCTTTGCTTGACGCTGTTTGCGATTTGAGGGCTTGCGAAATTTCTTGACATTTCTCAGCACTGAAGAAAAAATCTGGCATAGCAAGCTGCGAGCACATACTGTAGAGAATGACTTGTTACCTAGCGAGATTTGTGACAATGTCCCCGTATTCTTTGCTCATTTGCTGAAAGTCGTGCACGTCGCCCATGGGATTCCGAATCTTTCTGATTACCTTTCTTGGATCTCCGTTTTCTGATGGCTGTGGGGTCGGCTAAAAGTAAGGACCGCTTTGTACGATACCACCAGTTATGCAACCAAGCGCGAAGCTGCGAACACAGAACCTACTTGCTGAACACATGCACAGGGCGATTTCGCAGACGCTTTGACTAACTACACAAATTAAGCACTCGCACTGAAGCCACCCTGCTTTCCTACTCTACTTTGTAAGCGCGGATAACATGCCTAAAGTGCCCTGAACACCCAGAACTGAATTTGCTACCCGTACCGTACTTGGGAAAAATAAAGCAGGCATTGTTATTCACAAAATCACAGGGAGAGGTTATTTACTTGATCAGCTCTGCCATTCCGTACTTCAGAATCGGCACAGACTTCGGGTCCAGGCGAACTGACCACATATTTAGCAGACCGCTGCTTGCGTTTTGTGAACATGCGTTGCGCTTTTGATTGTGAATCATTATTCTCAGAAGATGCCTTTAGCTCGTGAACAATACTCTGACACGCTCGTACCTTCTCGGCCACCCCTTCCTCGAATAAGCGCTCTGATAAGAAAGACGTTTGGAACATATGGCTAGCTTGTTGATAAATGAGGGCCTTCTTACTTTTTGGAACGTCTTTCTTCTTTTTTGGATCATTGGGGTCCTCGGTGGGTGGTGTTTCTTCCTCTTCAGCTTCCGACCTTTCAAGAACATCTTTGACTATTTCTACTCCGCTGGCATTGCTAGGCGGAGGCCACTGGCGTCTTATAGAGCTCACAGTGAGTTTTTTCTCCTCAGTTTCCGAAGTCGAGGGTAGTTCAAAAGTGGAATAGACTGGTGCTTCAGTCGAGACGGGTTCTGCAAGCGGCTGCTGTTTTTCTGCTTCAATAAACGGAAACGAGGCTTCTTTTTCAGGTTCTAGTTGATCAGGGGTCGTTTCTTCAGCAAATGGCGGTTGAGAAATCGGTTCTTCATAAAGCTCCGGAGGTAAAATCTGTGCTTCTTCCAAATGTGGTGGAGGCACTCCTTTGCCATTGGCTACAAGCCATGCATTCCTTCCTTCCTCGGAAGTCGCCCCAAATGGCACTAGCCATATTTCGTCTGGTATGGGGCTGGATTGCGGATCTTCTTGAACCGGTTCAGGCCTGTCCTCCTGCGGCACGGCCGCTGCTGCTTGTTCGTAACTAAAATCGACGGCAACTTGACTCTGAGGTTCTGAAGGGCTAGGCCACTGACGCCAATGGCCATTGTTGCCCCCACTGCTGTTCTGAGGAAACTGTACAGTTGACTTCGTGGGCTTGGCCAGAACGGGCGGAGGAGCCTTGGTAGTAATCGAAAGCGGCATATTTACTGATATTTGTGGACACGAGGCTGGAATCTTTTGCGGGATCGTCATTGATGCAATCTCTTCGTAAAAAACCGGATCACCTTGGTGGTCCAGCGTGTCTGGCAGCTGCTCAGATTTCTTTTGGACAGGCCCTTCTAATTCTTCCGACCTATGCTCCTCTATCACAATAATTGGCACCCTCTCTTCCTTTTGGGTCTTTGATAGAACTGGAACTGGAAATGGTTCCTCGTCATCTGATGCAACGGGTACCATGCTCATTCCGTGCTTCTTCAATTGCATGTGCACGGTCGTGGCACCGTGGTGCTGGACCACAGTAGGAACTGATATAATTGTAGCCAGTTTCATTTTCTGTTCCATCACCTCGTCGCTATCAGTGCTATCTGTTTCTTCTTCTCCCTCGTCCGCTTTCGCTAGTAGCCTTGACAATGAAGGTTTGACATGAATGTGAACAAGTGTCGGTTGGCGCGGTTTCGCGACTTGCACCTGAGAAGATGGTGCTGTTGGTATTTTTGGTGGAGATGGTTTGAAAATAATAGTCGGTTTCTGGGGTGATGGTGTCAAAAAAGGTAAGGCCGTATTGGTGCTGTTAGATTGTTCCCGCTCTCTCCGAGCGGCCATAAAAGTTGTTGCTCTTGGAGCCGCGGACTGTCTTGACAGAGCCAGAGGACTATTTTGAGTGAGCTGTGGAGCCGGCCCAGCAGGAGAGTTGGGTTTTGTAAGAGGGGGTGGAGGAATCTTTGGAGTGGAAGTTGGAACTTCAACTGGAAGTTTGACTGGAAGATTTGGGGCCACGGGTTTTTCTGGAACTTGATTAGGCACTGTGACAGTTTTAATTTTTGTCGCTCCAGCTCGTTGTTCCAACTTGGCTGGTTGTTGGGTCGCTGACTGAGTGACCACCTTCAAAATTCTGGTCGGTCGAGTCGACTCATTCACTGGGTCACCTTCTGACTCCAAGGATAATTGCTTGGCCATAAAAGCTGGCACGGGCATGGTCTCAATGTTCACGTATCTGCGAATCGCTCGCGTAACCCAGGATTCTTCTTGACTATCGTTTGGAGTCGTCTGCTTTTCCTCGTCGGCTGCTCCCACAAGCGGGGACCCGTTTGAAAGGGCTTTCGAAAAAGAAGATGGAGCTGCAGGTGTCGATAGAAGAGGCCTAGAAATCGGCTGGTCGGGCTCTGCGGGTGCCTGTTGCGAAATTGGTTTTTCATCTCGTTTCATAAACTGAAACCATTCCGCAAACTTTTTTATTGGCGAAAACCATCCGCCCCCAGATTCACTCGACTCGTTATTCAATTTCCTTTCTGTTTCCGATCCGGCAGTTATGGCTGCTGGTCGTGATGGCATTGGCAGTGAAGCTGGTTTCGACTGCACGCCGTGTACACAGCATATATTGGTGGTTGCAGCCATGGGCGACCCGAATGGGGTTGTACTGCCCGCATTGGCGTTGTAATCGTCGATACATGCGAATGACGGGTATGTGAGCGGGTCATTCTCACGTCCCCTGAAAGAAACTAATTTGTACTCTACAATCTGCACCCCACAGGGTGGCTTGAGGTTCGGGCAAGTGGGACCTACTTACTTGATAAGAAAGTAAGCAAAGTAGAATGCGATCAAGGTCGCATGGTAACTCAGTTCGAGAAACTGTTTTAGCACCTCTGCAATGGTCATCTCGTAAAGTTTCTCGAGGACGGACGCCAAGAAATTGCAAATGAGGGGTCCACAAGTCGTTATCGTAATGTGTCAATATCGTTTCAAAAGGATAAATTGGAGCTATGTCTAATTTTCAAGGGCAAAGTGAGGACACTTCAGAACAATATCGAGACCGCTGTACGCTTTTTGCATGCATACTACGGCGAGAGTGCGGACACGAGAATTGCTATACAAACTAGCATAACGGAAACGACGTTGTGGCTCGGGTGTGGGCGCGGTTATGCTAGTTCCAGGTTTTAGAGTCGTCGACGTCGAAGAATGCCTTGACGAATGAGGAAGAGGGAGCACGGTAACGGATGGCCCTCGGGCTAGTTAACACAGCCGCGCTTCTTTTAGTCGACAATGGCCACTATTTCTTCCCTCAATGAGCTTATAAGTTGACGCTGGTGGTCGTCATTACTCGATTAGCTCAGGCATTTGCATCCCCTATTCTCAACGACAGCACGGTGTTCTCGCCTCGGGTTGTTGACGAAATAGTCAAGGAGCCAATGCAACTAGTTATAGAAGAGAACTGGCGAAGAAGGGCCAGGGGCTGCGCCGACTGGAACGAGCACATCGTCATCCAAGCTGCTCCCTCCAGGCCAGCTATAGCATCTATACGTATAAATAACCCCGGTGGCGCCAGGATGGTCCGAAACTCAAAGGACTTGTGTTCCTAGAGAGAGAGCATACGTAACATTCGCTAAGTTGGAAAAACTGTTGGCCGAAACCATCATACTGAGAACCTAACGCCTTTAGACACCTGTAGACAATCCTCAATGTCACTAACGATGTTGCCTGCCAGCGCAGTTGCGGAGAAATTTCAAAAACTGTCTATTCGAACACAATGGATCGTCTGGTATTCAGCTTGCAGTTTGAGCCCTGACTTTTTTAGCGAGGCTTATGCCATCCCTACGACCCTTCAAGGGAACTTTTGCAAAGATGCCTTGGAATCGAGACGGCAATCCGAAAAAGCTGTCATTGATCCGTCCTTTAGACAACAAGCGACGAGGAGAACGGGGAGACATGCTTTTTGGGGCGACAACTTTTTCATCATCTTGTATTAACAGACAACAGCCTCCTGACATTTTTTTTCAGCGCTATGTCACAGTAGACGCCATATACTGTACTGGTAATCCTTCTCGTAACTTTATTGTAAATTTTTGTTTATGACCCAATATGTCCATAGTCACTTTTTCAAACCCAATCTATTCTACAGCAGAAGGGAGGGGACTTATTCGAGGGAGACATATGTATTTTTTATTGTTTGAATCCCTCTTTTTAGCTCATTTTGAAGTTTTGTACTGACTGACTTGTTTTATACATCTGGGAAGTAAACTTGTGTCACCTCATTTTTCCTCAGCCCAGCATCAAAGATCATGGTCCACTCATCTCCCTTACACGTTCATACCTTAAAAATACCTCATCGCTCATCGCTACCTCCCTCATCGGATATTTTTAGATGGGGTCATAGGTCAATAGGAGCAAACACTGAGTAGTCCCTATCCAATTACTAGTCCCAATTATTAGCTACTGTATCCCTTTCGTAACGTTA
Organism: Mesodorylaimus sp. YZB2_4; assembly: GCA_030248295.1. Lineage (NCBI taxonomy): Eukaryota > Metazoa > Nematoda > Enoplea > Dorylaimida > Dorylaimidae > Mesodorylaimus > Mesodorylaimus sp. YZB2_4. Next base: position 89,574 of record JASANH010000314.1, on the reverse strand, counting down.
AGCAGAAGCAAAGTACCTGCTGATTTTTGCTGTTTGTACGCGCTGTCTTCTATGCACAGTATGAAAAAATAACACAGACGAGCGGGCAAAACCGAGCCAAAGTGAGACACTCACTGTTGGTTTATTAGGTCTGGATCAGACACCCCTGTCATAAAATGGAAGACAACGGCTCTCTTTGCCTATCTGTGGGTCGAAACTCACCTAGTTTCCCTTGTGGCACCTCGGGTGCTTCCCTCGTTAGAACAAATTGAGTAGCCTGCAAGATACTGCCAAAGAGCTAAAGCGGTATCAGGTCATCTTTTCAACGAGGTACTGTACGTGTAGCACCCAGTCAGTCAAGCGATTCCCAGAGCTGTGATATTTACAGCTGACGAAACTATACCGAATCAGTGAATATTCACCCTGTGCACCTACTTTACTGACCTTTTGACTGTAAGTGTCAGAAGCCCATCGGTTTGGTTTTGCAAGAATTCCATAGCATGATCGTTACTTAGCGGGCCATTATAACCATTGATGTGCACAATAAGATCATTCTCCCGCAAACCAACTTTGTAAGCTTGGCTTTTTCTTCGCACCTGAAATACAATTTTAAAAGCGAATGCAGTCAGTGGCGAGCGGTGAGTTCTGCTGCTGTGAATGCGGGAAGGATGCTACAAGGAGGTGGAAGGAAGAGAAGCTGTAGGTACTGTACCAACAGAGGTCCCACTGGCCCAAAGATTTCATAACCAGAATAACTGCCTGGCATTTTTAGGCGGCCGGGAGACATATGCTCTCCATGGACAGGGAGGCATCGGGTCAGTCGGAGTGTGCTAGTTTTTACAATCTTCTATACAATTTTCTTCCACCCAAAATGGGGTCCCTCCCAAAAAGGACAAAATTTAATGCATCAGAGAATATCATTCTTTATGGTACACCTGATAGTTTCCCTGAAGACCATACGGTCTGTATTTTCCACCACCCGTTGGGAAGGGGGCGGGGCGTTACGCCAACCATACTTTGAGAAGTCCGATATAAAGTGGCCGAGGTTGAATCAGGTCTGGTCGGTGGAACGTCTCTCAGCTGACCCCCCCCCCCTCCCCCGGAACACAGCAGCGCATTTTCAGATGCACCCGCATCGATCACCTTACGATCGGTTGCGCGGGAATTGCTAGAGCCGTTAATCCCAGGCGCAGAACTACTGTACAGTACTATATCAGTGAGAGTATGGCATGCAGCTATGCGGAAAGCTACTAAGGTGCCGTGAGCAGGGTCAGCCAGAGTTTCTGTTTGCTGAGCTTGCAGTTAACCCGCGGTGGCTTCATTCAGCTTTGACAGACCTCTCAGCTTTGGCTCATCCTTAGGGGCTCTGTACATACTGCAGTTATTTCTTTTCCCTCCTTGCGCTGAGTTTTTTTAGCTAAGAAGGTTTATTTTCGGGCAAAACTCCGCCAAAAACCTTCCAAAATCAGTGACCCACAGTCAGATAGAATTGATCAAAAAAAGTAATTTAAAACTTCGGCAGACTCACCATTACCTTAGCTATGCGAAGTCCTGAAGCAGTATTCCACAATTTGTGGCTTATCAATGAAAATCCCCCACCGCCATTGCAGACTATCGGATATCCGCTTTTGGTATCGCCATTCGGCAACCCAATACGATTTACGGCATGACAGCCATGAGTGTAAGATGATCCTGACGTGCGCTTTGAGCAAGGACTGCTCTGGCCACAGCTCCATTTTACCGGCCCATTTCTAGTTTGTACAGGGGCATGCTCATTGAGGATTTGGTTGCTTGGACTGTTCACCGCCAGACGAAATCCCAAAGGTTGGCTGGCGTCCAAGTCAATACAGAAAACATGGCCGATCATCTGGCAGAGCGGTGTGTGCTCGTTGTTTTCCATTTGTCTTGTTGGTTCTAGATGTTTCGTTGGAAACAGATGTTGTGGCACGTGAGAAACGGATAATTGACTTAATGATGGTCGGTCCGGAATCTAAAAAAATGTGGGGCTAAGATGGGATGGCAGATCATGCGGACTAGATTTTCTTAGCACAGGCTTACTGCATACTCGTGCAAGTGGACTCTGATGTGAAACCTACTGCTCCTGAAATAGTCTGATGCAAAGAAAAAAGCCCTCCCTGGTTTCTATTCGGCATTTTGACCGCGAAGAAAACAACTGTGACAAGAATCCAGCCTTCTGAGAGGAAAAGCTGCCGAATCGAATCGGTTCACGAGTTTTAAACATACTGTAAGGCAAGGCACTGCGGGCAATCCTGTAGCAAGTGGCTCCTGCTGCAGTTCTGATACGTTAGGTAAGATGAAGGGGAGTGAGGGACCGGAGGTCTCCAATCGTCCTGCTAAACGCGCGAGAGCATACAGTATAGGTACCCCGTACATTGCTCATATACGACTCCGTGTGCCAGAGCATTGTCTTTAAGCTTTCGACATGCTCTTTGCCTGAGGCAGGACCAAATCTCCAGAACACTAGTAAAGCCTGCCCATGTCCTACTAACCTACCTTGCCTTGCAACTTTTATCACTAATCGGCGCAGCAGTTTAGAAATCTAACTCTTCTTTGATGAAGGAAGTTCCAGTTGCCTCCTCACCTCTGGCCTGTCATCTGGCTGGCAGAAGGCCACCAGGTTGCCAATAAGATTCTTCTCCCTTTAGCTCGGGGATTTTGTTTCACATTAGAGCTATCTCGTCTGCTGGGAGAAGAGACGAAGCAGCCAAGATGAAGCCGATGAAGGAAACGAAAAACAACGAACGTTCGTCAACGCGGCAAAAGTAGCGTCTGCCTTGAAGCCAACTGAGACGGCTGTTTGGCCGCCGTCGCTTTTAAGTATTTGTTGTTGAAGTAGTATTTCACATTTAAAGCGCCCCTTTTATTATGAGTAAATCAGACAGGCTTGTCGAGTGGGGAAGATACCTTTGGCGAAGGGGTAGCTTCATCTGTTGTGACAGGACAATGCGGCCTCTGATGATTCTCTCAGATGCTATAGTGTGGGAGTGGGGATGCGGAAGAGTCGTCATTTCCTTAAGTCGGAAGACTGAAAACACCATTCCAGATCAGATACGATTAACTTGAAGCGATCTCCAAATTTTGAAGCACAAAGTAGTATCGAAACCAATCTAGTCATAAGTAACCATTATGTCATTCAATGCTTTCCGTTTCAAGTCGGGCACTTGGCAATCGTTGGATGGATATCCTACGGGCAGCAATAGAAGCACCTTCTCATTGGACGGTCTGCCCAGCAGGTGTCGAATAGCAGGCCCTGCATTCATGGGGGTACTGGTCAGGGTGACCAAGCCCACGTTCTAAAATAAGGTATCATTCAACGTGAGTAGTGCAGACTAACAATCAGAGCAAGCATACCGTCAGGGCAGAAAGAAGAATACCGACTGATAGCGAGGTACTGATCTCGTGGTAATAATGCTCACGACGTCGATTCTTCTCGTCGAAGCTATGAGTCTGTTTGAATACAATGATCAAGTAAGGGGCGTCGGTCAGATACGGTTTGTTCCAGTTCGTGCGTAGTTTTTTCAAATCTTGCACCCATTCTGTTCCCATGCGCTTTTTATAGTTTACTTCTTCCTCGGCTTCCACGATTTCTCGGATGCATTTCTTGAGCTCCTGGTTTGAGACGACAGCGTAAGTCCACGGCTCGGTATGCGCACCACTGGGTGCAGTGCCTAGAAGGAACAATGACAATGAAGGTTGGACCTTCAATGTGCTGAGCAGAAGGAAAAGAGAGAAGATTCGTACAAAGAATGAAAGATCTGCAAATTTTCAATTACTACAGTAAAACTACGCGCCTGCAAGTACACATGGTATATTCAAGTGTGAACAGTGAAACATGACTTTGACGGTGGGTGTACAGACTGCAGACAAAGCGCGGTAGGGTATTTCACTGCACCAACCCGTATGAGAGCAAGGACGAGGACATGAGATACCTGACTGTTTGCTTTAATATTTAGAGTGCTAGCCATATCAAAGCGTCTTGAAGCAGCGGGTTCCCGTCGAGACAACGCCCCACACTTCGAAGAAGATTCTCAAACAATGACCCGCGAGGGATTCTGCCAAGGGTTTCTGCAATGTGACTCAGGGAAGCAACTGTACATTTTCCGATAGAAGAAACAGCGACTGGCAATCTCAGGGGTACGAATTCGACATGTTTTTCATTCTGTTTTTTGTGGCAGATGCATTACATACTGTATATGAAGCATCTCCTTGCACCAAGTTCTGTTTCAATGGGTTGGACATCATTGACGCTCACTAGTCTCATCGACGATGACAAGCAACCACCTCTCTGAGCCTCACGATGGTACACTCATGCATAAATCCGAATCTCTTGATCAGGGAAATGCCTGATCGTGGGTGTAAAGTCTTGGCCGAGGGCCATTGTACACTTTGACGATCAGCTGTCTACCGACTATGCACGTAAGCACTGAGCTGGCACTGAAAAAGTTAGGCCGCTCTATTGTATATTTCATGAGTAGAGTTAGAACCTTGGCTGTTGTGCCAGTGAACACATCCTAGGGCGATCTCATGGCAGCCAGCCAATGTGACTGCTACGTGACACTCCCAATTCTAACGGACCGTGAAAAGGTAAAGGCAGAGGAAACCAGGACATGATTCCAAACATTTTGTCAGCCAAAATACTTGATCCATATCTCATGGAAACATAACGTAGCAGCGACTTGCAGTGATTCCAAGGCTGGTGCTTGCTGCATTGTGCTGCTATCTTAGGTAAGGGAGGGGAGTGAGTGGAAAGTGCACGTGCCATGCTGGACAATCAGACTAACATTAGCAAAGGGGACTTACCAGCGGCTTTGATAATATTTTCAATGACTTGCAAGGGGACGGGGTCGCCGCTGAAAAACCTCACCGTCCGTCTTTTGTTCATCAATTCGTAAAACTCCCGCGATTTCTTGACCATTTCTTGAAACGGTTGACGATCTATCTTGTAAGGCACGAAAGGCACATCGTCCTCAGTTTTCACTGCACACAGACAATAGTCGCTTTTTTCTGACTGCCCATCGTCCTCATCAGGTACATCAGCTTGCTCTGAACGTATAGCATTCAAGGAAGGCAAAATCGGATGCGTAGGACGTAGCTGCCTCTTAAGTAAAAAAATGTACCCATAGAAGAGGAGTAAGCAAGTCAAAAGGATGGGTAAGACGTAGGTTAAGAGGGAAGTAAGGAAAGTGCCCACTAGCGGTGTAGCCATGGAGCAGATGGGAACACTGATTCTATACTTCCCACGAAGGCACCCTATTGAACAAACTTTTGTGCTTGCTATGGCTCACTTATCTCCTGTTTACCATCCGGGTAGTTGCTGTGCTCGCATGTGCGGCCACTCCGACGCTCAACTTGCTTACTTTCAAAAGGTCATTAGGGTTTTGCTGCGCACACTTTCGTGAAGGGTGGAAAAAACTGGCATGGGTACATTTTGCAGGCAAGGGACCAACAGTGTCTGGGGCTTGGGGATATTAATGTTTGCCACTAATAAGGGTCTTGGCGCTGGTGAAATATGGCAAAGGAATATTTCAGGTGAATCGCACGCAAGCATGAACTCACAGGGTTAAACGCGGAATTGCATGCAAGCTGATTTACAGCACGTATACGTAGCGCAAAGGTGCAGAACGTGTGCTGGGTGGCTGTGACAGACAGACGCAAGTACGGAGGGAGTTCATAAAGTTCGTAGCCTGAGTACCTTCCGCATGAGCTGCAGCTGTGAAATTTGTGCTTTACACTGCCGCACATCCCACTAGAATCCCTAGAAAAAATCACGCTGATCCATTCATGCGTTCTTGAGATATGGTCATCTATTTGGAAGTGGGTCAGAGAAGTTACAAATTTGACAAATTTTGCGCATCAGTCTGTCATCAAGTTTTGAACAAAAGAAGGCTGGAGCCCACAGAAATTAGCGATCGGATGGCCTTAGTGTATGGCAACGATGCACCTAAATTGCCGTCCGTGAATTGCCGATGAATGGGGATTCAAACAAACTGATCATGCACCATACAGTCCAGACCTGACACCCAGCAATTACTACCTAATTAGATAATCCAAAAAAAAAGTTTGAGGGTACAGATTTTCTAGTGATGAGGAAGTGGAATCAGCGACTGAAGCGTTTTTTTAAAGTGTGAGTAATAATTCTTTTTACGGGTATGCACGCGATGCACCAAAGTTTAAACAAGCGCATTGGTCTCAGGGGATGTTATGTCGAAAATGAATAAGCATGACATTGTTCAGTTTCAATAAAAATGTGGTCAGGCTACGAACTTTTTGAACTCCCCTCGTAGTTCAGGGAAGCCTTGAAACTCTGAATGGGTGACCACTGATGATGAACACGTCTCATTATAGTACAGTATTGGGACTAGGGTACAATGCAGGGGCAAACTGAGTGCACAGATTCAGGGTATAGTCCATAAAAGCTGATCAGGGAGCATCCTTCAGTTTCGACGTTTGGTCCTAGCATACGTCATCATCGGGAATAAAATCAAAGAGCGAGTACAAAATTGTCGCACTTGACCAACAGGAACGATGCTCAAGCATGAGCACTGTAACCCTCTTGCCTGGTAGGCCATGGGGAGTCTGGCTGTGAGTCGAAACCTCTCGGGTTGATGTTTCAGCCGCAGGTATAGTCCAAGATTTCCTTAGCTCTAGTCGGGGTTTTCGTCCCGCTGACTTCGACCGCCTACACTCCCCCCTATGCCTTCCAGGCTTGATTGCAGGGCCATAATGATGATCCAGATTTTGACCTGCATTTTTGCTGCCTGCACGCTGTGCTTCATTGACATCGTCGTTGAGATCACGCTTGTCGTTACTGCTTGTAGAGTCCGTGGTACTGAAGTGTCCAAATCGAGTGAGTTTTCTCTGAATCACGATCGTGCTATCCAACATTGATCTCCATCAACGGAAGCAAAGCAGCTTAACGAAACCAGCATCAGCCTGGTACATCTATTAACCTAATATTAGCTTGACCCAAGGACCTAACAGTTGAGTCAGAGTTTAAACCAACTATATTGCTGCAGACAGCTAATTTATCTGCCTAATCTTCCTAACCGACACATCAATCGATGCCAGGTCTTACTCCAAAAGTTTTTCAATTATTGTTGCATCGAGGAAGCTAATATCAATTATACATTTGGCAGCCTAGGACTAAATTTGAAATTCGCGCTTATTCGCGGCTAGTCTAGATTATGTCTGCTATACCCGCCTAAAATGCTCGCCCGGCTGGCACGAACGTCTTCGCACTTACAATTTTTCGTGTAGGTATCTTTGGTTCATAAATATTGAATATTATTTACAAGAGACAAAGCGGCGATAAATTACGAGGTTCGATAAGCGAGCGCTGAGGCGCGTCGCGTGAAGGAAGCGGTCTCCGCTGGTGTCGGGGGAACTTTTCTGCTTTTTCTCCAAAATCTTGATTTATCGTCAAAATTCTACAGGCAAAAAAGAGAGTCGTCAAATCCTGTATATTATCCGGGGCGGTTTCGGCTAGTATATCTTTTGTCACCTATTGTACATACGACACTGCATCCTTGTCTTCACCTTATTGCGTGGCACCAGCAAAAAGCGACGGCTTTCCGACGTGATTTACTATGTTCACCGCAATTCCACATTTTGCATCCTGATCGCATCGTACGTAATTCCGTCTGATCAAAAATGAATTCGTTTTCGATGTTCTCGACGATCGGGGGCCACTGGCCATTCTCCTATTGTCAAGATATTGGTCAAACTGCTGTGGGAGCGCTGAGAACATTGGGATCGGCGTTTTTTCCTGGTCAGTTTTATGGACCATCATATTCGGCCACTGCCACTGCGTCTGGAATTTCATTATTGGCGGCGGCGAATCAGCATCAATATAGCGAGCGATTGGGATGGGTCATACAAACCCGGTTTCATTTTGGGAATCAATTATCACGTTACGTCGGTATATCGATTTTTGTCAAGAATAGCGCGGCTCGGTTGAGTTCGATTGGTAAGTTTTTGTTTTTTCTTTGCATGTTATCTTGTTCATGATCAGGGCATGGATAGATGCAGTGTGTCCGTTGCCAAAGTGCCCGAGCGATTTCGTATCAGGAAACCTAATATCTTTAACCCGTCTGCTTTGTTCACTTGTTCAACTTATCAGAAAACTAGTGATCAGCTGGCTATGGAGGTTTCGGCTATTGGTTGTTTCTCACTGATAGTTTAAGTCGTGTTGACTCTAAGCATGAACAGAATCTGCAGGCCTCCTGGGATGCAGTGTATACATGGCCTTCTATGTACATCTGAGACCATCGAATGCGCCAGAACGCCAGTACTTTTCCGAAGTGAGACCTGAAAACTCGGTCTCTCGTTCAGTGAAAACGACTAGAGGTTTTTTTGCCGAAGCTACTACCCAAGATGGAATGTGGGCTATGTTGAGCGAGGGAAGGAGGGCGGTTGGGTTTTACGCGTATTGACCGAAGTAGTTTGAGAATGCCTGGCCTCGGGTCGGGATCGATGTTCGTGAGTGAGGGCGCAAATTTTTTCTTTTTTAAAGCTAAGCTTAGGCGGCAGAACGTAAGAGGCTGGCGCCCAAACGCTTTTCTTCCTGGTCAAGATTGCTGTTTCCGCGGTTTTTTTGCTGGACCATATTCTACTTTTAAAAATTCAATGCGCAAAGGAAGTGCAATGCATTGGGTGAGATAAGTGGTTAGGTACCCCCTGCGTTACTAAAGACGCTTGTTATTTGATCACGATGCAAGCAACGTGGGAATGAATGAAAGCGGTTTTGAAATGTTTCCAAACTCGATTCATGGCATTTTTTGTTCTGCTAGTCGTCGTGCCTCGTTCAGATAGTAACGCATCGCATAGCGGGCAAAAATGCTATTGTTTACGGGTGACGTGAGGGGGCGATGGTTATTGATACGTAAAAGCGATGATGCATAGAAGTGGGCAGTGGATGATAGTTTGCTCAGTTATCTATTCTAGTACACACAATAAATATAAGGTGGAACGTTAAAATTTTAAAGTGGGTCTGTGCGCCTGGATTGTAAGTGCCTATTTCTCTGGGAGCAAGGCCGTTTGGCCACTTCATTTTGCACTAGTTCGACTTCTTGACCGTGTTCACAGTACTCGAGGAAAGATCTATTGGTGAAAATTTTTCCAACAAAATAAGTATGTTACGCGCTGTCATCATAATTGGCACTCGGTTGGATGCAGTGTGAGCACTGCGCATGTCTTTGCCCAGGGAGGAACTAGTTTTGTACAGGCAGATCTGGCACTTGTGTCCTGGTTTTGTCGCTTCAATGCAAGCATGAGCAGAGGTTGGGAGTGTTTTATTCGTTAAAGTCAGTTTGGAATCAGGTACGTCCTGTCCATTATGTCATGGTTGCAATAATGTGACAAAGGAAGGAAGATGACAATGGGATGCAGCAGGCAGTCGGCATGTTTCCGGCTGTGAAATTATGGAAAAGACTCGCGTATCAGGACTTGTCATGGAAGATCTTTAGATGGATGAGCGCATGCCATTCTAAAAGCCGAGCACGATGGCGTAATTGAAGTGCCTTTTGGGGACTGGCCGTTGGTTAGGTGCATTTGATAATTGGAGTATCTGCGGTGGGTGTGACGTCAACTAACCTGTCGTCTTTGTACTGTCCACTCAACGCATGTCCTTACTGAAATCCGAGTAGACGCGCGTGGGGAATCAAATATGAAGTGCAAAAGTGAACGAATTCTGTTGACCAAGTACACAAATAAGTAGCAAGTCCCTAGAACAGCTGTCGTTTGGTGGTTGATGCGAAAGTTAGAAGGAAAAGCTTGGCAGAGAGCATCGACGTTCGTAAATGAGTGCCAGGTGATCAGTGTTTCGAAGGAGGGTGTGAGTTGGTGGCGTTGTGCAAACGTATGAGCCATTGGAAGGAGGCGACTCTTTGCTTTGAAGACTGACGAAAGCTGTTGGTTTGTGGGCGGACGTGATGGCATCTAGCTTGTGCTTATACACGAGCTTATATTCTCTTCGCGACGTTTTATGGATGGTGATGGCTTGCCTGGACTTTTTGTCAGCCGGGGTCGCTTTCGCTTCTTATTCATTTCGTTTTAGACTGTGCGGTTGTCGTGATATTTTGCAAGGTTTGCTTGTTTGGAATCTCGCAGTTTTTTGGATTACTTGCGTATGAGGCGATTTCGGAGGCCCAGCTAATGGAACCCTCAGACTGGCTTGTGGTGCTACATACGAGTAGTGTGCCAAGAAGTCAGTCCAGTTGAATGGTATGAAATGGTAGATATTTTTGAACGTGTCTTTCGATATTTACCAAAGCGAGCTGAGCTGTCGAGATTTCAAATATTTTTGCGTCGATAGAAACGGATGAGAATAGCCTTGTAGCTTTTTCCGACGAATTTATTCACCTTTTTGTGGTGTTCGATGGTCCTCATTGTGAGTAGTCGCATCCACTCGTCGACATCGATCGACTTGTTTATGCTCATTAAGTGAAAAAGAGGAAATAGCTTTAATTAATTGTAATCCCCAATGAATTGATTGAGATAAAATGCGACCGATTCATTATTCTTGTTGTGTACGTTACGAAGCAGAACGAGATTTAGTTGTTTCGCTTGTCGTCGCACCGGATACTGTGAATTGGAAAGGTAGAGTGAAGGACTAGTTTGGAAAAAAAGTGGGCGGTGTCTCGCCGTTTAAAAATAGGTATACTGTAGATTTTTTTAAAACCTGGTTTGGCATTTGAAAAGAGTAATTGCGGATGAGAAGAGGAATGCGAAAATAATGGGGTTATTCAAGTTTTTTCGAAATGAAGGGCTTGCTAACAAAAATATAACTTTGTAAACTGGAATGTAGTGTTTGGATGGTTGCAAGTTTTTATGAGGGATGAAAAGGAAAGGAGAGGAATTCGTGTTAACTATGAGGATGAGTCGGGTGGAGAGAGTCCTGAGTTTTTTAAGATGCAGTTTAAAAGGATAACAAGCAAAATACGATATGTTGTTTGTTCGAGGAGAATTCGAGTGTTCTGTTGGATTAGAGAGCAAAGCAGTGTCAGCTAAGGAATATGTTTTTGAATATTTTTGAATTTCTAGTTGAGAAAACTTGTGACGTACGAAAAAGTGAAATGAATTTATAAAAATGATTGACAATTGAGAGCAAGCACTTGGCACTGGGTGACAAGGCGAGGAAGGGGGAACATTCGAAGCATGCTGTTTGACAAGTTGACGAATTCTTGTGCAAATGAATTTTGCACTTTGGCATTGAATAGAGTTTGAAAAGTTTGAAAGAAGTGTTAAGTTACTGTTAGTTTTTTTAGCTCGAGCATCGGGTCTCGTATTACTGGTGGGCGTTGGATCGTACTTCGCCTATCGATTATGTCTACGATTATTCGGTTGTCGGGATTTGGCCTCGTTGTTACATTGTTTATGCCGAGGAGAGAAAGGTGCGAGGACAAAGTGGTGTGGACAATGTAGAAGGAATTATGTGCTCAGTGGCGACCATGATGAGCGGTCGAATGTGTGCAGTAGCTGCTGCCGAAATGAAGAAAAAACTGATGGCGGGCAAACGAAGGCTAGAAAGCATCGACGACGTCTTTATTCAAAGGTAAGAAGAGTGGGGAATGAATTTGGTGGAATGGGATCATTTTTCATAGTCTCTGTAATTGGATTTGAATTTTTGGTAATTTTTAATGAAAAATGAGATTCTATTTTACTTTTAGACTAATGAAGACGACATGTGCGAATCGTCGAGTGGTTCGAGCGTACAGACGACGGATGAGTTGAATGATGACGAAAATGTGACGGAAGTTACGGATTTGGGATCCGAAGGTAGCGACGGCGCCGCAACTGCCGCTCAGAGTGACGTAAGTGTTTGGACATGGTTTTTCTTGGGATTATAGTCGGTACATTTTTGTGTTTTTAGGCGCCACCAGACGCGGAAGTTGATGGTCAGACATTGACGCACAAAAAACCATGGCGCAATTCGGCTGGGAAAAGAACAAATGCTTTGGACGATCCGAATGGTTTTTCGGGTTCGGCTATCGATTCGGATGATGGGAGCGATGGATTTTCAAAGTCGCGATCGCCGCCACCGATTCCTCGATTCTTAACCAGGAAGAAGGACCAGCAATGTGCAATGAGTCAAAGTATGCCGGCACCTGCTCTTATGCTAACGCCGTCCAGTCGAGCGCCGTCGGTGAAATCGATGAGCGGCCAGAGCGTACCGTCGTCGCAGCAGTTCATTTGGGATCCTGTGTGCACACCTGGCGACGATGGTGTGCTATTGAACGACGAATTGTTATCGTATTTTGCTGATGTTCCAACGGGTGAATTGGTGCAACGATTTTTGGATGGGTTATTCTTATCGAGTGATCAAAATCGTGTCATTAGTCCGGGTCCATCGGAAACTGCATCCGAATTCAGTTTGGCTGCTGATCGACAAATCGGAGATGGTAAGTTCGAGAAGATAAGGGTAGGGGCCGTCTCAAAACGAGGGACTGTCTCAGAGTATATGCTGTTATTGTGTGTTGTGTTGCAGGTACCGCGGAAAACTTTGAACGGCTGCAGTGCGACCTGACTGAATTGAGGACGGATGTGGATGAATTCGATGCGGAATTGACGACGTATTTGCAAGAGCGAAGTGATTGTTTGAAATCGGATAGTCGCGTGTTTTATCGATCGGTGATTCTCGATGATACTGATGATGTGACGGCGGGATTGAACGACGGTGTAAGTTCTGTTACACCTTCACCCTCTCCGCCTTCGTCTCCAGAGAAACCCCCAAAATGCGGCGCGGAAAGTGGTGCTAAGAAAACCTCGCCTTGTCGTCGTCTTTCGAATAAGCGGCATCGGAAAAGTCATGAAAGTAGCAACGGCAGTTCGTCGAATGCCGAGCATAATAACAATAGCAATGCCGAAGCGAGGAGCAAGAAAAGACGTCGAGGATGTTCAGAGAAGACAGAAGATCAGAATCAGCAGGACAGGCGAACGTCGACGGACGATCGGCAATCCCCTATCTCGTTCTCATGCAATGAAAGGTCAGCCCTATCTTTGGATACTGGCTACGTATCGTCTTATCATACGATGATGTCGGCGGACAGTGGACCTTGTTCGCCTTCGTCTGTGTGCTCACCGGATGAAGATTGTGGAATACAACGAAATCAATTCAGTCAGGGAATCGAAAAGAGACCGACCGATTTGGCATTGCCTTCTATCGTTTGCAACACCGATTCAATTGGATTTTACCAAATGAAAAACGTTTCATGCCCCGATGAAATTGTGAGCGATGAGAGTGGAAAACCGCCGAGTTCGTTCATTGATTCGCTTCCGTCTTCGTCGTTCGGTGTGACGCCGGATGATTGTAGCGATCGTAGTTGGCGAAAACGACCATCGTCGGCCATCAGTTTGGAATGGGAGGATGAGATGTTCGACGAAGTTGACGGCTTTTCGCCTTCATCAAGAGCTCGTTCTCGTTTACGAAATGGCAAAGGGCGAGTGAAGGCGGTTGATTTGATGGAATTCTTACGCCTTTATTACAACGTCGATAGCTTAGAGGATGCGCCGAAAATATATCAGGTAACAATGTTTGATAGGAGAGGGAGGAGGCAGAGAAGTTGTGTCTAGTGTTAGTAAATGGCTTGTCGTGCATGGCCGAGAGGAGATCAAATTGTAACCGAGAGGAACAGTTGCGAGGATAGAAGGCGAGCTTGTCGTAAAGTTCCCTAACTATGAAGAGATGAGGAGAAAACAGGCGTGTAAATATTTAGCATTGGCGATAGGGCGAGGGGTGAGCCATAGAAGACGAGTGATTGCGCGCTTGAAATGGGTGGGGCGGGTTTTGATGGAATTTCGCTTTGATTCGCTGAAAGGGAGGAGAGGCTTGTCAGAAATACGGGGTGGTAAGATGGGTTGTTTGTGTTACGGCCCCTGAAATTGACGAGTGGTTTAATGGTTTTTACGAGTTTTATTTCTATTTTTAGATTGGGCGTAAATTAACGAAGCGTGGTTATCGACGGGCTTTATTGTACAGCGAGGATTTCCTGGCGCATTGCACGAATTCAGTGTCCTCGTCAAGACGGACTCATTTGGATAATTTGATCACAGCCAGTTTGATCGGCGTTGCTCATTTCCGGCGGCCGATTTTCAAATGTCATTCGTTTCGGATCGTGCCCGAGGTAATGCGGGAGGTAGTTGATGGGATAACTTGGCAATGACTGGGTGAATGTTTGGTTTTAAGGCGGTTGATGTCAGCATGAAACGATGTTCGTTTTTTGCTGAACGATGCTCAACGTACTTTGGTTCGACGACACCCGAAGGAACGCGTGCATATATTTTGCAATGTATGCAAAAGCTCTGGAAATTGGTAAGTTGTTGGGATTGCGGGGCGAGTCACCGCAATGGTGTGCAAGGCATCAGATGTGGCATTCAAAAAATTTTTTGTGGGTAGGATCCCCACGAGACTTGCAGCCCGTTTTGCCTAAAGCTGGCCAGCAGTCATGATGTGATGAGCGGGCCTGTGAGGCGGCTAACTAAGATTGCTTCTGTGCGCCTCCACTAGAGGCACCTCCACGCGAGGGTATCCTGTACTGGACATGGCCTTCCAGCATTGACCGACCTACCGACTAGCGTTCGTTCGGGATCGCGATCCCGAATCCCTCCCGATCCCGATAAAAAATGGTCGGGATTGAATGTTGTGGAGATGTGTGACGAAGGAGAAGGGGAGAGGAAGAAAGCGTTCTATAAGGATAAGCTGGAGAAACTTTGGCGGATGATCAAACTGGTAAAAAGAGAGGAAGGGATTTGTTTGTTAAGTGGCGGCTAATTCTAGGTCTTTTTGCTTGCATGATTTTGAATGCAATCAAATACTGCGCAAAAAAGCTTTTGGCTCTGTATTTGCTAGCTACTTAAGGGGGGGGGGGGGGTTGTAGGTTACCTATAGCGAATTAAGAGTGAAAAAATAACACTCTAAAAATCTCGATCCCGACCGGCATTAAGCGATTCCCGATCCCGGACGAACGCTACTACTGACCCGGCTGAACCAACCCGCCGATATGGACCGGATAGGTTTTGGGGGAGCCGACCCGACCCAACCCAAGCTGTGGGTCGTCCTTCACACCCTTGCTGGGCGAAACATGGGGTTTTAAAAATGTCAAGCTGTTTTATTTCCAAAATTGTTTAAGGGGTGGGTGTACACTACCTTGGATACCCAGGTCAGCGATGTTCACTGTTGGTCGTCCAGATCGGAAATTTGAATTCCCGCCGAAGTATCTTTCGCTGTGGGCAAATATCCTTCAACCCATCCCCTCCTGATTGCGGGTGTCCTGTATCGATGACCCTTTATTAACGAAAGAATGCACATCACGCTAGAAAACAAATAAGCAGGCGCAATACAACTTTGGGTCGGCTTGTCTTGGTGGCCTCACACCCGGGTCCGTTGATGCTGGACCGACTTCCTCGGACATGGCGGGTGGGCTTTAAGCCCTGCTGGTGTTGGACAGCCGAGACTGTCTCCTCGTTTGACCTCCGTCTCTCCACTCGGAGCACCTCTAGGGTACCGGGTGAGTCACCCACAGCCTGGCTTGCAATGTCAGCGATGGGTTATGGCTCGCAAACTCTGTCTCTGGGTATTGAACCCGGTACGCTACCAAGTAATACGGGCAGACGAATGTCGAATCAGGGCCGCCAGATTATCAATTAATGAAAGATGGAGGTGGCTCCTTTCTAATCGAATGTCCTTGTTTTTTCAGCACGAAACAGTGCAAGAGGATGAGCTAAACGCAAACGTGCAACGCGCTTCCCCTTCGTCACCACCGCCGTCGTGGGCTTTGATCAACGAGAGCATGAGCGAGCTGATTGATGGCATGAAAGTGTTGATGGCATTGCGATCATTGGAGACTTACGAAGAAATTTTGTTCACTCGTCGAACACCGTTTCCTTTCTACACGGACCTCTTCCGCATTTACACTCCGGCATCGTACGCGGAACAGAAATTGTTCCATCCGATCGACACGTCTTCCAAGTCGTCCTCGGTTGAGAATGTGAATGATGTAAGCTTGCTCTGTTGAATCCGAGCATTGATCTGAGGTCTGTGCTTTTAGCTGGACATAGCATTACTGGCGGACACGCTGAGTGTACGTATCGAGCTGTTCCGACCCGACTCGTCCCATCCACTGTCAGTTGCCGTCTATCCGGAATTGGAACACAATGCCAACTTGAGTAGGCCTCGGCTACCGTTGTTGGAGCCGAGAATTGCAGACGGTTTGTATCTGCCTCTGATTTGAGGAGTGCACAGTGACACCTTATCACTTTGTTTACGAATATGCTATATGCTGCGATTGTAAAGCTAGGCGTGTATAGTGTATATGATGCTGTGCTACGAATAGGAGTCGTATGGAATTCAGTTCTTTTTTAACCTGCATTTGGGGGACTGCTGTTCAGTTATTTGTTATATATCACTTTTTGGTATGGTGCAATCTATCGCAATTTCGATAGGCTTTTCAAAGTTATGATTCCTTTACATGTTTAGTTTCTGATTTCATTGTAGGCAGGTAGGACGATTGTGTTCCGAGCCATTTTATGTAGCAGTGGGCGCTAGTGATTGGTTCCTGGTGTCACTGTGTTGGCCATATTTGATTATGCAGTAGCCGAGGGCTTGTTTCCAGTTTGCGTGCTTGTATTAGCGAAATATGGAAAATACACTGCTGACACGGCAATGGTGGGTCCAAAATGCAGGGTGGACAGAGGGCAGAGTTGGATATTGTTGTTTTATGCATGTTTTTATAGCGTTATAGCTTCAAAAACATGGAGTGGACGAATTTTGAGGAAGGAACGTAAATTGCAGGAAAAAGGCTTACGAGGCCACTCCTTAGAAGAAAAATGACTGACACACCTTGCAAACACACTTTCGCTTTTTAGCGATTACATTTACCGCGACGCTGACTATAGCGGATTTTCACAACAAAAGAATCTTGTGTTATCAAATTTTTAGGTCATATTTGCGGGAAGGTTCACGTAATTTTTAACTGAAATTTAATCAACTGAAGCGTTCATCTCGGAAAAACTGCATCTGCACGTCATACCTGAAACTCAATTTTACTCATTTTCTTGTTGCGAGTACACAGTAATCGGTTGGCGAAGCAATTTTTTGTCCTCGTCAAAATTTTTGTAGTTTTCTTGAGGGTTTCGCCTTTTTTGGCATCAATTTACGTTTATAAAGGATTATTTAGATTGGAAAACAGAAAAATGCCGCCAGTAAAGAAACAGGTAAATTTTTATCAAAGTTTTTCGAAAATTTTTCAAGGAAATGACTTTTATTTTGATTTTAGAAAAAGACCATTGAGAACATCAACGCACGTTTGGCGCTCGTGATGAAAAGTGGGAAGGTCGTCTTAGGCTACAAACAGACGTTGGATACTTTGCGTAACGGAAAAGCCAAGTTGGTGATCTTAGCAAATAATACACCACCGTTGAGGTATGTAGCTATCTATTCGAATTTTCGTTTTCTTGGAGTACAGCTGCGGTGTGTCTTCGTACAAACTGTTTGACGTTTCCATTCTTATTTGCATGTCGGTTAAAAAATTTTTAAAATTTTGAGATACGTAGATATCTCATGTATATTCAGCGTTCATTCGGGATAAGCAGGACTGGAAATAGGCCTAAGTAGGATGCAGTCAATCCTGATCATGTTCATGTTTTACCACATCACCAAACGCTTATGATGCGCACTCGAGGGTGAATGGACACATTTTATCAGGACCGAGACCAGTAATAGTGCTCTTACGATAGTGCTCTGTAGCGCTGAAAGTCCAATCGGCCTCATCCAAGCGAAACAGCTCCTAATGCTTCTATGCCCACAAAATGTAATTGTACACTTAAGATCAACTTTACACTACCCTGATGCTGGTGCCACTGCCAATCTCGAAACTTTTTGCCCCTGCGTAGCTACATCTGACTGGATCGTATCATCCCCATCCATGCGGCACGATTATTTGTGTTCCCCCCTTAGCTGTGATTAGTCAAACTGTGGCATAGGCCATTGATTGGCATGGGAACCATCCCGAACGAGCGATAGTCGACCATTCCGAAAGTAATAATCAACAGTATCCGTCTGTCTAAAGCTCAGCTGCTACAAGTGACTTCGTTTGAGGTGTAGGCCAGCATCGACCGATCCGACCCTCAGCCCGGATCCCGATCCCGATCCGATCCATGCTCTGGATCGGCCCGATCCGATCCCGATCCGATCCGGCCGATCCGATCCGATCCAGCCGATCCGATCCTAACCGATCCCAAGCCAAAAACTGTGTCCAAAATTCTGCGCAATCTTTGTTCTTCATTCACTGATTTAAAAAACTCTGATTTCAAATCGTTTTACATATCTTAATTGGGCCTTCAGGCCCAATAAGCGGGACTCCAAACAAGCTCGTTTCTTCGCGTGATCCTCAACGACAGGCCAGGATCTCGACGGTTAGGCATGGGGATTCTGCATAAATAAAGAAAAAAGCACGCTAGCTAGGCTAGTCTGTTTATCGTAGTCTGTAGCAGCTCTGGGGGTGGAAGCAAAACTGGGGCGTAGCCTGCGGTAGTCGTTTGCCTGTCACGCTAGGTGCGCACTTACGATTAGAGGGGAGAGTTCGACTCTCGCCTGGGTAAAATTAATTGTCAATACATGACATATGTCTCCTAACCCCCGATAGTGCTGCATGGTGCTTGGTCAGGAATAAAGCATGACATGACGTGAGCTGGCATGGCTTATCTATATATGGCCTGTATCAGAACTCCCTATTTTTCAAATCAATTTTCAAATTATCCATAATAATAATTAATTGGAGAAGTTTCAAAAAAGCTGTATGACTGAAAAGTGCTTCAGTGAGGTACAAAGGCTCATACGCAAAACACAGAAAAATCCTATCCCAATCGGGATCGCCCTGATCCTGATCCAGCTCCGTTAAGCTATCGGTTATCGTCAAGCTCTAGCGTTCGTTCGGGATCATTATTTTCGGGATCGGTATCGGGATCGGGACTCGCTTAATCCCGACCGGGATCGGGATCGGGACAGGATCGGGATTTTGTGAAGAGAGCGCTTTTCATTGGCTATAGATGACCTACAACCCACCCTGAGCTGAGTAGCCAGCAAATTAAAAGCCACAGATTCCCTTTCCTTGGATAATTTTTAGTGCAGTATTTATCATTGCATTCAAAATCAGGCAAGCGAAGAATCAGTTACAAATCAGCAAACAAATCCCCTCCTTCTCCTCTATCAATTCAATCATCCGCCAAGGTCTCTATATTTCCCCTTCTGAAATATTTTGATGGCCATGACCATCTGAGTCAGTGTCAAGCAGAATGTCGCCAGCTTCTGCAGCAGGCCCACCATCTAATGATGGCAAATTCGGGCTGTTACTGTATCCAACTGGGCGCAAATCGTACATCAGAAAAAGCAGGACTTGTGCATTTTATGGGAGTAGTTTCATCCGATCATGCCATTATCACCCCTACAGCTCGTTTCCCATACACCAGCCCCATTCCCTGTTGCAATAAAAACATTCTATCACCACAATATTCAGTCCCCAATCCCGAACACTTTTTATCGGGATCGGGATCGGGTTCGGGAGGGGCAATCCCGACTGGGATCGGGATCGGGACCGGGATCCCGAACGAACGCTATTAAGCTCCTTATTCACTTCTTCTATTCGCTATTGCATCTGATTTCTCTCTGACCTCTGGAACCCATTAAAAAACTTCACGTACACGATGTCACAGAGACAATGATTATAGGAGAGAACTCAAATGTCAGAGGAGTATCGTAAAACAAGTCATACGCGTGTTTTTTAAGCAGGTAATGCGCGGCAAATTTGAAATGCCGATCCGGCCGATCCAGCGGTCGGATCGGATCGGGATCCGATCCACCCCCTGGATCGGCGGATCGGTTCGGCCGGATCGGTCGATGCTGGGTAGGGTGACGAAACCTAAGAAACGATTTTCTTGCATAGGCATGCAGTAGCTTGTGGGCCTTTTGTGGAGTAGGTTATTATTAGGGGCCCATAAGCTGATTGGTTTGTGTTAAAAATATGGGATGGTCGGCACTTGCAGCCATTCTCACTTGAATAGATACCATTTGTTTTCCTGCTCCGGCCCAGCTTGTTTATTCAATTTTGTTCTGACCTGCTGTTGTTCAATTTTAGGAAAAGTGAGATCGAATATTACGCCATGTTGGCCAAGACTGGTGTTCACCATTACAACGGAAATAATATCGAATTGGGCACAGCGTGCGGCAAGCTATTCAAGGTCTGCACACTAAGCATTACCGACCCTGGTGAGTTCTTGTTTGCCTCTCATGTGTATATTTCTCGTTGCCTCATTTTTCACTGTGTTCTTTGTAGGAGATTCCGACATCATTCGAAGCATGCCCGGAGCAACGCCTGGAGAAGGTCAGTGAAGAGGTGGTTCTAATATGAAAGATATGATTTTGATGTTACCGCTGAAACGGTTCGTTTTCGCGCCTTGTTGAAATGTTTTGAGATGGTAAAATCAGAAGTTGAAGTATTTTAAATTCAACATCAAATAGTGGTAGGATTTGGCAGCTGGGCACTTTTCCGGTAGTTTTCACTTGCGATCTTTTTTATGACAACGGAGACCGTTGCAACAGACAGGGACAGACAAGCATAGCGAAATGTACATAATCAGATGCAAATACAAGGTGAACTCAGTCGCAAGAAAAAAAGATTTGATCCCGAAGAACCTGGTGATGCACACAATATAATTAAAAGCTACGTGCAAGTCACCCAAACCCGCCGAATCTATTTTTAAGCTTTCCACCCTCCCTGACCGTCATCAGTGACAGTGCTCGTTGATGTCGACTATGGTCTTCTTACGCCATCCGAAAAGGAAATAGCCCGCGCCTGCCCCCAGCACGACGGCCAGTGCCAACCAAACGTTGTAGGTCATGAAGACCAACATCAACAAGTAGGATATGAATACTTGAAACATGTGGAGAAGTGATTGGAACATGTGCGATACACTGAATGGATGGGGTCTGAAACTGGAAGTTCATTAGAATGGGCATGGGGTGGACTCGTAGTTTGGATGGTCTTAGACTCCTGCCGAGTGACCCTTTCCATGGAGCAAGTGAGGGATGCTGAGGGGGAAATTTGCATATGCAAATTTTCCAGCCCTTTCTAACTTGGCTGTATAATTTACAAAAGTGCAGGGTATACTGATAATTGCCAGCCATAATAACTCGTTTTCTCAATCCATCATGTGCGTGGGAGAGAATTATTGATTCCTTCTGGATTGATGTTTCAGCCGCAGGCTAGTCGCACCACTCCCTTTGGTCCAGCCAGAGTCAATCAATCATAATTTTACCTACGCCAGCCAGGCACGGTTGAGGGGTAAGGGGCCCAGGTCCAGGGTGCAAATGCTCAACCAGTCACCCCCTGTAAGACACAAAGGAGAGGCCTTCACTCTCACCTGAGGAACGTGGTTTTGACGGGCGGAGTGACTACAGACGATCCGTCAGGGCTCTCGCCATTCTCGGTTGCTAACGGTACTCGTAGGCCGTTGGTGTAGGCGCCCGAATGGCGTGTCGTGCTTTCATCGTGACTTCGTTCGCACGACAGCGATCGTTGAAGTAAGAATTCTCGAAACACCTTCAAACCCTCGTAGAGCATCGAAGCCAGAAAAATACCTATCATTGATCCGATAAGTCCTGAAATAACAAGGCTGCATGTTTTCGAGGGGTACATACTGTAGGAATGAATCTTAAAACACCAAAATGTCTGGCAATCCATCCTGCGCATGGAACAGGGAACGTCACCCGTCAGGATGATGTTTCAGCTGGTGATTATTCGGCCTGGGTCAAAATACTTGATTGGCGCGGTCGCAGGTCGTTCTGTTATGACAAGGAACTGTAGATGTGGTGGGGCTGCCAGTTCAAGTTTGATACTTCTCCCCGAACCAAAACCATTTCTCCTCCATAAAGCTTGGCAACAGGACAAAGATCTAGACGGTTCCCCCAAGACTACGCTGCTCACCTCCAAGTGTATCGATTGTCCAGAAGGAAAAGAGGATAGTTTCCTTGTATCCGAGATGAAAGTACATGCTCATCATCATGTCTCCGTGATCCATTGCTCCGCCGTGACCGCTCATTGAATGTCCGCTGTGAATACCACCGCCTAGAAAACAACATTGAATTGTACAGAGAGTAACCTGGGGCGGCCTAGGACACGTCCTAATTAGGATTAATCAAGTCCTATCCAACATGATTGTAAGTTAACCGCCCCTGATGGTGAAAGTGGCCTCTTGGTCGTGAACTTACGCACTACGAACACAGTACCTACTGCACGCTGACTGTGGGTGTGTGTGTGTGTGTCTGCCGCATAGTACATGTACCACATTTGGCAAGGAGAAACAGATAAGATAGCGCGCAATCGATTAATGAACTGGGCACGACTTACTCGCATTAGGGCCACCATGCATGCCATGATGTCCATGCCCTTGTCCATGATCCATGACATTCGGTGCATTCGTCCTCGCCAGTTCTTTCATCATATCTTCGTCAGCATGCATGAAAGCCATGACTCAATAAAATTAGACGATACGTCTAGGACCCTGAAATTAGAAGTCTTATTATCGATTATCGATAACCGATTAGCTAGGATTAGCGAAGGCGCTATTGTCGATTGATGTTTATTGATCACAAAAATTCGAAGCTTAGCAACATGTAGCTAATAAAACAACCCGACACGAAAACATGACGTTCCGGTGAGCATGTAAGTAGGACAGGCTCGACGAGGTGATAAGCAGTCGGCGTGAACGACTATCGTCAAAACATGCGTTCTTCAGGCTATAGTCGTGGTTCGTGTAACACGGGACGGGTGGCGAGAGACGATAGAGGAGGCAGGGGTGGATGGAACGAGCTGACGTGCTTACGTCACAATGACGCCTCCTCGAAAAAGCCCGAGCATAACAGGGCGTGTTACGCGAACGGGTACCTACTATTCTAGGCTCGAAAAAGTGACTTCTCGATTCCGAAACGCGCCTTTTTATAAAACCATTCAAAGAAATGTCGTTCATGATGGAGACACCAGAAATATTTTCTTTCTGCTACAAAAGGTGAGAATGGCCGAATGTTGATATTGTAAAAGAAAGCAAATGTAGCCAATGAGTATTTCTGTGCCGATCGTACAGTCTCCCTAGATTGAACATATGCTCTCATTTACCATCGGAACGCAAGCTCGACTAGATCGCAAATAAACTTGAAAAAAGACGGGCCTTACAAGGAATTCCTCGCGCCACCTACATCAAACAAAAATAGGCGAGCAGTTCTGTTGAGAGCAGATTTCTTATTTCCGCTCCGCCTCGCGTTTGAGAGATGAAAAGAGGCAAGCGATACCAGCGACTAGTGACCAACCACGACAAGAATTCTGATCGTGGAAGAGGAATAGCCTACTGTCCCAGACAAATCGAAAAACAGAAGACATGTATGCACCGTGCGCAATAACTTCCATCTATGGCTATGTCTTATCGTCGAGGTTTCTAGCGAGAAACCAAGCAACTCAATAATCAACGAGCCATCTAGGTACGTGGCGACTAGAGAGAACGGCCGGCCACCACGAGCCGATTAAAAATGATTTGCAGGTCATAGAAGCGCCTGTTCAAAAAGAGCGGGAATTCAAATGTCGGAGAACAAACTGACGATGCGGCAGTGTGAAGATTCAAAAAAAGACGGCCAACGCAGCAATGGTGGGAAGGTATAACCTACTTTTAGAACATCGCGTCCGAGTGGTTACGAACGAAGCGTAAACAGGCTTATCTCATGTTTGGATTGGATTTGCAATGTTTACCGTTGCTGATTGGGAGGTAAACGAGTCTGAAAATGGAAGATAGGCCAAAAACGAGTCCAATAAATCTCTTTTCAGTTTGAGAGATTATGCTTGTACTAATCCACAAGCAAGTGCAACAGCTTTGGACGCAAAAAATCACAATAAAGAGAGGTTGCAATTATCTGAACCTTAGAAAAAAAGCTTTAAAAAATAGCAAAAATACGAAGTTTTTTGAGCAGAAAAGATTGAGTGTGTGTGAAATACACACTCAAAGTAACTTGAATTCACAAAATTGAAGACAAGGTTTCCGTGAACACTCACCACTCAATCGGCCAGAAAGTGGCAACAATATGTAAAAATGTGATTTTCGACTGACTATATGGGGCGATAGGGCCTGATTTGAGGTGTGCACTCGGATGTTCGCTCAACCCACAAAAAAATTCAAGAGATACTGTATTGAATTTTGAAATTTCAAACCGGCCATTTTAAGACTTAAATTTCGCGGTTTTCCGTTTTAAAAAATCAGTCATGGGGAATAAGCAGGCGCTGATAGGGGCATCGTAAAGTACATTCATTTCTGCCTCGCTTCCTGTGTCAGTGGTCCCTGCAAGACAGGCCTCGACCCTGTATATTGTAATACACAGAATCGAGGCATGCTGCAAGAAGCGGAGTTTTGGCTGTCAATATCACCGTTTTCGGTCAGTTCGAGATTTCAAAATATGATATCTCTTGAAGACACTTGTTAGTTCCAAACGAATCCCCTGTTGGCCAATATGGTAACGCACTTTTGCAACTCCTGTTGGAGACGTCTAGAATCCAAAGCAGCAGTAGGCATGCATCATGCCCCAGTGGTTCGATCCACGTGCAGGAGGATTTGTTGGGGCTCCTTTATTGTGCTGCCAGCCAAGCATAGTACCAACTGATTGCACTAGTATAAACTCTTTGGCGTATTCCTTTGCTTTTTCTGGGGTTAGAGTGGCAGTTGAAACAATTCATTAGAAATTCCGACTGCAGCAGGTTGGCCTCACATAGTATGTTCTCTGTGGAAGACGCGCTGTCAGGGCACAATCTTCTGTTTTCCTTGATCATCGACTGGACAGGGGATCGAGTGCCCTTGGATGCTGGTGCAGTCATTTTTGCCAACCGACGGCCGGCTTTACATTGCCAGAGCATGCAAATGGTTTTTGTTAGACTGGCATTCATGAGCCTGCCAAGATTGTGCAGCTGTTTCTGAAGATGCCTTTATTCTTGCCCATGCGTGCACTGCACAGCGCAGCGCACTGGGAAGGCACGCATGAACAAGGAGTCGTGGCTATCGAAGGCAGCCCTGCCACTGGTCTGATCGCTATCAAGAGGGCTCGTGAGCCATTTTTAGCATGCGCAGCTCAACGTAAGAGACAAAATGGCCGACTTGCAGGTTCCCTGAAAAATTTTTTGGGCTCTTTGAATAGGAGGCTATTCCGTTCGTGAGCTCTCTACTTTCTGGGATGATTCATGATCAGCATGAAAAGCTATTTAGTAAAAGTCCCCCACATTCGGAGACGCATTGGACACATTGGTGACGTTCAGAAAATTACTGTCGATTTTTGAAGTCGCGGGTCGGCAGGTCTGCGAAATCGCCGTCTTATGGTCAGTCCAGCTGATCAGTCAGCCAGTCTTCTCGACAGCTCAACCAAGATGAGGCACCGCAATACAGCGCCAAGCAGAAGAAAAATCAAAGCTAATTAGTAAGCTCCTTTCCTGAAGACAGTCCTTTCGCGGCTGCGCCAGTTGGCATCTGTGCGACGTGTGTTGAGGAAGAAACATGGTGACAGCATGCAAAATGAAAAGTCGAATGGAATAGGAGTTACCAAGAGGGCATACAACGCAAACACGGTGGGCGTAGTGGGTGGCTGTTTCTAATTTGATGGCTTTCCGAGCATGTCACCTCGATGCCGCCCACGATGATGGTCCCAGTTGGATTCTGTCAAAGACGCCACCAGGCTGGATGGCAATGCTGGCCTAGCCGACTCTAATGGCCACCAGCCGTCGTTCAGCAAGCGACGATTGTACAAAGTACAAGCACACCATCACCATTGTCGACTACAAAGGGGGTACTGTATGTTTAGTGTGCTGCCTGGAACCCGAGTCACTCATTGAAGCTAGTTTGGGCCAGCAGCAGAGGCACTCTATCCCCGTCCAGCAGTCGCAGGTTTCCTAGTTGCCTTGCTCGTAATGCGAGCATAAACGAGTGCATTTGCTAGCTGGTTGAGAAGTTGTCCCCTTCATCACGAGAATCGATACTTTCCCATTCACTGCCATCTATGGGTTTCTAGTCGGCGGTGGAAGCGGAGGCGTCTACAGCCCTGGCTGTTGCGGTCGTGTTCAAGCGAGGACGACTAGAAGCTGCCGGCACAAGCTAGATGTCGGCATCAGCTAGGGCTTGGGAAGTTGCGTGGGCTTGAGTGCGCTAGTGAAAAGGTAATAACATGGAACGCGGTGCGTCTTTCATTTTGTAGGACTGGAAAAGGGGCGAGCGCAGCCTGAACAAGATTCTCGCTCCAACAAGGCCAAGCATTTCGAGGAGTACAAGTGACTGCGATCATCGAAGGATCAAGCAAACAACGACTCGGCCAAAGTGCTAACGGGTATCCTAAATCGAAACGACCATTTACTCAGCGGGTAAAGATTCGCGCCGACGATTAGCGTGAATGTTGATAATACTGTGAACTACGTCACAACTAAATTGTTCAGCCGGCTCTCTTCTTTCGTCCAAGCCGACAATCGGACCAGTGTGCACCCACCACCGAGCCAGTCTTCTATATCGTCTGTCAAACTAATAGTGGCCCACACTCAAACCAGACCATATATAGCCACCGGGATATGGCGCGGTCGGTCGGACTAGCGCTTATCATCCAAATACTATTCGCCGTATCAACTTACTCGAATGTGGTCCCAGGGCAAGTGTTCACTGGTAAGGCCCCACTGGGTCACATTTGTGGTCTGGCCAGGGAGGGTAGGGGGCGAGTTGGGGTATCGGGTCTAACGGCCTTCGATTTTTGACAGCTGTGAACTGACTGGAGGGCAGATATCAGATTGAGGGGCCCTGGAAAAGGCCGCGGGGGGCCGTAGCTCAAGCTCTTGTTGGGATGGCTTGATTGAATTCCTGAGTCAGATCTTGGTCGCTGATCAGGTGTTTTCACTAAAACTGGTTTTCTCTTACACAACTCGAGACATTTCCGTGACTTATTGAGACTCGAGCGAGACCCTTTGTCTTCTCGGAGTCCAAGTCTGCTTCAATCGCGTGACTTGCATTGGTTTTATAGAAAACGGGCGTCCGTTCGAGTACGCTTTGGACGAAACCCTAGCCGAGCGAGAGCTCGAAGAAGGACGAGCTGATGCAGGGGATTGGACATCGGGTAAGCTTATTGTCACGCATGTACCACATCTGTCCTCTCAGCTTACTGTGTGGTCTGTGTGTGATAAGAGTGACTCGGCGGTCGTAGCTGGCCCGAAGTCGGCATAAAAGTAGTCTGGGCATGTCTTATTATTTTCTGGTTTCCAGAGGCTGGCTAGTGGTTATTTTTTTACCCAACCTAGACCTATGGGTGTTTTATAGTCGTAAGGAAAGTAGCAGGCTTTCGTTTCCTTTCGTGTAATTTCTTTTTCTTTTTCTCCATTTGTGTACTGACGTCAGAAAAAGCGGCTTTCCATTGAACAGCAGGAGAGCAGTTCGCCTGAGTGTACGAGGCTGGCTCGCTCAATACTAAAGGCTGTTCGCTTGGCCGAGTTGAGTCTCGATTTTTAATGACGCTAAGCAGAATGAACCCTGTCAACGATGGTCTTAGTCTAAAACCTAAAACGGATGTGCAAGGGAGACATGTTTATAAAAAATGACTGGGCATAAACTTCTGTCATTGCTTGGCATACTGTACCAACAAGCTGGCCGGATGGAGGGCGTGATGATTGTTGTGTAGGTAGCACAAATGCTTGGCTCTGACTGGCACCAGCCACGTATGTGACGCGTGACTTCGGTTCAATGCCCACCTAGACTACTGCCCACTTGCTGTCATTTCCTTGTCTGATAATCCAATATTGCCAGCACCTCGGGGCGATCCTTTTCGTCATCGAGAGTAGTATCGCAGTGGGCAAGGGTACACGGTGGGATGATTAGAATAACAGGTCGTGTTTCCCTAGACATCACACAAACAATGTTGCATTTGGTTTTAATAAAATGGCTTTTTTCAAAACAGGAGCTGAATACGGAGGTGGTGTTGACGAGGCGGCATTTCCACTGAATCAAGATTCTGGGGATGATCCAAAAGGGAAAGAGACTGAAAATGGGAAACAAGCACCCATACACAAGAGAGAAGGGCAAGAAGAGTTCGCTACATTTATCGACCCCACGCAAAATAGGCGATTGGTCAGTGAAAAACAGTTATTTAATGGAGGTGGATTTGAAAAGAGGGCCAGCATGGAAGGGTTGAATCAAGCATCGGATGGCGATGTGGGAGATACTGTCTTCATTGGTAAGCCCCATTGGGTGTTATGTTATCAGTCATAACGCGCTTCTCACTTCAGCTGTCACCACGGTTTGCACAGCTGCGGCCGTATTCGGTTTGGTAGCAGCGGCATTCGTCTGGCGTCGGTAAGTTAGAGTCGGTGTTCACTGTGTGAGCCGAATTGATCGAGGAGGCCTTGTCAGAAACTTGAGCTGCTTTCCATAACGAACAAAGCTGATGAAATTCATCTCATCACCAACTTTGCTGCACATGTATTCCACTTTGTCCCAAGTAATGGGATGGGTTTTCATTCATGGTCAGTGTGGGCGTGAAGCGAAGACTCTTCCAGAGAGACAAGATGGAATAGGAAATCGATTTTCGCCCACACTCGCCATGCCCTTTCTCCCATGCCAATGACGCACATTGGAAGGGAACGCACAGCCTTCGAGGATGGATTTCCTTGTTTGAACTGAGCATTGACCCAACCTTCCACAGTGCAGCGCATGCCTAGACCCTCCTGAGGCTCACCTTACGTGTCACCATTTTCGTTGCAGCGTGCACAATCGACATAGGGCAGCGCGTGAAAGCGAATATCCGCATTACGGAGTGACGGGCCCGGCCAAGGAGAGATCGGGAAGTACGTCACCAGTGGCCATCATGGATGCGAAATTGGCCTCGTCGGCGCAGTTGTATCATTATCAACACACGAAACAACAGATTATCGCCATGGAACAGTAAGCGGGTGTCTAATCAGCCAGTGTGATGGCGGAATGATTATTGTTTATAGATCGGTCAGTGAAGCTAAAGGGCAAGACTCGGACTCGGAGGGAGAAGAAGACGAGGGAGATTTCTCCGTCTATGAATATCCAGGACTGGCTCCTGTAAGTCGTTGTGCAAGTCTGGTTTTAGGGGTAAAAAATGGACTAGGGTAGGCCTCCTACAGTAGGAAAATTCTGGAATATTCAGTACTTGTTGCATGAAAATCTACTGCGCGTAGTAGGAACTGAAACTAGATTTTTGGGCGACTCCTTCCTAGGATGCGGGCAGCATCTCGCATCGCATCGCAGAGCTTAGGCGTGCATCTCTGTGGACCGTGTCTGGACTCTCCGTTTTGAGGTATGACAAGGACCCCTCAAGGTGCCGAGGTGGCCCGTATTGATCGGGCCAACAAACCTGACTGAGAAGCCACCGTTCTAGTCCCGCTTGGAGGGGCAGTATTCAGCAAATCCATTCTGAGAGGAGTAACTGTCTTTGATGATTTCATATCCCTGCTCTGAGTCTGAGACTATTGAGAGAGGGACCCGAAACGAGTGTGATCACACCCCTCTCTCCTGGTCCTGCTGCTAACGCAGAATTCACTGGATGGAGGTGCCCTGTGGAGGAAAAAAGAGCTGACGGGGGACTTTGTCGTCTACTCATGCAGCAGTAAATTCCTGGTTTTACCCTTGAACGCCCGAGTCATCAGCCATGCAGAAACAACCAAATTTCCGCCTGCTTCATTTGTTACAAGATAATAAATGTGTGAAACAAGCCATATTTCCTGTTTTTTTTCCAGACGGGTGACATAGAAGTAACGAATCCATTATTTGAAAATACGAGCCCTAAAACGAAGACGGACCCGAAATTAGCCCAATTAGAACCGGGTGTTCATCAACGGCTGCACGAAGATCAATAAAGAGGCAAGCAATTGATGGAGTTTGAGAGGAATATGACGTTTTATGATGGAGATCAAGGGGGTTTGTCCTTAGGTCTGAGGATTCGATAGAAGTTTTGTGCACAGGGTTATACAGTAGTGTGAAAGGGAGCGGAAGGTCCATTTTGAGTGTCCATATAAAGTTCTGTAAGTAGAATATTTTCAATGCACGCTATTATCGATTTTTGATACCTTTGCACTTTTTATAGCATAATTTATTTTTTATCCCTGAGAACAATAGGCAGACTTTTTACGCGGTATGTGATTTTTGTATTTTACTATTTTGGTAAGAACAATTCAGGCAAGCAGGCATTAGACAATCTAAGACTAATTTTCACGCTTTTATGCTATGCTTATTTTGAGCTTACGGAGGCAGAAATCTAAATATGGCACCCTGCATTGTACGACGTAGGACTTGGCAGCTGACTTCCTGCCGTTGAGTGCTGGTCAATGAGGTATCCAGTCGGTGTATCCATGACTGCAGTATGTGACCTAGGAGTGTGCACTGTTGTATGGTTCTGTCCAGCGTACTCGGTTTCATCGGTTTGCGGGTATGTTCATCAACTGCTGCATATTGTATTTATGTCACTGTCCTGAAAGTAGCCTGTGTGATGTGGGTATATCGTATTGGATGTGGTGTGCGTCACCAAAGCATTGTGTGATATGTGTAGCTATGATACTATTCGTGTTGCTGTGGTGACTGTCTCACGCACATAGCGTGGAAATGCAACTGGATGATGGTGGTGGCAGTGGGGTCGAAGAGAGAGGGAATAAAAGTGCACTGTGCTGGGAAAAGTGGTTGTCGAGTTATCAAGTTGGTTTCTGAAGAAACCGCGGTGGTGCAGCGGTTTGGCATGTCTCTCCGTATTGCTTGTCAGATGGACTGAACTTGTCCCGAGTTCGATACCCGGTGATGAAGATGGTTTGCGAACCATAAACCCTCGCTGACCTTGCACGCCAGGCTGTAAGTGACCCTAGAAGTGCTCCGAATGGAGAGACGGAATCCAAACGAGGAGACAGGCTCGGCTGGCGAACACCAACAGGGTTCAAAGCCCACCCGCCATCGTCCGAGGAACCCGGTGTCTAGTCCAGGATGACTGGTCTGGAGGTGCCCTTATCGTTAGTGGAGACGAACAGAGGGACTGCTGTGTCTGCTAGTCTCCGCAGCCTTTTTTTAGAAGATTTGACTTCTAGCCAGCTAAGGTAACGGGCTTTGGCCCAAATTGTTTAAAACATAGGGTTGGTCTGTTAGTAAGATTAGCAAGATTTATACGTGATGGAAAACAAACGTACTGGGCATCCTCAGCATCCTCACTTGTTACCAGGGGCTATAGGACTTTAAAGGTGGCCGACCAGGACTTATACTGCAGATTTCTAAGTCAGGTACTCATAGCGTTCCTGTAGGAAGGCGTCTGCAGTATCACTAAGTAGGCCCGTTGCTATGAGCCCTAATAACAGTCATTTTCGTTAGGAATAGCAAAAAAGAATGATGGAGGGCAAAATTATGAAGAATAAGTCAAAAAGTGGTTTGCTAACAGAGCGAGACCTTGTTGTGTAAAGCGCGCATGCGAGCACAGTCAGAGTCCAACTTTACACTCCGCGGAACCAGAAGAAATAAGCAGCGCACGACCATTCCGTCGTTGTGTCGTGGTCGAGAGCGGTCGGTGTGCGTGTGAGCAGCTCGTTAAGATGGCCGACGTGATGCGCAGTGCCCGCGAATCGAACGAGCCCAAGTCGAAACCGAATGCGCCAAGGAAGAAGCAAGCCGAGACCGTCCGTCATCAACTGCGCAACTTCGCGCCCTGGCTGAACCGTTTTGGCTACTCGGTAAGTGCCCTTCCCCTCGTGTCAATCCCGGAATGAGTCCTCGATTTCAGACGTTCCGGAAAATGATTTCGGCGGTGGACAGCGGGAACGCGGCTGTGGCGTCTGGCGCACTATTCGTGCTGATGGGGGCTCTGAGTCGAGTGTCGGACGACGAGGACAAGGAAGAAATGAGCAACGCCCTGTTCGCTCGCAACCCGTCCAACCTCGACAGGCTCGCCAAGGAGATGGCCAAGTTGTCCAACGACCAAGCATCGTACAAGTGGAACGTCGTGTCGGCCTTGTACGTGCCCTGCAATCGACGCCTGGACGACGAGCTGGTGGAGAAGATGGAGGACATGTAGGTCTCGCCCAGGGACATCTGGCCACCCCCTCACCATCCTCCCTTCAGGTACGGCGTGAAGATACAGCTGCTGGCGTCGGAGAAGAACTCGGCGAAGGCGATCGAGGAGATCAACAAGTACGTCCGCGAGGAGTCGCAGAAGCACCTGACCGAAATGGTCGCCCCCGACAAGAACGTGTTCAAGTACGCCAACAGCATGGTCGGCACGGTGGGCGTGTACGTGCACCCTTGGTGGGAAACGAGGTTCAACAGGAAGACCACGAAGGACGGCACCTTCTACGAGAGCGAGGACACGGTAAGACAGTGTTCATCACTCTCCTCGTCCCCTCTATTCTTGTCTCGTTGCAGGCCAGGCGGCTGAAGATGATGCACCGTGAGTCGACGCTGCCCTTCGTGCAAGCCGATCTGTGCCCGGGCGTGGTCGTGCGAGTGGTGGGTGTCCCGTGTCGAGCCCAGGGTGCCAGCGTCTACATACTTCATGCTCCCTGCCCGGCGGTTCTACTTGTCCGAGGTGGTCACGCATCTGACGGGCGATCGGGCGGCCAGTGTGATCGGCTACTGTCGTCCCCGACGAGTCCGGCTCTCGGTCCCCAAGCTGCACATGTCCTTCAACGCCGAGCTGCGCGGCACGTTGGCGGATCTCGGAGTCGACTCGTGGCTGAACACGCATCATCCCGCTTTCGGCGGAATCGTCAGCAAGGGCGGCGCCGTGTCCCTCGGCCAACTCTACCACCAGGTCGTGCTCAAGATGAACGAAGACGGCGATGAGGGCGAGACGGAATCCGAGTGGAGCGAAGAGGCCGTCGAGTTCGAGTGCGACCAGCCGTTCATCGTCCTCTTCCACCACAACGTCACCAACGCCGTCTGGATGATGGCCCACGTCGCTCGTCCCTCCGCCCTCGGACCCATGCCAGCAACCTCCGAGTGATTTGGTGATCAAAGATGACTGCCTGCCCTGACGTGTTGAGATGATGCGCCCTTGATTAACTGATGCATGTGTGCCTGATCCGTGAAATTCGTGTCTGAAAGGAAAATAACGTGGTGGGGAGGGGCTCCTTTGCTTTTTCAGAAGGACTCTCCAACGATGACACACCCCTTCAGAGCACGCAGCATGCCAGAACGAAGACTGTTTATTCGTGCAGCCACCAAGCAGCCCTTTTCGTCTCCCCCATCCATGATCCATCGCTATCAAGATTGAGCAGAAAGTGATGGAGATCGATGCCTCGATGCTGAATCTTGTGTCTGCTCCTTTGCCTTGATTATGAAATCTGCTTGCCTGAAACTGTGGCCTTAGCTTTAGACGTACGGCACATCTGACTACATCTGTGTTTTTTTTGGCCACGCAATATCCACGTCCTTCTTGTCGTTAGACTGGCCCGCCAGCGCTCTTTTGTCCTAAAACTGCAGCAGCAGCTGAACAGCAGTTGAGTGTCAAGTCATGACCATCTTACGATTAGCCAAGCACCATAAGGCGCACTCGAGGGCTAGGGAACGCATATTTGACAATCATTTTCTACCAAAGCGGGAGTCGAACCCTCCCCCTGTAAGTGCGGGCCAGCCCAGCAGGCGAGGCAGACGCCCTAGAATTGCCCCAGATTTAGGGCCATTGCCCTTCACCTGGTAACACTGAAGCCAACGTTCCGCTGACTGTGTGGCTAGATCTCGATGCACTGAACCGAAATTTCGGTTCACCTCTTTCGGTTTGCCCGTGACCTGTGAGAGATACATGGCTGTCCAGGGTGGCCATACTAATTTCTATCATTATCAGTTTCGCTGGAGCGAAGGTTCGAAGAGGTCTCCGAATAGGAGACCTCTTCGACTCTCCCACAGCAAGCCGTGTCAAATCTCATTCGCAATGTTTCGTCAATGCGAATGCGAGCCAGAACGTGTTCAAGCAAGACGTCAAAATAAAGATGGGTAACATCTGGAAAAAAGGCGGCCGCGGTGCTGCAGTGGTTCGGCATTTGCCCAGCCGTATTGCTTGGTAGTGGATGGTTAGGCTCGTCCAGGGTTCGATCCCCGGAGACGGAGATCGGTTTGCGAACCATAAACCCTCGCTGACCTTGCATACCATGCCGCTGGAGTTGGGAGACTCACTTGGCACCGTCGAGGTGCTCGAGTGGAGCGGCGGACGCCAAACGGGTAGACAGTCTCGTCTATTGAACACCGACAAAGTCAAAGCCCGCCCGCTATTGTCCGAGGAAGCTGGTGTCGATGTGGAGGTATTGACTAACCTAGACTAGTTTTTGATTTGCATTGATACTAACCTGCTGTTTTGTGTGTGCCTTTGGTGGCCCTCTCATGATCAGTCGAGAGTCGGGCCGCCTTAGAAAGGCTGCTTGTATCGCGCCTGGGCGCCCTCTAGCGGGGGTAAGTGGGGGGTATCATCAGATACTGCTCTGCTCTTCGAGGCTCGATACCTGGGGGAGAAGAGAATCCGAACATCGCTGAAATCGATCTACCGCACTCAAGTCTCGCGCACCTTGGGATTTTTGGTAGCCCGGATCGTGCTCTTAACAGCGGGGGCAGGATAAAGAATTCTCTAGAGCGAGGGGAGGACGGGAAGACTACACGTGATATAGTTTTTGGATACCGGTGGCGCCTGACAGAAGAGGAGGAGAGGGGAGGGAGAGGGGAATGATAGCTGGGGTTTTCTGGGATCGTACCTTTGCGGCCTCGACTCTCGAGGGGGCTACCATCCTAGAAGTCCGGGCGAGAATGATCGGTGCAGGTAGATTGCTCGATACGGCAGGAATGATCGTGGATGGAGGTCGAACTCGGAGCGAAGCGACCGAGGATCAACGCCGCGAACCTAAAGGGGGGAGCGAGGCCAGGAAAGAAAGATGGGGACGCCTGAAAAAACGAGAAGTCAAGGAAGAGAAGGAACGAAAAATCTAAAGCCGAGAGGAAACCGGAAGTCCGTGCCAGAAGGGAACCCTAAACGCACAAGCTCGAGAATCTGCAAGAGAGCATGACGCCGCTGATTAGCGAGGAATTCGAGAAGGGTGGAGAAGCATCACAGCTTCAGACCTTGGCTTCGAAAGCATATCCGGATGTGCCGTCATCAGTTCGTGACAACATGATTCGAGACACCATGCGTGTGAATCTTCGCTCAGATATTGCTGACCGGGTTGCACAGGATCGAATGGGTAACAGTTACATGCTCGATGAGTTGATAAATGCAGCACGACATTGGGAATCATATTTGAAATCACGTCACAGTGCGTCATCAGCTTCGGCGCAGATGATTTTGCCACCTTCGTATGGTTCTCCAGCAGCACAGCTTGATGCAGTTTCTGGTGATATCTCATCTGCACAGTATTGTCGACAAGTTGGTGCTGATCGGCAGCAACCGTTGGGTTACCAGCTTTGTTTTACGTGTAATCGACGTGGTCACATCAGTCGAAACTGCCCTAATCAGCGACAACCTCCTCCGCCGGTTCATCCGACATGCAGGTACTGCAAACAAATGGGTCATGTCATCGACCAGTGCCCTTCCCGACGGCCTTGCCCAGAGTGTAATCAGTTTGGTCACAGTCGACGTTCTTGTCCTCATTCGCGTGGTACCCAGGGGAGGCGAGACTCGTGCGTTTATACGTCCGATGGACGAGCCTCTTCGTATCAGCGCTATCAACAACCAGCTCCGTCTCATCAGCCTACAGCATCGGCACCTCCTCTGGATGCTGTCGCAACGCAGCAATCGAGTCGTTTGAGCATGTTTTCTGGCGTCGTACGTCCACCGCAGTCTTCTCGAGTACCAGCTTCTTTGGCACAAGCAGTCATCTCGCATACGTATGGTGTCAATTATGAGAAGTCATCTGGTGCTGTGGCAAAGTTGGTCTCGTCTCCAGAAGTGTCAGTTCTGATCAATGGTGCCTCTGTAGTAGCCGTAATCGATACTGGCGCTGAGCTTTCATTGGTTCACGTCGACGTCTTACATCGTGGAAACGCGCCTATCAAGTTGTTCAAGGGTTTGTGGAGTTGCAAAGCAGCAACTGGAGACGAAGTTCCACTTTTGGGTGTTGCCTTAGTTGGTCTAACATTCGGCGAAATGACAATTAAATGGCCCGTCCACGTCATGTGCGGTAGTTATCGCGGTGCAATTATTGGCTCCGATTTTTTGCATGCATTTGGTGATGAAATTTCTTATGGTTCAAATACCGTGCGCTGCACGAAAGTACCTCTGGAAGGGGAGTCAGTTGCATTTGTGCAACCAGATTTGTGTCGGGCATCAGCTTTTGTTCGTCTCATGCGGCTGTCAGCTGAACCATTGTCGATACCTCCTCGCAGTCAAAAGATTTTCACGGCTACAGTTGACTCAGCGTTGAAAGAATCGTTGGTTTTCACACCTGATCCATCGTTTGAGAAGCAGTATGGCGTGGCCATACCTACCGTATTAGTTGAACCGGACTCTAATAAGCACATTCCAATATGTGTCACCAATTTTCGTGACTCAGAGTTGCTCGTTTCGGATAACATGCGCTGTGGTACATTGGAGCCAGCAGCGTATATCGAAGGGGAGCATTTGAATGTGAATAGGGATGTGAACCTACCTCCAAAGTCGGTCTTGGCTCTTCTTCGTTCGCGTTTTGGACTTGACGCCATCACAAGGTCGTCAGTGACTGCTCCTACGCGCGGTGCGCAGACTCGTTTATGTTCTGGCGAAGACGACACGGCTGAACGACACGCTCAAGAACTGGCGCAACGTTATCAGGAACCACCAAAGTCAGTATCTCCGCCTGAGGTTCAGGACTCGACTCGAGTTGATCATCGTCGTCCCAAATTTGATATTTCATCTGATTGCTTGACTGAGGAGGAGCGCGTTAAGATCTCGGACTTGCTATGTCGAAACGCGGATATCTTTGCTGAATCAGATGTAGACTTGGGCTGCATGCCTGGCGTTCACCATTACATCGATACTGGTGACGCAGCGCCCATTCGACGATCACCATATCGTGTATCGCAAGCCAAACGTGAAGAGCTACAACGTCAGATCGCAGATGCCTTAAGGACAGGTGTAGTGCAGCACTCATGTAGTGATTGGGCAGCTCCGGCTATCTTGGTTAAGAAATCTGACTCATCTTGGCGTTTTTGCGTCGATTACAGAGCTCTAGAAAGAAAGACGTTTTCCCCTTGCCACGCATCGAAGATTTGTTGGATCGCTTGCAGGGAAGTGTCATCTTTAGCGTTTGTGATATGCAATTCGGGTACTGGCAAATTGCTTTAGACCCGCGATCTCGTGAGAAAACAGCCTTCATCTGTGAATCTGGTTTGTTCGAATGGACTCGCATGCCTTTTGGCCTGACCAATGCTCCAGCCACTTTTGCTCGTGCGGTGGATTTCCTACTAGCTGGTCTGACATGGAGACAATTTCTAGCGTATTTGGATGATATTATCATATTCTCACAATCGGTCGATCATCATATGGAAGATTTACAAGTGGTATTTGACTGTATTCGAGGGGCTAACTTGAAGCTGAAGCCTACCAAATGCCACTTTGGGCGCGCGGAAGTACCTTTTCTAGGCCACATTGTCAGTCGTCATGGAATTCGGCCGGATCCAGAAACTACAGCACCTCTTCGTAATATGCCGGAACCAACCGACAGCAGGACATTGAGTACGTTCCGGGGGTTGGCTAACCATTATCGTCGTTTTGTCAAGGGATTTGCTTCGCTCGCGGCGCCCTTGTTTCACCTTCAGAAAAAGAAAGTGCCTTTCGTGTGGGTTAAAGAATGTTCCCGATCTTTTGTCACCCTTCGCGACATCTTACTCTCAGAACCTATTTTGCGATTCCCTGATTTCAAGTTACCGTTTTCACTCAGCACGGATGCATCAGGAGATGGTTTTGGCGCGGTTTTGGAACAATACCATCCAGAAGAACCTAACACCCGGTGGGTAGTCGCATACGCTTCGAGAGCTCTAATCCCAGCTGAGAAGAACTACAGTGCCACAGATCGGGAAGCTCTGACTGTCTTCTTTGGCGTTAAGAAGTTTCGCACTAATCTGTTCGGCAGACATTTCACAGTGTACACTGATCATCGTGCATTGACTTCTTGGCATACGACTAAGGAGTTTGAAGATAGTCCACGTTGGGGTCGTTACATCGAACGCTTACAGGGCTATGATTTCAAAGTTGTTTATCGACCGGGTAAGCAAAACTGTCATGCCGACGCCTTATCTCGTCTTCCGCTTGACCACCCGTCTTCGAGCACTCATCATATCGAAAAACTCTTAGACAGTGTTCACGCCAGAGTGGCGCCTTTGGACTTTGTACCAGTCGTGGAGGAGAGCGATATAGGACTGGACACTAGAGCATCTGACGACGAACTTGCCTTCTTGGATGACGCGTTTTTGAAGCAAGAGCAACGTTCTGACGTTTTTACAAATCGTATTATCACGTTTTTGGAGAAGGGGGAAGACAGGGAGAGAGATACTGACATGGAAAAATTGGCGGAATCGTATTTTCTGCAAGATGGGCCTGGTTCAGTCTTGCGTTTTCGTCTCACACATCGTCGACGTGGTCGCGTGATTGAAGGTTCGGCCATTGCTCTGCCTGCTAGCTTGCAACAGAAGGTGTTGGCAGCATTTCACAACGATCCACTGGCTGGACACATGGGAGAAGATCGTACTTACTCACGTCTGGAAGACAGAGTGTATTGGCCTTCAATGCGTAAAGATGTACACCAATACTGCAAGTCGTGCCTCATCTGTGCTCGTAGAAAGCAACCTCATCGCTGAGGTAAATCTCCTTTGGTTTCCATACCCGTTGGTGCTCCGTTCGAACGTGTCAGCATGGACATAGTCGGTCCTCTGAAGACATCACGATTGGGAAATACATACATTCTTGCCCTTATCGATGCGTTCACAAAATGGCCGGAGGCTTTTGCAATGACAGATATGCGTGCGGAGACGGTAGCTCGTATCTTTGTTGAACACATGGTTTGCCGGTTTGGATGCCCGCGTTTAATCTTGACCGACCTGGGTTCACAGTTTACGTCAGATCACATGAAGAACATATGTCGATTTTTGAATATTCGCAAATTGTCCACTACGGCCTATCATCCACAATGTGACGGACAAGGGGAACGATATAACAAAGTGTTGATTGACTGCATCGCCGTCTACACGAGTGCTCATCAAGAAGACTGGGATGTCTTCATTCCTTTTGCTTTGTTCGCATTTCGCACCAGCGTTCATTCGTCGACTGGGTATTCGCCAGCTCAACTCGTGTATGGTCGTGATTTGGCGTTTCCTATTGACCGTGTCTTTGGATTGGGCGGGACTCAACAGTATTTGCATATAGATTATGTGACGCAGTTGAAGCAGCAGTTGACAGACGCATACAGGATTGTAACGGAAGAAATCGCAAAGTCACAGCAAGCTCAAGCCCAGCAGTATAACAAATCAGTTCATCGAATACCATTCAAGATTGGAGCATTGGTGATGGTCAAGAGAAACGCAGCGCCGCGAGGCTTGTCGACAAAATTACTGGATCGATTCTTGAGGCCTTATAGAATTCTTGCAATGCCTTCGCCTGTAACCGCGTGCATTCGTCCTCTACTTCAGCCTGGATCGGATAAGTTGGTTCACGTAAACCAATTGCAGCTGTTTCGTGGAGACGTGTCTGGTCGAGTACAGACACCCAGTGGTGCTGCGTCAGCATCAAGACAGGATGCGATCACGGATCATGAGACTTGCGTTGTTAGCGATCAAGACGAATGGGTAGATACAGAGGAGAGGAAGGAGGCATTTCTCCACCTGGTGGGTTGACAGCCTTTCCTCCTGGCTCGTCAGTTTGGGCGAAGATGAGACATGTACCATGGTGGCCTGCTCGTGTTTTGCCAGTATCGGAAGCTTTGGGGCCGAAGCCGCGTACAAGGGGACCATGGGTTTTGGTGTACTTTTTCAACGATCGGAATCGACAGGCGTATGTTCATCAGAATGACGTCGAGGAATATTTCGCCAACAAGGAGAAACACTCGTCGAGGAAGCCTAATATTCTCGTGGCTATGGCTGAGTTGGAACAGCTCGCAGAGTCTCAAGCGCGCAATGCAGTATCGGAGGCTTTGAAGTAAACCTTAGTTCATTTTGGCGGCTAGCATCTTGTTTTTTTTGTGTTTTGGTTTTTCTTGATTTACTAACGCATTATTTTTCTTTGCAGGCAAACTTCTGTTTCTCTTTTAGTGCGAGTCTTGCCCGCTGTGTTGTTGGTGACGCCTGGAGGCGTCATGTTCAGTATAAGCCCTCAGCATCCGTCAGCGGTTCTGATCGCAGTTCGGCTGCGACGACAATCTGGTATTCCTCGTCGCCGACTGATCTCCATATGTTACGCCCGTCGGGCGGATCTTTCGATTCGGTAGCTGTCAGCCATCACGTGGTCGGTCACTGTGCCTTGTCATCGTGGTGTGATCGTTGGTGATCTAGTGATATTGGTTTTTTTTCTTTTTCTTTCTGCCCTGATTCGGAGCACCCAGGTGTGTGCTCATCTGGGGACGGGGCAATGTAGAGGTATTGACTAACCTAGACTAGTTCTTGATTTGCATTGATACTAACCTGCTGTTTTGTGTGTGCCTTTGGTGGCCCTCTCATAATCAGTCGAGAGTCGGGCCGCCTTAGTAAACGGCTGCTTTCGTATCGCGTCCTGGGTCGCCCCTCTCTATCGCGTGGCAGGGCGGCCAGTTCACATCGAGTCCAGGATGTCCTCTCGTGCAGGTCCTCCTATTGGAGACACAGAGAGCGGAGCTGTCGTAGGACCTGGTCGCTTCAGCCATGCTTATCATATCATCACTTCTGACCAGTGATAAACAAAACGGGTTGGAAGTACTGCGGGGAACTGGGGCGGTGCGGGACCCAACCCGCAGCAGTTTTATAAATTTAAACAAACATTTGGCAATAGAAGCAAATTGTGGCAGCGACAGGCGTGAAAACGTAAACGCCGACCAACGTGGACAAGGCAGATCGTGGCCGAGTAAAGATACTTCCTGAAATTTCCGAACATCTTTATGTCTGTGGCACCGAAGCAGTGCAAGCCGAAATTCGCAATAACTTTGGTAAATGCGATAGTTTGCCAACACTTTGTCCAAGAATCCGAGCAGAGCTACCTCCGCCGGTCTCAAAAGCGCTGAAGGAATTGCATATCATGAACTGTCAGCTAAAGACGCTCATGATCGGAACAGTACACATCAAGCTCGCATCTTAACCGGATCGCAATTACACTAATTTTCCACCAAACTAGGGGACCGAACGTCTTTTACACCTGATGTTGCCAAGCCTAGCGTCCTACTATACGAGTAGATACTCTACGTAGCACAAAACATGCACTGACGATGAGCGATTCTTCCTTCAGAGCTCGCTGCAGGTGGCTCGCAAAGGGTCTGATTTGACTTCAGTGCGTAGTGTAACCAGCGCACCCAGGCGGCGGGAGATAGTAGAGACTGAAGTTTCTAAGCAAAAATTCGTCTGGACTCCGAGTGGTTTGCTAGATGAGAGGTTGACGTCCCAGCCAGGGAAGCGTATCGATTACTCCCGACCGCCAGGCGTGCTGGTCACAGTAGTACCAGCCACAGTGAGCCATTCGTTGGACCCAGGTGCAGAGGGGTGTTTTTGCATCCATCTACCAATCAGGCACATGCGTTCGAACGGAGCCAAGATACGATCTGCTGCAGAGACGAACCGTCGTGAACATTGCCTATTAAAAACCACGCGCAACAAGATTATCGAAACAGATACCTACCTGCGAAGCGAGCCTTCCAGAATGGCCAGCCTGTCGAGCTGTTTTTCAGTAAGGGCTAACCCAGAGGGAGCTTTACACTCCCACCCCGACACACCATGTCTTAGGACTCTTGCCCGCCGAAGGCAGTTTGAGGGCAGGCGAGATCTTCTGACCTTAAATTCAAAAAGGCATTTCAAGCGCATGATGTGTCACGTAGGTGCAAGACAATACGCTCCCGCAGAGCATGTCGTAATGTCTTAAGATATTACGAGAACTTTTAGCATTTTCATATAAACACACTAAAGATATTTTTACTTCAGTTTGAAGCCCTCACAGCACGCCAAGTAACGCTCAATCAACCTTTGTGTGTGAATTTCATCTACTACACCCGGCTATCGGCTTTAGATAAAAAAGTAAGGTCCTCAGATCGTGTAAGATCTAAAATTGAATTTGTCATAAGCAGCTCATTCAGTCAAGCTGCGTATGACAAGCGCTCGATTCTGATTGGCTAACCCCCGAAGCCACACTTGCAGTCAGCCGGCTGCGAGGACAGTCGAGTGGTTGCCGTCGTTGCGTGGGTAGCGTGGGTGGCTATGCGCGATTAGAAATTTGATTTTCGTTTCAATATCTCAAGATTTTTGATGGAGCTATTGGTTACCAAAAATTTTCCCTCCTTTTTTTGGACGGATCTGTCTAACTTTTAAATTTTTTGAGGTGACTGGTCTGCATATTTTCTTATTCATTTTGGGATCTTAGCCGTCGCCGCTGTCTGCGCGGCGGCCATCTTGAAAATTGTTGATACTGCCTTGGACGTGTATAAGGGTCCTCTCTCCGCTGCATTTCCGCTTTTGGGGCTGGCTCCATCAAACTTTTTTGGAACGATCGAGAAAATTGTTTTAGAGATATTTTTGTAATCATCAAGATTGATTCGCTTGAATCGATTTTGCGGTTAGCTAACTAAATTTGCTAAACTTACAACATCATTGGACTGAAAAATACCCAATGTTTTCTGTGCAGGATTCGTTTCGTTGTTATTCTCGCAAGGTTTCAACGGGTTGCGTTCTTAACACAAAAAGCTTTTAGAAACAAACAAATGAAAGTTTTGGCCTTTTTTTAGAATTTTAACGGTCGTTGGCAACAGTGGATTTCGTTTTCGCAAATCGGAGGAAGCGGACTTCTAATTAGCAAGCATACCTGTATTTTATCGATTTGTATTTGCGAATAAAATGGAATTCAACGACGGCGATCGCCTTTCGTCTGGGCTGCCGTCGGCCAAGACAGAGAGTATGGATGACAGCGATAAAAGCCGTGGAGCGGAAGACGATGATCTGGATGACGATGACGATGATGAACCCCATTACGAGCCTAATGCGGCGTCGACAAGTGGTGAGGCGATGGTCAATGGCGAAAATCCATGGGAATCACCTCGAATAGAGGCAACGAACGGAGTCGTTCAACCGCGAGTTGTACCACCAATAGGAAAACCGACTCGTCATACCAATCAATTGGAGTTTATCCAACGCGAGGTGCTGAAAGCTGTGCTAAAACATAAACATTCCTGGCCTTTCGCCAAACCCGTCGATGCGGTCAAATTGAACCTGAAGGTATGACAGCATTTTAATTGTTCCTTCCTGTGATTTGACTGCATTATTTTCTGGCAGGATTATCACGATATCATTAAAAAGCCAATGGATTTGGGAACGGTCGAGAAACGCTTGAAAAATTGTTACTATTACTCGGCGAAGCAATGCATGCAGGTATGAACAGCATTTACATGCATGGCCAAAGTCCGGATGCTGAGGGGTAGTTTGATTAAATATGTAAAGCTTTGTAAATTTTGGCGAAAAATTATTTCTCGGGACTTTTCCACAATGAACGCGCGATATCAGTGTCTTCTATCAATAATTTTCTCGTTTTCTTTGATCCCAATATCTTGCGGGGAAAAAAAGGCACAAAGGGACTCCTGGCAACTTTTTCTGGCTGGATGTCAACGTCCTCAGGGACGAAATTTCGATTACTTTCTAGAACAGGGACAAATTCGTGAGTCGGGAGAGAAACCTTGACTGCTTTGAATAGATTAGCTGACGATGAGTGACCAGTTTTCGAAGCTTATTGTTCATCTGCGCACTGCAAGTCGGGGCTTGCTATTTTTCGGACAGGGATACGTTTGCCATAAAAGATAAATATTTGTTTTTCCTTGTGAAAGTGCACAACCTGCCTCATCCGACGCTGACGTTTGTTGCCAATAATGTGTTCCTCAGCCCTCGAGTGCGCTGTATAGCGGTTGGCTATGGATAAAGTATGACATGACATGTTGCGGCTTTGTTTTAGGATTTTGACCAAATATTCATGAATTGTTGTATCTATAATGGACCAGAAAGCGACATTGTGGTCATGTGCCGTAACGTTGAAACTACTTATCGAAATAAACTGGCTCACATGCCGCCTGAAGTAAGACGCGTTTTGTGTTATCGGCTTGAGAAATATTACGTATTTTGTCCTATTTAGGAAGTTGAGATTCCACGTTCTTTCGGTTCGAAACGTGGCAAACAGAAAAAAGGAAAATCTCTAGCGGCCGCTAGAGGTACGACAGCTTATGTCTTAGATTTATTCCATCGCGCGTCTGTACAAGGTTCTTTGGCGCATTTTCTTCTCTTTCGTTCTTTCCCAGCAGTAAATTGGCAGAACTAATTTATTTTTCCCGCCTAATTTAAGTTCAGTTTTAATTTCGCATGTTGTTGCTAATTTGCTGCTTGTATTCTCTATCTCTTGATGCTCTTTACAACGAACTTTACTTTGCAGCTGCTCAAGCAACTCGTGCCACCAATGCTTTCGCGGCGTCCCAGAAGCAAGCTGCGGACAGTTCGAGTTCGTCAA
Source organism: Mesodorylaimus sp. YZB2_4 (assembly GCA_030248295.1). Taxonomy (NCBI): domain Eukaryota; kingdom Metazoa; phylum Nematoda; class Enoplea; order Dorylaimida; family Dorylaimidae; genus Mesodorylaimus; species Mesodorylaimus sp. YZB2_4. The sequence continues at coordinate 44,879 of JASANH010000314.1, read as the reverse complement.
TGATCGGTAACGGATCGTCAATGGCTGCCGATACGACAACAACTCTGTCTTCGGCCGCTCCGCCTACGACTGAACTTGTTATATCGACCACTATTACGCCATCCATTCCGCCACCTTCCAGCTTGATTAGTCCTGGCTCGACCTTGCCTGCTAAGGTATGTTATTCTCTTCTCTAGCGCCATTTTGTTCTAATGTTCAATAAATATCTGTGATGCGATGTTTCAGTCACAAAAAGGCGTCAAACGAAAAGCCGACACGACGACACCGTTCGAAGATTCGTTGGCTAGTAAAATCTCAACTCGGAGGGAAAGTGGACGCTCTATAAAAAAACCTACGAGGGATTATTTCGGCGAAGGCCCGGTGAGTGGCGAAACTGTTGTGCCATGGGTTATTGGTGCGGTGGGCATGACGAGTAGGAGAGGATTATTGATCTGGAGATGTCAGCCACTCTGGTTGATGTTTCAGCCGCAGGTGTAGTCACAAGAGTTGACTTGCTCCAGTCGTAGTTTTCGTCCTCTCTACTTCGGACTGTTACAGTGATGATTCATTATTTTAGCCTGGTTCCGGGAAGCTAAAAGGAAAAGGTAAATTGAGCGAGCAGATGAAATATTGCAGTAATATTGCGAAAGATCTGTTGTCAAAAAAACACGAGGTGAGTGGGAAAGCTTTTTATGAAATGAACCTGATTGATTTGGGCGGTTTGAGTTCCAGACATATGCGTGGCCATTTTATAAACCAGTGGAAGTAGATAAGCTCGGCTTGCACGACTATTATGAAATCATCAAGCAGCCGATGGATCTGGGAACTGTCAAGGTAGGAATCAGCGGAATCAATGTTGCATTAGTATCGAATAGTTTTGTTGCTTTCAGAAGAAGTTAGAAAATCGAGAGTACATGACTCCATCAGAATTCGCTTCGGATGTGCGATTGATTTTTACAAATTGCTACAAGTATAATCCACAGGAATCTGAATATGTACGGATGGCGCGGAAACTGCAGGTAAGCTCGTTGGCTCGAGTTACCGCCGTGGTGCACATTGACTTCATTATCGTTTTGTTGTCTAGGAGATATTCGAAGCTCGTTATGCGGAAATGCCCGAAGAACCTAGTCCTCAAAGTTCAACGACGAGTAACAGCATGTTGGCAAGTCACGATCGCATAGCAACTCCCAGTCCTCGGTCGAGGATGGTCGTGGGTGGTTCTAGCTCAGTCATGTTCGACGACGATATGGACGACGACGAGATTGACCGACGTTTAATTGAACTACAGGCACAGGTTCGTTATGGCTTCTATCTTTCTAGCAGGACAATGAACGTTTCGAGAACAAGAGCTATCTATTTTTCAGTTGGCGAAGATTTCCAGCGAGATGTCATCGTTGGTTAGCCTAAAGAATCGCCGTAAGGATAATCGCAGCAGCTCGACCAGTATTCGCCCACCTACTTCCGTCTCGTCGGTGCCCCCAGTTGTTCAGAGTCAGCCTCTACCTGCTCCAACGCCGAAAAAGCGAGGACCATCGAAAGCAAAAGCAGAGAAGGTTGCCGCGAATGCATCGCTTTATGGCACACCAGCCGGATTCGGACCTCCCACCCACGCGGCAATGTCTGCGTCTGCAGTCAATTCAGGCTCTCAGCCGTCCTCAAAATCTACGAAGGCTCAACAGCCGGTTACGCCGCTACCACAAGCTATGCCTACAGCGGTTCCACCGTCCACTGGACACGCTCAAACCAAGCGTCACCGGGGCGGAAGCACAGCTAGTGGAGGCCCATCCAAGTAAGCCACGTATGAATGCTGGTTTGTTCGGAAAATGTAACACGCTAGTGTTACAGGACGAAAATGAAGAAAGGCGGATACTTTTTCGATAGCGAGGATGAAGATAATGCGAAGCCGATGACGTACGATGAAAAACGACAGCTCTCGTTAGACATAAATAAGTTGCCAGGTAATACACTCTTCGAATTAAAAATGTTGGGAAAATCTTCATATCCAGAACCTTGCTCCCCATCTGTAGCGTGTAGGTTTTGCAAAAATAATTCTCGCATATTTTGTAATGGCTTTGCAAATCATTTAAAGACAGAGGATTTTTGGATACATCTACATGAGAGGGTATCTTTAGAGGGTTTTTGTGAATTCGATTTATATTGGCCATGGTTGGACGATCGAGAACTTTGTCTCTCCCATTTTCAGTTTTGATGTTGAAAGTACTCCTCCACCGCAAGGGATTCTCTTGGTCTTTTGGTACACTTTGATTCGCCCTTTTCTATAGATGTATCCGTGAAAATCTGCCATCTTTAATGGTTGACAAAATCTTTACAAAAGATGCAAGGAGCGGGGTATTCAGATTTTCCCGCTAGTTTTAATTTGACATTTCTGGCAAGGAAGCCGGTCTGTTTTCTAAATCGATCATCGAAGGGGTAAATATGCCCTTTAATTGGATCTCTGGGGTGAGGGGGGGGGGGGGTAAAACTGCGCAGCGGCCCTTGAGAACTCTTTAGCTGACAAGACAAGGGCCCATATAGGCAAAGTTTACCACATCTGCCAAGCCGGTCTTCTGGTGAGTACCTATTTGCGACAGCACATCATATACGTAATGTCAAATTAAGTTTTTGACCGTCCAGTCAGCTCTTGGCCTTTTGGTACACTTTGATTCGCCCTTTTCTATAGATTTCAGAAAGTCGTCTTAAAAGCAAGTGTTTTGAAATTCGGATTTGTTGTTCAGGTGATAAACTCGGTCGAGTTGTTCAAATAATTCAATCACGCGAGCCTTCATTGAAGGATTCCAATCCGGATGAAATAGAAATTGACTTTGAAACATTAAAGCCAGCTACGTTGCGTGAATTGGAGGCGTATGTTGCTTCGTGCTTGCGAAAGAAGCCACGGAAGCCTTACAGTACGTTTCTTGCAGCGTTGTACTGGGCTGGGTGAATTGATAGATGGGTTTTTATTATAGCACCAAAAAGCCAAAGAGATCTCGAGCAGCGCAAACGGGAATTGGAAAAACAAATTCAGGATTTGGGAGGACAAACAGCTCCAGTAAAGAAATCTGCGAAAAAAGGTGAGGTGGCGAGACTTATTAGGGCTGGATAGGCCAGTCGCCAGGCGGGTCCAGCAAGTAAAGTAGGCATGTACTTCTCGATTACTAACGTGGGGGATGGATGGAGGAATGTTTTAGGGCGGTTTAGGTGGGGATTTTTTTAAGGGTCGAGGCGAAGGGGGGATTTTTCGAGATTTTCTCAAGTCAGTTTGATAAAATCGTACAAAGTTTGTGTATTTTCTTTTGAAAGTGGCGAAATTTTTTAGATGCCACTATGCTCGGTGTATTGGTTGGATTGTCTGTATTCTGGCGATGTTTGCCGCTGTGACTTGGATTATTTTTGTTTGTAGATGCTGCTCCGTTGACGAACGACCATGGAGGGAAGCGTGCGGCTGGAGTGAATGGTGGTCGATTGTCCAGTAGCAGTAATTCGAGTAGCGGTTCTAGTAGCAGTGAGTCGAGCTCGAGCGATTCGAGTGACTCGGAATCAAACTCAGGTTAGAGCCGAGCAGTTTTTTGTTTTTTTTCCGTTCTTTTTTCTTTTAATTCATTGGCTTGAAAATCTGATTTCCTGGCCGTGGATGAATGTGGTGTCTAACGTTAGAATTCATTCCCGTTTCATTACTTTAGTTTCAATTAAGTCAGGCTTCGAGCTCTTGAATATCTATTTGGAATAATGATTATTGATGTTCTTTGTTTTACGCTATACAGTCGCCAGTTGTGGCGAAGTTGGGGGTTAGATTAGAGTAGTGGGGGGGGATGCGGTGGTTTTCATAAGCGCTAACGCCTCGGAACTTCCGGGCGCGGTCTTGGAACTGTGAGCGCAAGGTGTGTCTTCTACTGTATAGTGTGTCATGTATCTACGCCGGACAATGGCCGCTGAGGTGGCAGACTTGCTCGCATTGTGATTAGTTATAAGAAAATGAAATTCTGGCAGATGTAAATTCTTAGAAAATGGGAACAGGTCTGGAAATGACATTCGGCGAAGGTATAATGAAGCTGATAGTGTTGACACGGTTTGCATTCATTGTTCTGGCATGGCTTCTCGCCTGGCTCCTGTGGGGGTTTTTTGTGGCGTTGGTTTATCTGTGGTATTATGGATTTCATAATAATTTGATGGCTGATCCTTTAGGCCGCTAACTGGCGTTCAGATAGAAAGGTACCTTAAATTTGTGTGTTGGGTGTAGCTTACATTTGTTTGGGTAATAGACTGTAAAGACGCTCTCTCTTTTACTGGAATTTCGAACTAAATGCATTGAATTGATTAGTGATAACTTGTAATTATTGGACGCATTTGCACTACGTGTCTTCATTTCTGTGTGCATGTTTAATTCTCACAGGACTCGCTCGTCCTTAAACGTATTAGTATCACTCAGCGGCGTATGTGTTGACTTATTGATAATTGTGTAAATAAAGGGATATGTTCCGCACGTGGTTATTGGGCGCAGTGCAGTGTAGCAGATTTAGTGCAGTTTAGCTTCGACGGTTCTTGGAATTGATTTGGGTGAAGTTTGCCATTTTCGAAAGCAAATAAGCGATGAATCGCAGTTTTCACACAAACATCGATTTTTCTGTGAAATCTAAATGTAAGGTTTGACTTTAGTTATAGCAGCGGGTTATTTAACTGCAGTCAGTTTCAGCCAACCAAGAACCAGGCTGTGGATCGAACAGAACACTACTGTATTCGAGCTCAAACAATGCGTGGATAGAGAAAATTCACTAACAGCAGCCGCAAACATGACTCAATGGAGCAGCACTCTTAATCACGTTTTTCAACATCGTCGACGCTTTGTGACTGGCGGTTCCGCGGTACGCTGAAGACAAAAACGGGTTGGAGATTGCGTTGAGGAAAAGAACTTTTGAATTACGTTATCCGATTTGCGTTTGGTGGATGTCTCAGCATCCAAGTCCGTGTCCATGGCGTTGAAATCGTAATCCGAGTCACCACCGCCACCATTATCGCTGCAGACAAGTTCTGAAAGATGGCATATAAATTTGGATATTTCGAAAAAAAGATGAATGAAATACCAGGATACAAGTCGCCATTGTCAGCACCTTCGTCGCCAATACTGCTGCTCGAACTTGTACCATCGTCTTCGTTGTATCCATTCGCTGAATATTCTTCGTCCTCATCGCTGTCATCGATTAAACGCGGTTCATTCGACGATTCTATATCATCTTCGCCCGTGTCCATTTGATTTCCATTTTCGTCAGAAGAATTAACTAAAACGCAGTTTTAGATTGCTAGAAAAAAGCTAAATTCGGTTGCCACTAACGCCGACAATGGCTATTTGATTATGTACAGAATTTGGAACTAGAATAAACTTACCCTTCTTTAAAGCATTCTTGAACCGGCGGCCGTTGATGTGTCTCTCGATCACGTCGCCCACTTTGGCAACGTTTCTTTTCGTCAATTTACAGAAGAGATGCGATCTGTCAGAAAAAACGCTTAAGCGACAGAGGTTTAAATTATACGATTAAACAGCCCATACCCTCGATCATCAAAATATGCTTGATGCTTTTGAAGCTGTTCTTGAAGACGTTTCAAACGTTGAAATTTTGAACCTTGTACAAAGCGGAGCACCGTCTCGAAATTTGACGGCATTTCATGACCAGTCAATGAACACCGAATCTTAAAGTAAAAATTAAGCTGCAGTAAAAGATGAATTTGGAGTGGACCATTCCAAATGTGCGTAATGAAAGAGTCTGATTAGTATTCATAAAAAAAGGAAAAATTAGCATTGTCTGTATTCTAGAAGATTGGAGTTAAAAAAGACAAATCTTACTCTATTTGAAGGAATACATTCCAATTCAGGATAAGAATATAACAAATTGGATAGATTTTCATCCATTGTTTTTATGATAACGATTTTTCTCTCCGATTATGGTGTTGTGGAAGTTGGACAAAAACCAGCCACAGACCGAAACCAGAAACCATAGAAAATCTCTCCCAAATGATGTCTGCTAGCCCGCCATGACTGCTTATGACAAAAAAGCGCGGGAAGGACCATTCCAAATTATTTTGAACGAATGCCATGCCAGCTCTCGTTACAAGGAATATCCTTTTTTTAAAAATATTACTGGGATAAAAAAGATTTTGAAGATTGTGCTAAAAAATCAAGAAATTTAGAATTATTCTTTGAAAATTGCTTTTTTTTGAAATTCGGAATGGAGGGGATTTGAATCAGCGGGATTACTGTAAGCCCTGAAGCCAAAACCGAAAGAAAGTTTACAGTACTCGTTGTTTCTTCGTAAAAGATCCCTCATGTTCTGCTTAGATTTTTAAATTTCTACAATCTATATGACGGAACTTAGAAACCGAACGAAAGCGTGTATGTAAGTAGCTATTGTATTCTTCAAATCAAGTGACTGCCCATTTTGTCATCACGTGATTTCGCATCAAAATAACATGTTTTCCAAACTCGTTTCAACATACCTATGCTCTTTTGTTAATGAAATTCACAGGAAATTGAGAAGAAGGTGTTGAGGGGTTGGCAGAAATATTTACGTTGGACGTGATCCAATAGAGGAAAGTGTTATTGCACTTCATTTTGATGGGCAATATTGCAATTGCAATTTGTGCCTTTAAAAAATCTTTTCCTTGCTCCAATTTGATCAGGAGTTCAGCAAGGGCAGGTGCCTAGTTTTGCTCTTTGATCTTGCATCATCCAGGCAAAATTTACGTTTCGTTTTTCATTTTATTTCGACATGTTGATTTATGAGTGCCGTAATCTGGCTTCTGATTGTGAGTAGAAAGTACATATTAGAAACAGGTACGTGACGTTAGTCATGCACCTGATCTGGGCCTAGAATTGCGTGGGTAGCCTATCACTCTCGCCAATCGTGTAGGTCTTTGAGATCGATCACGTGTCACCGTTTTTCTATTCTGGTTTCTCCTTTTTACGAAGAAAGTGGTAGAGGAGGTGCAAGTATGACTATTACTTGTATGTGTAGTAGAAGTTGGTGCATAGACCAAACATGGCGGGCTGGTGTACGCCATTTATACTCATTCCACAGATACGTGGGATGATAACAAACGTCAGTCGCTTTTTTCCAGTCTATTTAGGCCAGTTCGAAAACAAGGCTAATAACCATTATTTCGAGCAGCCAAGTTTTCCTGACTGCGGCTGGTACCTTTTCTTTATTTTTGCGTTTCCAACACACTAGAATTTTATTGCGGTCAAATGTTTTGTTTTATATGAGCTACCTATCTTCTGTATTCTTCCTATTTTAGTCACTTTGCTGAATAAGGAGGTATGCTATGCCAAATTTAGTCAAACCTGTGTGTCAATAATTTGATCGCTTCCTACCAGGCAGGATTGGGATATAAAAATTCTACTTTGGGAATTTGTTGACATTGATGCAAACTTGCCTAGCTTATTGTTTTTTAACGACCGACTAGGACTTTATGAGGGGTTAACATGCGGTTTATAAAAGACGCCGTTTAAGGTAGAAACGGATCGCGGAACATTAAATTCTAGTGGATGAAATTAGTTCTTTTTTGAATTTTGATTCATCTTGCGTTTTTAAAAATAGGTTCTTTTTGAATTTTTATCTCATGTTGCTTTTTTAAAATTTCCCACCCATTTTAGTCCTGTTTTTGAATTTCTTATCTCATCTGGCTGGGTCGTTTTTTAAAATTTTTTTCTCATTTGAGTCTTTTTGAATTTTTCATCTCATCTAACTGATACATCACATTAATTGTACTGTATCCTTCCTTCGCATCGTCTCGTGGAATCGGGAAGAATGCTTGGATAGATTGATTATCGCTTTCATCCATACTAGATTTCAAATTTTCATGAGATTCGCATATTCTAGTCCTCCAGCCCCAAATCTGATATTTCTCTCCATGCTTCTGTCTTCTTGAACAAAATGATTCCTTTCTACATTACAGCATCTTTTCTTGTTGGATTGGATGATGCTGTATTTTGTTCCGCAAACTTTTTGTGGCGGATGAATAATTCTTTTCGTGCAATTTTGATATATGATTCACACATACAGTCATATTACATTTTCCTGCAGCGCGGCTGGCGTGGCTGTCGATCAGCAATTTTTGGAACTCCTGACTTGGCTCGGTTGATTCGCGCGTTTTGTGTACCATAACTGGAAATGGGCTGGGCCTAGCTTAGTTTGGTGTGCATGTGGGTGATAGCACTTATCAAGTTTCTAAACAATGTACAAGCAAAACTAACCAGTCCTGGCCTCGGTGCATTTATAGTAAATATAAATTTTGGCTTTCGAAATTTCGCCTATGACATAATATCGCGTCATGTTATTGCTTATATTGACCAGATTTTTTTCGTTTTAGATAATCTGCGTTATCAAACACATTTCGAAAAGGAAATAAGAAACGTTTGACGTTGAATTATATAAGTACAGGACAGCCGGTTCATTTCGTGCTTTACGACTTGTAGATTTGGAAGAAGTTCTTTCAAGCATTTTCCGCTCTTTTCTTTACTTAACCTACCGAAGCTAGAGTTTGTTTTTCGCTCGTCGGGTAAGAACGGTCTCACGACAGAACGAAGGACAAAGCTGTTATTTGTCGCCTCGAAGAATATTCTACTGGATTATCGATTGATAAATCGATAGTGAATCTTATGATTAAATCGATAAAAGAAGATACGTTTTTTGGTAATGATTATAAGCAAAAAGAAGAAATGGAAGGCAGTCACGTGTCGAACAATGGAAATATTGTGAATGGGAAATCGAAAATTGAGAATATGGAAAAATTGAATATTGACACGCATAAAATTAATAAATCGGATATTAATTTGGGGACGAATATAAATAAAAAAGAAAGATTAAAAAGTGTCGATTCATTGGATACATCATTTGTGAATCGACAAAATTCATCGCGTTCGGTTCGATTTCATATTATTACTCAACAAGAATCGAAGGAATCGATCGAACGTCCAGTTCCGATTGTAATGGATCGATTAAGCGATGGAAGAATGAGTCATCGCGGTGCGTCGAGTCCGAGAATGAAAAGTTCGAATTCGGCCACATCGATCGATACGATGCCGAGTGCTTTTCTTCGCACGGATAGTATTATTTTTCGAGTAAAACCTGGTCAATGTTTTACGGAATTTGCGAATGTGATCGTGGAACCACCCGGTGCTAGTGATCCATCGTTGGGTACACTTGGTGAATTGAGACACCATTTGAGAACTGGGACCGAAGCGCAGGTAAGGAGGATATTTTCTGACGTAGTTCGTGTTGGCGGTGGGGTGGGTGGAGATAGGGCGACACAGGTCTGGCCGTGCAGACGACGTAACAACAGGATTGATATGGGTGTGGGCGTGGGCGATGGGTGAGCTGGCAGATGAATATATATGTAGCCGGGTCAGAGCAGGGGAGTACAGGTGATTCGATAATTAGGTTGACTGTTTTCTGCGATTGACCTCATTACACCGCAGCGAATCTAATTGAGAAAGGTACTGTATTTGCGAGAACCAGGGGAACGGTGGAGTGGGGGGGGGCGCTGTAGAGGCTCCGTCAGAGTGATGTTTCAGTCATGGACTTGGTCGGAAGACTCACTTGGCTACCCTGGGTTTTTGGCGTGGCGCAAAAGCTACACCAGTCATTCCCCTGTAATACGGACTCTGTCGTATTGCAACGCCTATCGAACTTGAGTGCGCAATTGTCCCCATGGTTAGCTTTTGTTGATTTGTCCCTGCCTGAGGGATGGATGTGCAGTGCAATCGGCTTGGGTCTGATCCGACCAGCTACTGCAGGAGCGAGAGTGCACTGGGACTAAAATTGGGTTTTGTTGAATTGAGTCGAGAAATGTGGAATGTACTGCACTCAACTTTTTGATCTTAGACGACAGACGCGACGCCCAGTTATTATTGGGTTGGGAAACATGCGAAGAGTGCAATATTTTTCTTTTTCACGCGTGCACTGTACTTTCGTGCAAAAATTAGGCGATAACTCCACCCACTCTTTTATAAATATGAGCGAACCAGTAATGGTGGTCGAATTTCTTTTATGGACAGAATGTGTATAAGGTGGAATTTTGGAGATTCGGCGCGCACAACGCAAGGAAAAGGGGTGTTATTTTTGGACTAAAATTGATGTTTAAAAGGGGTTCGATGGATGAATAGGAGTAAAATTTACAATTTTATACTTAAGTCTGTCTAGCTGTCATATGTGGACAACATAGAACTCGCAAAGTATTCGTTTTTGGCACGGCTCCTTGGGTGATCTTTTTTAAGCGCTCGAGTTGGATCACCTGTTTTCGGACTATGGGCAGGTGAAATGGCTTTGAGAATGGGGTCTTAGTCGTGGTAGCTAGTGGGGGAAATTGTGCAAGGTGTGCGAAAAGAGTTGGCAATTGCACTTTTCGAATAGGCGAGGGCAAATATGTACGTTAGAGGAGTCGATTTGTAAACAGAATTAGTGTTGGGATCAGGCGTAGAGTATTTGTCGGTTCCTTGTTTGTCGTGCCGTGCGGCTGTGTTGTCTCGATCGAGTCGGTTCGTATGGGAGAAAATATAAAAAAGGGGGAGCAAATGGATTACAAATAAGCATCTACAGTCGGTCACGTCGCCATTCGGTGTCCTGGTACGATCGTGAAGGGCGAGAACGGTTGTTGCTGGCCACCCACCGTAATCGGCAGAAGGGCCATTTTCGGACAGGTTCTAGAAAGGAATGGTTGAATGGGCGGCGTGCGTGTAGGTCCTTTTGAAGTAGGTACATTGGAGTGGTGCGCCGTCTTGCACCAGTTTTGTTTTGGGCGGCCAGTCGTAATGTTGGATATGTTTGCTTATTTAACCGAACCAAGGCGGGTGTTCGGCCAGTAGGGGCCATTGGGTAGTGAACTGGACTGGACTGGACGACGGTGTGTTTGCAATAGGCGAGCAAGGAGGCTGGTGGGTGGGCGTTATTTTGTGAAATACCATTCATTTTATAGTCGTAGGAAGGTTCCTCCATTTTGTCGTCGGTGGTCGCATCGTGCGTTCGAAGGATGGCAATTCGTGAGGTAATTTGTTGGTCGGAGGTGTTACGTAGCCGCCATTGGTTGCTCTCCGATTTTACATCTCGTATGGCTGGGTGAACAGTTGTGCTACCATCTTCGCCATCGTCCGTCGCGACCTGACGAAGTCTTCTTTTCGTGGACTCTTTTCACGTCATACGCGTTATTGTACGAGGGTTGATTATTGATTGACAAGTCGGAGGGTGTTCTTTTTTGACAATTTGACATTATTTTCTTGGACATGTTGACGTTTTTGTGAATATGGCGTTCATCGGAGACGTCCATTATTGAGTCGCGCGGTCGACATTTATTTTGTACGAATTTGAACTCGTCCCGTCGAGACGTTGGCGTAGTGCACTGCTGGTCCGAGTAGTTGTGAATATAGTGTACGTTCTTGGAATTCCTTGCAGGCGTTAGTCATCCATGTAACAAGGTTCTGGAATAGAAAAGCTATTTTCGACAAGAGAACAGCAGAAGGTATTTGGGAGTGAAAATTAGAACATTTCCACTACGAACAGTGTTTTCAAGAAGACTGATATTTGGGCCTAGTCTACCTAATAGATCCGATGGTATCGAGGAAAAGGATTTACCACGTTCGAAATAGCGAGGCAACCATGATTTGCAACTCGTTTATGCACTGGTTACGAAAGAGGGTGAGTCATGCTCGATGTTTCGATTCCGGGCTAGGTAGTGGAAAAAAATTAGTGAACTTGGACTTGGAACAGAATTGTGGGGAAATTTTAAACTGGGCACGTGTTTTGGTTTGGTTAGAGCAAGTTGGAGGGGTGTATTGTAAAGAAGAGTTGCAATCTTGTTGCAAGTTCGGCTAACCAGCATAGCAGCAGTGCCTTTTTGTAAAAAATGCATCATTCCGCTGGATCGTCTGGGCTTATAGAAAGTTTGGACTTAGTTTAGGTTTCTATGTGAGTGGTTTGGCAGGGACAGTTCGTTTTGCTTGTTGGGATGTGATCATGTTTTTGTGTTGCTCGCGTAATTTTGAAGAGTATTCGTACAAGTACAAGCGTGTGGAAGAGAATGGAGAGTTGAGATTTGAGGTACTCGGAGTTTTGTTTGCTTCAACTTATGCCAGTTTTTTTATATTTTTCACCAAGATGGTTACCGGGTCGGGAACATGTTTTTCGAGTGTACTTTGAATAAGGTGACTTGAAAAATGGCCGTTGCTAATGAGAGGCGCGAATCTCGTCTATTATTTATCTTTGAGCTGAGCTGAAAAGTGCTTATTATGTAGGCACTTTGAAAAGTTGGGTTTGGAAGCAGTTGAATAATGTTTTCGAAATATTCTCGGCTCAGTTGTAGGCGTTTATAAAAGAAGTAGTTTCTGGTTTGCGGATGTTGTAGCCAGAAATAGATTGTGCAAGTGTTGTGCTGTCCTTAGTCGAAGGCCAGTCATGACTGCAAATGCTGCTGTGTATCCGCTGACAATGAGTGTTTGGAGTGCATGATGGTATGCATGTTAGTTTTACTGAGACAAGGCCAGAGGTTCTGATTATGTTTAGTTCATAAGGTTGGCTGTTTCAGGTAAAAAAGTTTCTTCGAAGTAATCCTTGGCCTTGCGGGCATCGAATACGAGCCGAGTTGTGGAAAGAATTGTGTCGTGATTCGAACACGGACGCTCAACGACTGGTGTACAAGGAATTTGTGGAAAGTTTGGGAAGTAAGAGCTTATTTGATGTTCCAAAGGAAGGGGCAAAAGCGTGTTTGTACATTGCAGATCTAAAGACGAATCCATCGTTTCTAAGCGCACCGGGCGTAGTTATTTGCGATCACCAGCTGAAGGAAAGCGGTCGTGCGTGTTTGCTTCGTTTATTGACTGCCATCGAACATCAGAGGCCGGATTTCACTTATATTCCTGTAAGTGCTTAGCTACGTGTTGGTAGTGCATGAGAATGCGGAGTGTTTGCAAGAGTCCTGGTTTTACATTCTCGATCTTTCCGACAGGTGTTGTATCCACTGTGCGCCCTATTTTTGCATTATATGAACGAAGAGGACGCTTTCGCCTGCGTCATGAACATGCTGGAACATTCGCAAAAGTTCTTGATTCAAACGGACATCGCCAGTTCGGCCTCAAAGCGGACTTTGGTGGTTTTGTTGAAGAAACATGTGGTAAGTGGGATGTTTCCTTTTGACAGGTGCTGGTCTGGTCTGGGTTAGATGTTTTGACCAATGGCCTTTGTATGGGCGTGTGGTAATAACGAAGTATGTTTTATAGCATCGAGCCCACGTGTTTATTCAAAAGCTGTCTGGTGCACAAGACGACAAAGATCTAGTGCAAACATTCGACGATTGGAAGTCGTGGATTTTCCGAGATTTGCCTTTTTCTCATATGGTGAGCCATATGGAATAGTCGGGTCTTGAGTGGGAGGTCTTAGAGAGTTGTCATTGCAGGTGCGGGTCGTGGATTGCTTTTTGTTCGAGGGTCAAAAAGTATTATTCCGCGTTGCTTTGTCTATTATTCAATTGTGGTATAAGGGCAGATGTAAGTTGTGTGGTGATCAGGGTGATAGGGTCGTGTTTTTAATGATTTAATTGTTTTAGATAAGGAACTACGCCATAAGTCAGGTTGGACATGTCGGCAAATTGGTAACGATGTCAGCGATTTCTGTAGAACGTTGAAAATTCAACCTCAGAAAATGTTGAAAGTAAGGAATTTAGTTAAAAAATGCGTCATGGACCTTGATGTAGTTTTGGTGGGTGGGAACGAAGATGGTGTACAATTGGTTTACTGTTTAGGTTGCCTTTGGTATTCGTAACTTGAAAATGTCGACTATAATTCGTTTGCAACAAAGGCACGAATTGAATTTGCGACATAATAATTCATCGTTAGCCGAAATGGCTTCGAGTCAGAATTTGAAACAATTGTTGGCCTCGCATCATTATATCGATATGCGAATGAATTCGAATATCCTTACTCAGAGTCAGGTAAGAATACGGCTGGTTTTGTGGGATGAAGGGGAGGTGGGTGCTGACGAAGGAACTGGTTGCAGGCTATGCAGTTGTGCATGTGGCTACCGTCTCGTTATCAGCTGTTCGCACCCAGCAAGCTATTCTCGACGGAAGAAGACGGGCGTAGTTTCACCAGGTTATGGGCTAAAATGGAAGATTACTCTCCGACGATTATCGTTATTCGAACGACAAATAACGAGGTAAGGAAGGGGAGAATGGCGGGCTGGGTGGTGTGGAAGTAATTGGAAATTTTTAGGTGTTCGGAGCGTATTGTTCGATGGCTTGGTCGACGAGGAGGCACAAATCGAGTACATCATACTTTGGCACTGGTGAAACGTTTCTCTTTCGATTCAGTCCAGAAGGAGAACGATTCGGGTGGGTTGGTGCGAAAAAGTCACACGTGATCCATAGTGAAGAACTGTTCCAAGCCGCCGATGCCACATCGTTGATTGTGGGAGGAGGGTGAGTAATGTGTTTTATTGATGGATGGAGCAAATGTGGTCTGGTCGGGACAAGTGCTATTGAGTGAAAGTGGACAGTGTCCTATTTTTACTCGCGCATGCCTGCAGCTAAGATGATTCAGGCTTAACAAACTGGTTTTAAAAAATGAATTTTTCGTTTAGGTCGGAAGAAGGTTTGAGTATAAGGCACTCGTTGGAAACTGGGTCGAGTCAACGGTGCGACACGTTCGACAATCCTCCTTTGTCGTCAAGCCAGGATTTTCAAGTGCAAGAAATGGAGGTGTTTGGTTTCACCGCCGAGGAATGATGTACGAAATGGGTTTGACGCGAGCTGCCGTGGAGTTTTTTGATCTCTTAGTGTGCTCGCATTTTGCGATTCCTTTGTGCCTGTAGTTATTTGTAAGTACAGTAGTCGGTACGTGGCGATTGCATCAGTCGAGCCATTGCGCGTGTACATGGTAAGGTCTACTTTGGGTAGATCATTGTTCGGGGTTCGATTGAGTTCTGTTTATTCACTTTGTGCACAGTAAAATGATAGTAGGCAATGCTGCAGGGGAACGTTCGATGGCTCTTCCGCAAAGGCAAAGGTGTTGTAATAGGCATGGACTATTCTCAGGCCTATATATTGGGGCTCTGGTTCAGGGAACTGGTCTGCCTGTCCTTAGTCAGGGCTGGCACGAGAGCAAGGTCGAATGTGCAGTTTGGTTAGCAGGCATCGGTTGAGGACTGGTTCTGAGTTCCTGGTCTTGACTTGCTCTGTGAGCACTTCGGGCTCAGGTCCATCAGAACCCTTTGACGCCCGACGCGTGCGGCTGCTTCCCGAATTTTGAGTTTACACGGCCTTCTTGGTGTGGGATAGTAAAGCATATCGAGACGTGTCTGTGGACTGCGTGGGTGTTCCTGTGGCTTGAGCCATCCTCTGGTCAGTCATAGTCTGTCCTAGGGCGAGCCAAGGATTTCAGTACCTTCACAGGTGTCTAATTGTAAGTCGCAAAACAGGCTGTCTTGGGGTCGCAGCTGTCGATTGCATGCAGGCAGATGGTGCCTATCGTCAATCAGTAGCCATCTGCAGCGTCCAGCAGAGTTGCACCTGGCCATTTGTCGCACCAAGAATGAGCCTGACGTAACCAAGACGCCAGTGAAATGAACTTGGATGAGTCATCCATCTTCTGGATGCACGGGACTAGACAGTGATACCCTCGACATTGCAGGTGCATAAATACACTGGGGAAGAAGACCTGCGTCATGTTGCATGCAACAATGGTACCTGTTTGGCGGTGTCGTGCTCGGCTGCTGACAGCTGACGATGAGATGTAGGCGGGTCCTGGTTCGGTTCGGCTGGTTTGTTGGATCAGTCGAAGATGACCCTAGCGCCTTGCGTATGTATCTACATATATCAGTGTTCATTACGTGGTCCATGCTTTTCAAGCCGAGCGTCCATCCGTAACTTGTACAGAGTGCCTAAATCATAAGATTCATTTCGCGCATTCATTGTTTCTTTTCACAATTTCGCCCTTGCTTAACGTTCTTTATGTGCTTATTACTGGGCCTAAATACCAGTACGTACGGGCTTGATACATAAGTGCTTTTGCTCAGGAACCTGTACGTCAGACCTGAAATCCTAACCGTAAGCCTCCTTAGTGTACTGTACTAACCCGTACTGTATATCCTCACCACACCATTACACCTCTAAAATCCTATTACCGAAGATATAATCGGGGATTTATGGTAATATATCGATCGTCTGACGCACATTTTAGCACAATGTACGGTACCTATCAGAAATACACCTTTGCAAAATCGAGTTTGAATTTCGCGCCATCTAACAGTAAGCTGCTTATGACAAAGACAGGACGGTTTGCTTGCAAGAAAACGTGAAGTGAGGGCGAGGTTACTTTTCCTGTTAGAATCACTTTGTATCGAGTCGATTTGACGAACTGTTTATCTATTATCGACGTCCGATCAATTTACTCTCGTCATCGTATAATAGCTTCCTCATGGCCACCGCAAGTCGATTCGGTTTGGGTGGATATGGACGTGGCAAGCCATTGAACTCAAAACCGCCGCCAGCGCCTGGTCGAAACAGTGCGGACGAATCTGCCGAAGAACCGAATGATTTCTTTGCGGAGTATCTGAATGCGGGTTGGAAGCAAAAGTCGAACACGGACATCCGTTTTATGAATCGTTCCCGCAATGATGTCGAAGTAATGAAGATGACTCGACGTGGTTTCTACTATAAATACGACAAGATACGGGACATCGATTCGTACAGCAGCACTTTCTTTGGCACAATTACATATTTGGAGAATCCGAATTATTTCTGTATTCGATCCGAAACGATGAGACGTTGGATGGAAAAACATGAACAACGTTTTCACGACGAAATCGAGAAAGAAAAAGGCGCGCTGCGAATGAATCCGAAAGTTAATTACGCCGATCTCGATTGCGCCGTCATGTACAAGGGCAAATGGCATCGTGGTTACGTCATGCGCACGAATTGGGAAAATTCTCCGGAAGAAGAGAGGGAATATCTCGCTGAGGTCATGTTGGTCGATATCGGTTACTACGGGTTCGTGCGCATGCCTGAAATGAGGCAACTGCCCGATCATTGGTTGAGAGCGCCACCGATGACGTATCGAGCCCGATTGGAAGGAGGTCAAATATTGGTGTGCGGGGATGACTGGCCTCCGAAGATTAATAAAGAATTTCGTCGTCTGGTACTCGGCGATCTGATTTGTTGCCGTTTCCAATTCGTAGAAGATGGCGCTGTCGAGTTGAAAATGTGGCCGTCGGGTCATAGCTGCGCTTTTTGCAAACAAACGAATAAGCAATGCAGCCTCAACGACATCATAACGCGTATGATTCTGGAATGCAAAGAAAACGAGAGCCGTGGAGATTACTCGCATTGGAAACGTGAAAAAGCGGAGAAGACGGACAAAAAGTAAAAGTGAGTGAGAGGGCGTAATCTTGTAAGAATAAGTGACTTTTTCGGTGAGAAAAATTATTGTATTTTCTTTTTTGATCAGTGAAGATCAGATGACGATTTGTTTCTTTTTGAATGACGGTAGTATTGAAAAGATTTTTTGTGAAAGCGCAGGTGATTAGTTGATTAGTTCATTTAGTGAAAGAGAAGTTTTCCGTTCTGATCGTGGTTTGTTCCTTTCCTTTGGAAAACTTCGATAGTCCGCGAGTGACCCGCGACAGCCTTGTTCATCAAGAAGCCTTTTGGAATGATTTGGGTGATGATTGCACGCGGCGATGAAGGGCAGCCCTAGGATCAACGCGATCGATCGACTCCTGATCAAATCCTCCTGACCTGATCACGAGCACAAAGCTCGTTTTAAGCCACCAACAGCCGCGATTTCCTTGGTTTTTCACTAGGAAGGGTAGGCACCGGAGTTCCGCCCGTTTCTGAGGTACCACGCATCTCAAGGCACGGAATCGTTTTCTCGTCGCTCCCATGACTGACCTCTCTCCCAGGAACCCACCAGACGCACGGCCATGATCAATACAACCAATGGTAGGCCATACACAAGTTGCCAGAGGACTGGATGTTACACCGACGCGTCCAAGACGCCCCTCCCGAACCCGATAAAAATGGTCGGGATTGAATGTTGTGGAGATGTGTGAAAAAGGGAAGGGGAAAGGAAGGGATTTGTTTGCGAATTGGTGACTATTTCTATGCTTTTTTGCTTGCATGATTTTGAATGCAATGATAAATACTGCGCAAAAATTTTTGGCTCTACATTTGCTGGCTACTTGGGGTGGGCTGTAGGTTACCTATAGCGAATTAAAAGTGAAAAAAACCACTCCGAAAATGCCGATCCCGGTCCCGATTCCGCCCCGGATTGAGCGAGTCCCGATCCCGAACGAACGCTAATCGCAGCCATTCCGATACACAGACCCATCTGGCGGTGGCCACCAGGCCAACATTCGTGGGCGACTGCAACGGGACCAGCCGGCGTGGGCAACTAAGACCTACATTTGTGCAGCCAAGACCATCATTCGTGAAAGAGCAGTCAATCGGAATGACAAGACACGGCCAGCAGCGCGCTTGTATTAAAACACAGTTAGATAAAGACCAGTTCGAATCAAGATGCAAGCTCGAAAATCTCACATACAGAGCCTCACACAAATCATGTATGGTCATCTGAATTCATCGCAGCTGGTCGGACGACTTCGTGGTATTGTTATGGGTGTTGTTTGCGAGTGTGCAACAGCTCTTCTTCGCTCTCGTGCCGGAGTGTTTGGGCTGATCTTACAGGGTGCGGTCCAATGTCTTCAATTGCCCAAGCCTGGTAGAAAGGCTTATTCCAGCAGAGTATCGATCATGAAGACCCCGATTCCTCAACAAACCCTCAGGCTTGTTTGCCGCGCCTCCCAAGAGTGCCTGCTACTGCTCTGTGCAATGATACACTAGCCTGGCTGCTGGTCGAATGCACCCGGTCCTAAGATGCCTACGCTGACGAACAGTTCCACTGTCGATGGCGCAGTAATGACTTCTGTCAACACCAGAGGATCCTTCACGAAGCACAACAATGCGCGGCGATGCCTCACCAGTCCTAGATCTTACCCTTAGCCAAATCCACAGACCACCCAAGTGCCTGCCCTGGAGTCAACTCCTGGACTATTCCAGTATGAACCGAAGGAAACGACGACCGCAGGGCCCTTTGAGAGATGCTAATCGAAGTCCGTGGCCAGCACCTGGCTCACCCCAGAGGTCTGCCAGTGGGGTGGACAACGCAAGGGGTGGCTCCCCACAAATTCGGAACAAAACAGATGGCAACGAATCGAGTGAAAAAGAGCAAGGGAGAGCCATGATCTCTCCCGGCGGCCTGTGTATGTAATTGGCGGTGTAGCCCTACATTGGAGAAGATACCGCGGGGAGCGGATGGACTCAAAAACCCTCCAGGCAGGTCACCTAGTCGCATGTGCCTGACCAATGTCTAATCTTCTAGGCAACTGGTCTATCTTTCAGCACTACAGAGTAAAATTCCATGTTATGTTACAAACAGGGTGACCAGGGAAGGCTGGACAGGGCAGCCCAGGTATAGGGTACGGGTGGGTTCCTACTATGGGGGGCTTTTTAACTGAAAGCAGTAAAATGGGAGCTTAAGTAGAGCTCGCTGGGGTATCGACCACTATCCCGATTAAGATGCAGGTACTCGAACTGTAGGTCAACTAATGCCTGATAATGCCAGGGTGGGGAAAGTACATCGCGCCATGGAAATGGATGATAAGATCCATTCAGATGTACGCAAGGGTCAAAGTCAGCGACTGCCATCAGCATCAAGGCAGTCGTATCTAAAAGTATATCTTCAGGTTTCAGTCCCGATCTCGACTGATAGGAGTAGGACACGTTCAACTGATCGGGAAACTGGCCCCTGCATCTCTAACGGTAAGTAAGAAGCACAGAACTAATGAGCAAGCTGACAGCGCATAGGCCTAGTAAAACCAGTACAAGGACAACCTAGTCACACAGGTGTAAGTTTAAACTTACAATAGTCGGATTTCCAGACATAATGAAACAACTACTAGGCATCTGGATTATCCATACAGTAAACTGGCACGCGATGTATTCTGATTAGGATTGCTAACATCGCAAATCAATAATGATCACAGTAGTATTTATAATCGCAGAATAGATACGCCACCATTTCCTCCTCCTTACCTTTCCTTCAGTATTTCACAGTGTAAAGTGCAACCAAGCACATGAGATGGTCAAAACTTGAACAACACTGCTACAACATTTGGCACGAAGCGGAGGCTCCTTTCTGCGATATCTCGATAACTTGCATCAAATGCTCGTTCTTACTTTTTTCAATTGTCAAACTTCTTTCCAAAGTTTCCAATTGTTTTTTCAAACACTTAAGTTCAGCTTGCGTTTTCTTGCATAATTCTTCCAATTGTTGTTGTTTCTGTTTGTTCTTGGCCCGACTTTTCTTAACGGCCAAATTGTTTTTGGCACGTTTGGCCTTATAATCCGGATCTTCCTCCTCCGCTGAATTACTCGGCTTCCTCGAACCGAGGCTCGTAGCGGTCATTACCGAGTCGAAATGGGAAGTGAGAATTGTATCCGATGTGGTATACTCTGGGATTTGCACACAACCGACGACTGGTGGTGGATTGGGCGAAGTGGGGGTCACGTCTGATTGTGATATCGTCTTATCCAATTGCAATGAGTTATGGAACACTAACGGAATCGAGGACTGCCAACTGGTGAACAGTGAGCTTCCTCGTGTGGGCGGAACCGGGAGGAGGGTTTGGTGGGTCGCTGCTGTCCCTTGGCTTAGCATGTCTTCATCACCCTTTGTTCTCTGCGGCTGCAAAGTAGAGTCCATCGCAGGAACAGTTCTAAAAAAAGGAGTATTATTTTCCAACAAATAAGTTAAGCGAACGGACGTTGAAATAGGTTTAAGCTGTTCTTGTAACTACTAAAGGTAGCCCAGTCAACTCCTGTTTCGACGAGTCGTTAGAGTAACATGACTGAATGTTTTGCAGGTACCCATCCAGGCGCATGGCGATGAAAAAAACTTGTCTGGACTCCAAATTGCGCAAGGTACACAAATGCTCTTCTAAAGCATAAGATTCACGCAACGATTAGTCACACTCGTAACGTGTTACAACTCGTAACTATGATTCGCTTCCATAGGGCGACTAGGGATAGATAGGGAAGATAGGGAAGAGAGACCTTATAAACGAGCTCTTATCAGCACAACAGTGACGCATTGCAAGCTTACGAGTACTTCAGTTACGGCTTATAAATTTCAAATAATAGCACTACCGTCATCGTCACCATCATTTCGTGCGTAACGTGTCCCTTCACTCACTCTCGAGTGCGCATAAGCGTTTGGTGGTGTGGTAGCATGAACATGAACGATGAGCATTGTTAGGATGTTTAGTAACGTGGAGGTTCCTATGTATTTCTGTTGTACCACATCACCAAGCGCTGCACCCAAGGGTGATAGGGCTCATTACACAAGAAGATATACCCGTCCGCGAGTCGAACACTCGACTGTAACTGACCTGAGAGGCGGATGTTACCCACCACGCCAAGGGCCAGGCCGAAGCATGGGATAGGCTGCAATCAGCCAGCAAAAAGACACTCCATCTTGAGAAATCCGTCCTACTCTGCATCACAGCTGATTGATCGTTCGACCCTCGTGCTGAGGAGTGCCCCTGCATCGAAAATGAAAGGCAGGCGCCAGATTTATTTCAGTCTTCCCTGTGCAAAGCTTTGTGAGTGCGACCTAGGTTCGACATGCGAGCCAGCTATACCAAGTCTGTGAAAATCATTACGAGTTTTTCTGTGATAAGTCATGATAAAGAAGGTGCATGTGATTGATATCATGACAGCAATCTTAACTCTACGGCCCCATCCTATCACTTTCAGTATAAACACTCCTCCCGCAATCTCTTACTATCCGAATTTTCAGGATCGTCCAAGCAACACTACGACCTTACAATCGATTGGCCCTTGCCACAAGTCAGTGGTGAGTTAGTTTGCGCCCTGCCATTCATACCAGCAAGGCTTTGGCGGGCAAATTGATCGGACTATAATCAGCAAATACTATCAAACCGAGCTGACTTGTGATTCAGCAAATGGATGTTGTCAACATAGCTCACTAGGTTCAGCCTCATCTGCGTACACTCGACTCGACGACCATATTTCAATCAGTCAAGATAACCAGTCTCCGTGCGTAAGACTTATGCACAGAGTTCATCTTCCACCACTGACGATAAGGCAGAAACATATTCGAGCTTGCCTGACTCATTGACTCACTTGTTCTACTAATGACACACCGAGTCAACGCGAAAACCGCATCTTATCTACCACATCCTGCCGTGAATACGAACTATTTATGGACCAGTGAGTCAGAATGGCAGGAAGTAACTGTTATCTGCGACCTTGTCCATTCACCATCACCAGTCGCTGTAGTTGCATATCTGAGAATCACAGAACAAATAACTAGCGCGCGTCACTGCACCCTGCTAAAGTTAGACATACTGTAGCTGTAGGATCACCTTAGACTGCAAACCCGTCACCTCAGATCAACTGCATCAGTTGTCCTCCTGCTGATGTGAACATTTTCTAAGGTCGCCCTACCCTCAACACAATGACCACACCACACATATTCTCCTTCCACAAATGCGATTTGTATTTTTGCACAATGAAATTCTCGATTTTAACATGATCATAAAATGCAAAAAAATTAACATGGCTATGCCGAACTCCTTTGAATCAAGTGTGTCCAAGAGTCTTGGATAAAAAGAATATTTCTTCCTAAATACTTCAACGCTCACTTCGATGATCAAAATCAAATCGGCTCCTGCGCATTCAACACACATCAAACTTAAAACTGTAAACTTTTCAATCAAACAAGTTATCATTGCTGCACCCTGTTCACCTAGTAACCATCACATTCGGGGCGCCAATTTGTCCAAATCGATTGGCTTAATTTGATTTTGGGCCACCAAATATTCATAGGTTGCCATTAAATGCTTTCTTTTCATACGCTCACTATCCAGCTCTTTCATGAGTTGATGAATGTGCTTCTTCGACAATGCCACTTCTTTCATTAAGCGATCAACCATCATTGTGGTTTCTTCAATCCTTTTTTTAGCTTTCGCTCGAGATTTTCGAACAGCTTCGTTGTTCTTTTTACGTTTTTCGTCATTCTCCTCTCTGTCACCTTGCATGCGAACACGAGATTTCCCGGTCGGCTTGTATTGGACTCCAGATTTCACTTCGATAGTTTCTTCGTGCTGGGGTGTCAGAAAATTTAAATCAGAAGGTTGATTGCAAAATGTGGGGCCCATTTGGCCCAACCCGAACAAATCTTCGGCCTCGAAGCCGCCCAATTGGCTGTCCCCGTCCATGAAAAGATAATCTAACGAAAACCCGTTCTGCTCGATATCCATGGTGTTTTCACAAGGCACTGAATAGGATTGTGGTGAGGATGACTTCACGAGGCCTAAATAAAATGATACTACTTCGCAGTACAAGTCAATTATAGATATAAGTAGTCTCCCCTAGATCGTGCTGCGAGGGACCGCGGAAGTAGGAGTTTGGGAAATATGCTTGCGCAAACTGATAAGGCTCCTAATTTGGAAGGTGAGTGAGCTGTCAGTTCGGATCGAGGTCACAAGCGAGTCATATCCGCATTCTATTTCCCTGTATCGAACGCAGATGCAAGTGGGCTCACCACACCTCTCCTGGCTATATCACTACTCGATCGTCATCCCTTATCGTTCTTTACTCTTCATTCACTCCCTGCCCTAGTGCGATTCGACCATAACTTGTTGGGATTTTTATCTTCGACACCCACGTTTTCCTTTTTGAGGAAAACTGGAGAGGCAGAGAATTTAAATCTGAAGTCACTGTGGGCCAGTAAATAGTGCAGCTCTTTGCGCTAAACAGCTGCTCGAAGTTTGCGCAAGATTTGTCAACATTGGTGCTCGTACTTTTTCACGATGCCGAAAAACTGCTAGCCTGGCAGTAAGATCGGCATCTAATGGTTCGCTGAACTTAGGCATTGAAAGTAGTCGACGATAAAAACTTTTTAAAATATTTCAGCCATACGAAGTCATTCTTAAATTTGAGCAAGCGTATCTATGTCAAAACTAGTTGCAGATTGCGCGAACGAGAAAGGAGTAACCACAGTGAGACAGGATACGCCCATGAGAAAAGATCAGATGATGCAAAAACGTTTCCAAGCAAACCTGCAAATGACGGCCCAATTGAATTGGTCAAACAGGAGTGGACAATGGCTTCTCAGTTAGTGCTGGCGAGGACAGTGGCCGATGCACTGTCCAAGAGTCAAAGAGTCAAAGAGCCTTGGCTACGCGCACTGCACAAAAATACATCAGATCATTTACCCACCTTGCAGGTATGGATCGAGATTTTTGCAGCCCATGGTGGGCATGATATCGTCCAATGACACTTGTTTGCCGCCAACCATTTTGGTGACTGATAGAGTGGTCGTAGACTCAAAGAAGTTGGGTGTGTATGGCTCACAATCGGTGTAATCGTCGTCCATTTGTGCGCTTGTTAATTCAATGATCTCTTTGCGTAGACTAAACATCAGCGCGGCACATCCACTTTTGGCGACAGTTCGCGCTTCTGTGGGCGTCTTGTAGCCGAGTCCAACCTGCGCAACTATTGGTTGGCGAGAGAGCGTACGCTGCGGTTGTATCCCTGTCACCGCCTCTCAGTTATCCAAACGTAAATGACGAAGCTTGTTTGCGTGGTTGGATTCAAACCACAGCTGTTATCTGCTGAACGTGTTCGACGAACGCCTCCACCTCGACGGAGAACTATCTCTTTAAAGAAGCCGCATCGCAAACACCAGCCGCCGTGCTTTTGTTAGACGACTACAATCGATGCCAGTTCAAGCGCATGGAAAACGAGAGGAAATGATCCTAACTTTTTCTACCATTCATGGAATGAGGCTAATTTGTGCGCCATTCATCAGAGGCGTTGAGCACAGTGTCATACACGAGTGCTCACGCTGTGGCTTGAAATTCGGGACTGGTGCCAGTGTTTAAATGAGGTGGTTAGGCGAACTGCTTGGTGTGTTCCGGTTTTTCAAAATAATTTGTGCACTGCAGGTGAGAGCATTACCCTCTGTGCGTTTAGCGTTTTTTCTAATGCCAGAAGGATCTGTGCCTGCTAACTGGGATCTACGATTGTCGCGAAAGACTGAAAACATGCATACTTAGGTACTTTAGAGGGAGCGTAGTATAGATAAGCTGATCAGTTCAAAGATAGAGACTTCTTACAATACACTAAGTTTAGTTTGAAAATGAGCCAAGAAAATCAACTTACGGTTACCAGTTACATATCTAACATCAGGTGCTAATGAGATTTTCTACGAGTCTCCAGACAGGTACATTCCAGACTAAACACCATCTCAGAACTGAACCTAAAATCGGAGTTCAGATGATGTTTCCCTGTTATTATAGGGGAAATGTGCCGTGCACCAGACAAAATGCCTACGCACGGATCAGTAATCGCTTACAAATTACCTGGTATCGTACCCGGATAATGAAGCACGTGCAGTACTCTGATCAACATTATCCTTTGACGCATTCGGCTAGAATAAAAGGCGGCCACTAGGAGGATCTCTAACTAATCCTTCCGGATGGAACTTGGTGGAATGTTCGCGTTCCTTCTGGTCATTGCCGTCTTTTCTTTGGAGCTGTGCGCAGTTGGACAAGTGCATAGCCAACCAGTGATGGAAGCCAAGTAAGCTATATGGGCTGATCTATCCTGATGCATTGCTGCAACTTATTCGAGATGACTGTTTCAGGGCCAGCACTCCTAAAGGGACTACCTTCGCCCCGTTTATATCGACGCCAATGATACAGATGAATCGCAGAAGTGAAGTGGGAAAAGAGAAGAGCGGGAAGAAACCAGCTCAGGGTACCAAGAAGGTGTACTTCCGCGTGCTGAGCGCTCATGGTAAAGGCGTATTTATCAATTGTTACTTCACTCCAGTGCAGTGCATATATTTTCGATGACCATGCAGTGAGAGTTTGGATAGTCGTGATTTACCGTATATGCTCTATGATACGCACCCACGCTATAACTTATGACGTAACCATGTCCGCATATCTAAAGTATAGTGCACTCTTTGAGATCGAAGGCCCATCACAGGCAACGTATGCTTCTGTTAGAATGGACTCATACTGCTAACGATAAAGCAAGTGAAGTGCTTATCGAGCGGGCACTGCATTATCACAGCTGGAGCATGGTTTGCTCAATCTTTTCCTTTCATTTCTGTTCTACAAGCATCTATGCCAGTTCTCTAGCCAACTCAAGACAAATTTTAAAGAATGCACAAACAAGACCATGGTGCGAACCGATGGTGCCCACGGTGATGCTAAACTGGATGGATCTAGCTTTTGCCGCTGTGCCATCACGAAACGCTCTGGGTGAGCCTTTGAAAGGCGGACCGGTGCATACAGTGAACTGGATTACTCTGGTCTGGGACAATGCCTTGTCCGCCGGATATCATTATCACTAGAGCTTCTACGATAGGAAATGATTGGTACTTACTGAGCATTGGGAACGGAGAAGATAAGCACTCCCTCTCGATGATGATTGCTGTCGCAACTATTATTACTATCCAGTAACATATTCTGGCACTGTCATCATGTCAGGAACGCACGTGACTAGGGAACTATTTCCGAACATCCGGGCATGACCACTTATCTCGATATCAAGAACAAATTAGAGCTTCGACTTGGCACGAGAACTTTTGCGTGGGCTGGGTTTCGGCTGAGACGTCAGACTGGTTTGTGACCCTTTGTACTGCTGTACAGCCGATCCTGGCCGAGCTGTTGGTGGTGGACGAATGGCAGGAACAGCATCTGAACTTGACGCTTGGCTTGAAGTAGGTACCGCCGCTGCACGCGCTATTTTAGGACGAGCAGCGAGTTCGGCTGAAGGTCTTCGTTCAGACCGCGCTGATTGCGCAGATGCTCCGCGTTCTGTTGACGGCCTCCGTTCCTGCAGACGAGTCGTTACAGCGTGTTCCGTCGATGATCTTCTCTCTGATGCTCGAGTCGGCGAATGTTCTGTTGTCGCCTTGCGATCAGGGGAAACACGAGTCGATATACCATGCTCGATCGAGGGCCTCCGTCCTGAACTATGAGGACCCGTCGTCGTAGGGCCAGGCGCACCACCTCCGATCTTATTGTCTGGCCCAGCGCTTAGAGTTGTCGCACGACCAACAGCTCCCAAGCCAGGCCGCCTTTGCGGTTCACTCGCTTTCGAAGTCGCTTGAGGAGCCGCAGTTTGCAAGAAAGCACTCTTCTTTTTGGCTGTCACCTCGGCGTTGACGGACTCGGGGGTGGGAGTAACTTCTCTGACCGTGGTCAACTTTGCTGGTGTTCCAGGTGTCACCAATGAGAATCGGCCCCTGTTTGGGGTGGGTTCTGGTCGAGGCGAGGGTGACTGACGAATGATGTACTTCTTTGCGCCTGGCGGATTCGTGGCTCCACCCTTTTCTTCATCCGCTTTCTCATCATCGTCAGGACAACTGACCGAGATCGTAAACCTTGCCTTTGGTCTCGCTGCACTCGGTGGTTGCGGCGGCCCTAGCGGTACACTACTTTTTCGAGCCACTTGTTGTTTTCCATGTGATTGCTTATGTTTGGAATAACCAGGCCCTGACCAAGGTAGAAATGTGCTTGAAATTGACTTCTGGAATCTGCGTTGCGGTGGAGGCGGCTTATGCAAAATTTCAGGTAATGTTAAAAGATTGTCCAAGCCTTCCAGGTCATCATCGTCGTCTTCGATATTCGATCTAAAATGACCACTCGCCGCTGTCGGCCTCTTCATTCGTGACTGCCTCGGAGACTTCGCTGCGTCTACTTCCACACCGCCTACCAGGAGTCGGCTATGCGTGGGCGGTTGGTTAGTGCCAGCACTAGTTTTGCGCAGGTTCTTCGTCTTCCACCGTTGATAGTCCTTGCTGCCAGACGAGGCTAGAACGACGGAGGACGAACTTGCAAAGGGTGCCGATGAACTGGTCACTGCTTGTTTCATGTCCGGACTGGAATGACTGCTTGGATGAAGTCCTGTTCCAGATGGGAATGGGTACGAAGAGGAAGGAGCCAAAAAGTTTTTCGTTGCGGCGGGAGTCGCGAGAGGCGGAAAAATATTGGATGAATTTACTGACGCCGTAGATGGACTGTCCTTGACTATGATCGGTATGGCGGGGTGCGGAGGCGGAGGCGGGAACGAGGTACTGAAACAAATGAGATTGCTCATTTTTCATGTCCCAGGCATAATTGAGCTTGAGCCTTACGCTAATGTCCGAGCTGATTCATTGTCGAGAGAAGGTGCTTCAGAAACTGGTGATTCGACTGGCACAAAAGCATCATCGTCGTCCATAGAAGCCAAAGGTGGTAGCTGTAAGAAGATATCATATTAGAAAAGAGGCATGTCAGAGAAGTAAATTGTACCTTTGGTCTCACTGGACGTTCAGCAATTTTTCTCTCCAGATTACGCATCAAATTACGTTTATCATCTTCGTCGCTGATAATGTCGAAGCCAGAAATTTCTTTCTCCTCCTTCTTACCTTGTTTGATCGAATCAATTATAATCGAAGTAACATCCTTTTCGCTCATTACTGGTGTTAGCAAGTTCTTCAACGATCGTTTCTTCTTCACAATTGGACTACTGTTTTCAGATTCTGGTGTATGTTCATCTTCGCCCGCGCCTTCTTCTTCGTCATCCAAAGTGAGCCTAGCGCGCCATGCTTCTCTTCTTTTCTGTTCGATGGCTGGCAGATAACTCATGTCAACTTTCTTCGTTTCTGGTAAGCTGATCGATGTTCTGTGATACTGACCACTGCGGTCAGTGTGTTTCCCTGAAACCATTGGCCTCGAGATCAGAGTGCGGCTAGGATGCTCTAGCACGTACCTCCACCAGCCAATCGATAGATCTTGCGTTTCTCCTCCGTCCTTTCCTGAAATAACCACTCATCGTCAAAGCTACGACTCAGCATGGCAGCAGGTGGCACTGGGATCAGCTCCCTACTTACGTGAATCAGCTGCTTTTGCAAATCTTGATTAGCTTCTCTCAGACCACGCACTAATGAGATCAGGAAATAGATAATGAGTCTAGAACATGAACAAATGGTGAAGGGTCTGTCTGGGCCTACGTAGCTCACTTACGCAAGCATCAGAAGCACAGGGATGATGATGCCCGGTGAGGCAACCATGTTGATGTGCTTGTACACTTCTGATGGCATCTGCGACTCCAGTCGATTCGTAATGATGTAATAGAAACGATCCATAGAGCTGAAATTCTAGATTTAAAAAAGTTTGGCAGTCGGTCTGTTTTACCTGAACGGGCCGCACGTCGAGGACGGCCTGTAAGATGCGATGAGGAAACCCACTGGCAATGTGCATAGGAACAACATGAGCAAGAGGAGCAGTAAGTAGAAGTTACTCGACCTGCAATAAGAAACATGAAAGTCCGCCTGAAATGGACGGCTAGATTTCCTACCTGGAAGCCCGGAAGACTTGCGTAGCTGGTACGTTACATGTCATGACAGCCCATCCACGCACGTACATCAGAATGACCAGCTTGAGATTGTTCATTGCTGGCAATAGAGGACAGAAAAACAGTCCCAGCCATATCATGCCCTGATTGTTGATTATATGAAGTACATTCTCAGCCACTTTGAATTCGCCGTATTCTGGCTACAATCAGGAAGTACTCGGAGAAGCCAATCAGAAACACACTTGCGACAATCTTACGAAAGCAGTTTCCAAGTTCCAGCACCACCAACGGTGACAATATCGAACCCAAAGTCCTCGAAAAAAGTCGACCATGAGCACTGAGGCGATGGTCATAACCAGATCCATGGTAATCAGTTTAGCAATTTCCTAAAAACGACCAGATGCACGAGTAACCCTTGGCTTCTTCGGACGCACCTACCTGACCGACCCAGGTTTCCCAACATAGCCGTTGCAGGTGTCGTTCGCGTTGTGTAATTCGCTCAGGTGGTCGACTAATTGGTGGCGGCAGTGTCGTACTGACCTCGATATAAGCCTTTGCTTTGTTCACACCAACTGTTCCCAAATCCGGGTGTACAACGGCCCACAATAAAGGACCATCAAATGCTGTCGTGGTGGGATGTGGACTGCGGGTTGTTGTCGCCGCTAAGTGAGTAGCCGACTCTTCGTGCTGTCTCCGGAGACGACTAGGAACGAATACGGGTTCGCCGTGTATATTGCGCACGCTAGCCTGCTGTGCGCCCGTCGAGGAGAGATAGGGAGAGCTCTTTGATGACGATGAGAGTGGGGCCATAGGTGACGCAGGGATTAATAAGCTAGAGGACACCACAATATCTGAGGCTAAACCCATCGACGACGAAGTGAAGTTCATTGAAGCTATTGCAGTCACTGATGTAAGACTGGCTATGAGAATTGAAGTCATATTTAACCCCTGCGATTCATTCAATACTTCACTGCTATTATGGCCCAGTGATAACGAGCGTATAAACCGAGCAGCATCGCCTTCTGCGATGGCTACCTCAGTCGTAGTTTGGGTCAAAGTGGTCAGTGAAGTATGTGCTTGAGCCAAGACCACAGAGGGTGCTGCTGTGGCATTGAGCAATGCTTCTTGTTCAGCTCGAAGTGCATTGATCTTCGTCAACAATGCGATGATTAGAGTGTAGAAGTTGAGTAAGTACAGGGCCAGAATCCTGAAACGGCCCTCTGATTTCAGAAAGTCACAGTTGCTGCAGCGAGAGACTGCTTACCGTCCTAAATGCAATCTCAATGCTGTACGAGGATGAAAGCCTTCCAGAGCCTTGCTGATCAGTTCGAAGAAATTCGGAAAGATCAAAGTAATAAACGACACCACTATGGCCACCTGAAATCAGTCTACTTTAAAAAGGATGCACGGGCGGAGTGGCTCAGCGCGAAGGTGCGAGTTGGGAGGCTTTGAGTTCGATGGGCATCAGATTTCTTCTCAAAGCAGATGAAACTTATTCGGATAGTGCACATTCGCCAACCAAGCTTGGCGAAGCAAGTGCATAGGGCCAGAGGGGTGGAAGCTTGGCCCCGTTAGAGCTCTGACAGAGGGTTCGGCAAAGGCAAAAGTATGCAATTGCTTTAGCTAAGGAAGCATGTGGCTTACCTGATTCTGCTCAAATGCTGTTGGGTTAAGGTTCAGTTTTGACGCTTCGACTACAGCATAGATGGCGTATGCACTTCCGGCGATCATGCATATGATCAGAATATTTGCCAGTATACGCATAAGAAGACGGATCCACCTAAGAATTGCACGTGGATGTGAAAGACCTGATGTAATCCAGGCAATGCACTACTTACGCGAATTTTTGCTTTTGCTTGGTTTTGTACTCCATCATAGCTTCCTGAAAATGGGATATCTTTGATGACTCTAGCCACTGAAACCCAAGTTTGCAACTTTGGACTCGGGGCACACAAATATTTCACACGATCCGGTGAAAGATACCGTCACTGCACTGACCCTCAATTTATTAGCATTAGCCATGACGGTGTTTGCTGCAGTCTCCGAGTTGCCAATCGAGTAATCCCAGCCCGTGAATATCTTCCACGCGAATTGGTACTGCTCCGTCTTACCACCAGTCAGCTTACTCAGACGCGTATTTGAGGCCATTCTAAAACATTGTGTAACCTGCATCGTTCTCATTGACCAGTGCACTTCTGTTGCTCACTTTCGCAAAATAGCGAAGAAGCTGTAGCCGAGTGTGAATATATTGACCATAAAATAGGCCAGGGGGAGTTGATAGTTGAAGTTAGTAAGAATGTAATCCTTGTTACTGTAATAGCCATAAAAAAGTGGAGAGGCGGAGAGATAACCCTTAAACGGAAGACATGACCAATCACGCTATTTCGAACTGAGCATGTCCTCACTTTGTAATCCCACACAGTCTGCAGGTAGACAGCGGACTCTCTCTCTTCATCATCGATTTGTTTCCTTTTGATCGTGTCCGTGTGATTGCGACGCTCTTCATCTGCGAATGCATCGGCTAAACACTAAAAGAGGTCAGAGGTCAGGCCGAGGTGGCGACTTGTTATACAATAAAAAGACAACCTCAGGAATAACGATAAACGAGACCATAAATAGGGTCATGATCATATTGACCCAGAAAATCCAACGCAAGAAAGTGAAATAAGATGATACGACTGAGCCGAAGTGACTTTCTATCGTCTTAATTTTAGCCTCCCATGGGATCAGATAGATAGAAATATTGAACAACCATCGTTTGAATTTTTTCCATTTCTAGAAAAGTCCACATTTGAATAGGAGGATTGTAAGGCTCGAAAAATATCTGATCATACCCGCTTGAATTCTTCTCTGAGCAAATGCCATTTCGACACCTTCGCTTCATGTCTTTGCAGATACTTTTGAGCAAGCCTGAAAGGGTATCGAGATAGGCCCTGAATCGAGATAGGGCGTTGGGCACCGTGTGCAAGGTCGTAGTGGTGATGGGACATAATCAAGTAAGCGAAGATCAGGCAGCATCTTGTGCCTATGGACTGTGGCTTATGGGGGACGACCGAGGAGATCATGGTCTAAACCTACGTGAGAGTGCGTCTTTTCCGTCGCATTGGCCACGGCTGACATCGAAGCCGTTCAATAACCGCTTTTTTCTTGCGGATCTTTTCCAATAGCTCTTCTCGAGATAACTGACGATCGTCTTCCACATCGCCTTCATGACGAGGGATAAAAGCTTCTTGCTCTCTGCAAAGGTAATGAGTGATTGTTACCTCGAATGCCGCCTACTGCAGGTTAAAGTTTTGGCAGGTCATTGACTTTTCCCAATCTGGGAGCATGACATAAGAATAGCAGACAACAGTAAGGGTCAACTAGGACAACAGGGATGATATAGTTAGGAGCAAGAGTCCACAGTTTGACTGTTGCAGTTAGGACACACAAGGGGCCTCCATTACCAGACAGGCGCGTGCATTCAGCTTTTCTCAAGTCCTGCGCCCTGTTTATTCAGTTTGGCCACTGCACTAGTCCGGAATTGCCTGCTCACCCAGAGCCCCTCAGGCTACAGTGCCAATCTACCCACTACCCTCCCTAAGCTCAAGCACTCGGCACAAAAATCATGCATTACAGGGCTTTCTTCAAAATAAAATAAAATGATTCATCCTCGTCCTCCTCTTCTTCATGGATTACGGTCTTCAAAATTAAACGAGCGAACATTGTTTGGGCATCAGTGGCCAATGATCGCGGACCTTTGCGACGACCCGACGCGCTCCTTCGAAGACTACCCCGACTACCCCGACGGCGTTGACTAATCATAGCCATATCATTATTATTATTATTCTGAGCGTCGACAGTGTCCCTGGCAGCGGCCTCTTCACTAATATTGGCCGCATTCGTATACACTCCCAACGGCTGCATCACGAATTTTCAAAGTCAGACTTGGCGAGAATCACATGGACTGAAAACTCCATCAGACAAAGAATTCTGCTTGAATGCTATACTTTTTCAGCTGTTTAAAAAGCTAAGCTTTAAAAGAACTCGAAAAGCACAGAGCTCATAAATGGAATTAGGCATAACGAGCGCTGATTGACCGTTCGAATCGAACTAAGGCAATGCAGTTTTAGTCACGTGGATTGAGTTCCGAAAAAAGGAAATGTTACGGTTTCTAACGACCTCGAATGGGCATGCGACAATTGAGCTAAGGTAGGATGTGGGCGTAAAAAAAGCAAGACACGAAAAATAACTAATTCCTAAAACGAACAAGCTCGAGGAAGAAGGAGCTGAGATCAAATAAGGGCCACGAACAAAACAGAAAGGGCAGCTAAATAAGGCAATGTCGAGAGGTTGCCAGATTTGCTTACTCGAGTTCAGTCAAATCTCTTGTGCTATCGTTGAGTGTGTTCAAAATTTGCAACCATCTTGACAATTCAGAAATGCTGGCCACACCGCTCAGTGTTCGACTGCTCTTTCGTCTCGCCTTTCGACTACGCGAAACAACCGAATTAGGAGAAGGCGAGCGAGATGCGCGATCGTCATTGTCCACAATGATATTTCTTTCTTCCAATATAATCTCATTCCTATTCCGTCTTGATCTTCGAATAGTCAGGAATCGACGAAACATGGCTGAGATACGACTCCTTCCAAAACGAGTAGGCCTCTTATCCTTAGATTGACTGTTGGAGTGCTGCATAATTAAAAAAGGCGGAATATACCTACGTAGCTACTCGAATGCACTCGGCAAGATTTGAGGTCTTTGCGCTGAAGGTTTTGGCGCAAAGAGTCTTCCACCACAAAGGTGCGAATATTAATTGGCACAAAGCTCCCAAAACATCGTCCAATTTCTACCCCTAGCCTATCTGGCAGTTTTAGACACCAGAGTTGTCAAATGGGTAACAAACATGGGGGCAGTCACAAAACTGACATCAAGGTAAGGACGCAGATCTCAAAATGTGCTAAAACAAGGGTTTCATTACTACACCTAAACAATACACAGGCTTCAGGTAAGAAGTGGTAAAGGTGAAAGGCTAGGTAACAGCTAATTGGGCCAGACTGATGCGCACAGACAAACTTTAGCATCACTTTTTGTTCAAAACTAAAACTTTACAACGTTTCTGAGCGAATAAGTGCGAGGCAATTCTTTTGTCTAGGGAGGGCATGGTATTTTGCCCGAGGCCATTGGATAATCCCCGGCCGCATTTTTCTAGAGATCAGGTCGTATTTCAGTGACAACTGACGATGCTAGTAATTTTGTATTGGGTTCTTCATGGCCGCAAAGAAAGTGCCTGGTCGTTTCAATAAAACGTCCTACGAATTCGAGATAGCGTTTTGAGCATTTATGACGCAGGTTCATGTTACGCCTACGTGTATTTATGCAATTGAAAGGTCCAAGTTGACTGCTTTCGGTTATTCCGCAGAGGTGTGCGCAGAAAATATGAGGAAAAGGGTAGAATTTCTAGGAGAGTAGACACACCTGTCATTTGTGTACTTGCTATTATGCCTCTTTCGACAGACGATAAGAAGCCTAATCATCTCCTCAGTTCAGGTGGTCTTGTGAAACGTGATAAAAGAGAAGGCATTCATTTACACCAGCTGCAGCAGTACAGTCGTGAGCGCTCAGCTTGACTAACTTTCCTTCAAGACTCACGTCGGTTTGCCTGTTATGCCTGTTTGACAGCATCTTCTTACAGTCGCGTGATATAAAAAGTCGAGTGATATACTTGGAGCTCATCGACATGGTGAAGTTCAAGTCGTTGGATTCGGACCAAACGGCAGGTGCAGTCAACACGGACTGCAACCCTCCAATGTTGATCAGCTAGTGCGCTTGCTGCTTCGCAGCCGAATATGGAATGATCAACGGTTTGGTTGCGCTACCAATCTGGGATCTGGTGCAAATTGTGCCTGGTAGTGCGGAACTGCACTTTCATTTGCGCATCCATTACGCTGGTGAAGTTGATGT
Source organism: Mesodorylaimus sp. YZB2_4 (assembly GCA_030248295.1). NCBI lineage: Eukaryota > Metazoa > Nematoda > Enoplea > Dorylaimida > Dorylaimidae > Mesodorylaimus > Mesodorylaimus sp. YZB2_4. The sequence goes on along the minus strand of JASANH010000314.1, from coordinate 9,487 downwards.
GCGAAGGTAAACAGCTGGTTCATTTTCAGGTAAACTATCAAGAAAGCGGGGCAATTTGGCGGCACTGAATGATCAAGAGCCCTTGCAAATGCCCTAATGTAGGCGAGCATTTCGAAATTGCTCCCATCGTGAGTGAGATATGCTAGTGTAACCCGCACCTCTCTGTGCAAGTGGTTCCCCTCATCCGCATGACGCATGTGTTTCCGGCACGTGAGTCACTTCCACGTGTTCTGCCCTTCCTGGCATAGGATCAGATCTAGCCAAATCAAACCGGTATCTATCCATACTGGTTCTGGGCCGTCAGCCCGCCTGACACGGTGCGGTCTCTAAGTCCTCAGTTCACGTTGGTGATTCCGTCATGTACGGCCGTGTCTGGCTACTCCCTCTCCTTCGTATATTCCCTGCTCGTGTATTTGGGTACGACCAAACCGGCGATAAAAATATGCATCAAAAAACAATGCTATTGTACTTTCATTTACTCGTGCAACATTCCCACTTTAACTCACAACGAAATACAAATAAAAACATTATCTCCTGCAGCTTCATTGAAGGTCGGTTTGACAAGTAACATTGACTTGTTTTTGGAAATTCTGGGTTTATCTGAGATTAGCTCCTGACCCCTCTTGAGATCGTACATACCTTGTCGAAAGCGGTACCTGGCATTTCTTTTGACAGATCGGAATCAACCAAAAGAAACTGCTTAGCGGAAATCAATCTTTTTGCAAATTATGAGAGAATAGATGAAATGCTCGCTGCAGTCGAATGGGCCAACACAATTTGGCCTTGGAGATTATTTGCCCATTACCGGTCAGGTCAGGCTATCACTGGCAATCTTGTGGGGCCAAATGCAGTTTATGTAAAGTGTCGAACTTTGCAAAAGTAATGCTACCAACGTTTTAAGCATCGCTGAAAACCCCTGAAACCGTTAAAATTCAGCGGCGGTCGTTTATTTAATTAACTTAGAAAATCTATGATCAAGGGTCTATGTCAGGGCGTGGGCGGCGACGGGAGGCTCAGGCTGACCGACGTCCCGACCGATAAGGAAAAAACTGAACTATTTTTTCGGGGGCATGAACTCTATGCTTCACCATTTAATACTATTATGAATCTTAAAAACCTGAGCAAAGTTGCGATCCTCAAAATGCTATAAACGATGGTAACATTTGATTTCAAAATTTTCGTAAACTGCATTTTAGCCATCTTGGCCACCAGAAATTTCGAAACTCACACACCCATAACTATACCCCGTTTCCAAATGGTCCACAGATCTTCTCGAGTTGTGCTCTTCAATGAAAACCGCAATCGCCGGCAAATACTGTACGTCTCCAGTAGATTCTACATGGCAATACAACATCGTCAGCAAATTCTTTGCCTCCCATAGACCATCCCTGGATTCAGTTTTACCGAACCAAAATTTGCAATATGAATCGATATTATAACTACAGTCTAGTCCACTTATAGTCACACCGGATAATGTCACAGTCCGGTTATTATCACAGGTTTTCAAAGTCCCGAATTTTTCCCCTATACTTTGTGTGCATATTGACTTCGCTTATTATCGCGCTAAATTTGACTTAGTCTGCTTACTGTCACATAAATTTCGTGGCCAAGCGGAATAAGTATCAGAAAAGAGTCACATTTCCACTCTTGTCAGTCTGAAACAAATGCAAAATTGTCAAAAACTAGGATATCTCGCGAGAAAACGCTTGCATGAAGGCGCATGGCACCTTATTGCTTCAGCTTGATCTGATTGATCCTCATATTTTGGATTTGCTTGGTTACAAAAACTTTTGAAAAAGCGTTTCGTCTTAAAACGCGAGGTATGTATGATACGAAATGGCGATGAAACGCATAAAAGTAAAATTTTGGCCATTTTAGAGTGTACTTCGGTTTTAGTCACAGTCCGGATATTTCACATTTTCTTCCCGTCCGGAGCTGGTGATATTAAGCGGACTCAACTGTACTACTGTAGATTCCCGCTTTTTTGACAGGGGTGGCATTACAAGAATCGGAAATGCTTCTTACGAAATATTTGCACACAAAATGTTGAAACGGTAAAGAAAAGAGCAGGGCAGGTATAGCTATCCCGGACATAAAAGACGCCAGGCAGCGAAACTCGATCCAAAGAGCTGATATGCAGGGGCAATCCTGCTGATTTGCGTACCTCGTGCGAGATATTTTTTGGGAAAAATTTTTCTTTTTTATTTTTTTTTTTAGGCGCGTTTTTTCCCCCCCCCTCCTTTTCCTTTTTCTCCTTTTCGGTTCTCGTGCTTAGCTGGTACGAAAAAGGGGCAGTACACTGTACAGTGAGAAGACAGTTCGTGAACATCACAGCCTATGACAAAGCTAGCGTGATTGAGATAGGGTCACTCAGGAGCCGGCGACAAAACCGGCGATGCGAAAGCCAACCGGCGAATGTATCCGACCGGGGAAAAATCGCCGGTTTCCGGCGAAGTTGGCAACACTGACAAGACGGCAAGGCACCCGAGAGGAAGTCAGCCAGACAAAGAGGCAGGGCGTGGCCGCAGAGCGACGAGAGACTAGACGGACAGATGGGCAAGGGCACATAGCACCAAAAGCGCAACATAGCAGGGCAGTGTCGACGACAGGCATAAAAGATCTGACCACACGATATATCGAACACTATATCCCTCACACCTCGGCAAGTCCGAAATGGCATCGCAAACTGTCAAGGTACGAGACGCCCCACTTTTTCCATCTAAAGAATGAGTCGCCGCAGGAAATTCAGGGAAAAGTTCAGGCGTCGTTTTAGCCACCACATAGCACCTTCGGTTTTCTTTCCCCGGCACTTTTGCTGTTGGGTTCCAACTAGGTTAGCCTAGGCTGGTATTAGGCTAAGGCTTAGGCCTAGGCTGGCGTATGACTTAGGCTTATCGTTAGACTGATACTAGGCTTGGGCTTAGGCTTAGGCTTAGGCTTTGTCTGGTAAAGGCTTCAGCCAGCCTATACCAGCCTTCGCCTGGGGACCAAACGGCAAAAGCTCCCCCTTTCCTTCAAATCAGTTGACAACTTCACCTTCGAATATGGTATTAAGTGCTCCACAACGACCACCCATCCCAAAAATTTACGGCCATGGACCCGCCGACCGTTAAGGTTTTGCGTTTTGATTCTTTTTTCTGGTTGTCGGGAACAGTTTTTACACGTTTTAGTGTTAGTATTGGGTTTTGACCGTATTTATTTGTCAGGCAGTGTTTATTAGTCATTTTACGTTTCACTTGTTTTTGCAATGAGGCCATTGCCTCTGAAGGGGGGGAGTGTAAGTGTATCTAGTACTGTATGGGTACTAAATGCTAGTTGAGAGCACGGAGAGAAAGGCCAGTGCGAGAATGTGTGAGAAGGTCGCGAGTAGGTCATAGACCACATGGAGAGGGTAGGCGTCGGGAATGCAAATGAGAGCTAGTGGTGATTGAGAGTGTTAGTGGGAAGCGTATCTATCGGCAGAGTGGGGATGAGGAGTAAATGATGGACGGTCGCTCTCTTGTTGGTGCCCCTTACAAGATCGATAATGACATTCGTGGGCTGCAAAAATTTGACGCATTGGCTCGATCCAATAATCATCACAAGAGCAGCTGCAAATGACCAAAAATCATAACAAAAAACACTTGCAGCAATGCTCCTGCTAAAGACAAAACTGAATAGAGTGGGGATCTGTCAGTGCATTGAAATTGACTCACAAAGGCGACTACGACTCTTGCTACTATGTCCTGATACGACAATGGATACCAGCTCAGCACTCTGCCACGTTGTCAGTCCACGACTGATGCCCAAACTGTTGATCATAGAGAATACAGTAGAAGTGGCGCCACCCAGCACAACAGCATCGAGAAGTAGCAATATGAAACGACATTCCTTGAATATGGCCAGGTCGAAAAGATAACGCGTGGCGACCCTGCGATGCAGCGCACGCCTCTTGACAAATGTTCCCGAATATGACCAGCTGAACCCAAGCCTGCTTGTATAAGCATAGAACCACGCCACGTGTACGTCTCGATGAGGAAGAGGCTCAAGGGGGCGAATATCCCAATGCCCAAAACTCCCCCGATTGCGATGAAACCAGTGGCGAAGAAAAGATGCTTATCGAGATAATCAGACAATATACTCAAGGAAAGTGTGAAAGACAGACTAGTTACACTAAATGACGCACAGAGAGCCGTTCGTCAGAGATAGGTGCCAGAGGGTTAGTTGCGAAATAGGACAGTGCTATGCCTGCACTGGTCACTGAGGCTCCAGTTATGATCACTGCCCTGCACCATATCGTTTCTGTAGTCCGCCCGCCGCTGGCCCAATTAAGGACATCAGGGCGTAGCATATTACCCCCACCAAAGAAGTTGCTTTTCTGCACGATTGAAGAGAAGACGCCAGAGAAGTCCGAGAAGACCGCAAAATAAATTCCACAGTCCATCACTTGTCCCAAAACAATCAGAAATGTAGAGGCCAACTCAAACCAGCTGTACCCTCACTCTATTTAATGTTGATACAGTAGCTGAGCTGCAGATGACTCTCCCAGTATTTAACGAGGTGCTCCGAGAGGAGAGACAGAGTCCAAACGAGGTTGGTGGCCATCGAAGTTCTCAAACCGCCGTGACTGTCCCCATTTGGAGCGGCATAGGAGCTCCAGCCGGTCCCCATTTTTATGCATACAAGTATATTACTGTACCCAGTCACCTATGTAACATGGGATCATCAAGTTTCTAAACTGACCTTTAATTCAGATCTACACGAACATTACTTCCGATCACAAAGCATCCGATTAGCCCTTTTGCCTTTCTCGCCTTTAATGCCGCCTCTGCACGTGCTCCAATCTCGGTCAAAGAATTATACCGGAAGTTGTACAGAGAAAGTGTGGTGAAAAGCGAAAACTAAAATTATTAAGCAAGAGTCCAGATACGTGAAGATTCAAGCTACGAATGCTTACCGAAGTGCCCTCGGCCACGTACGACAATACTTCTGTTGGTAAATTATCGCCCATTTCTTTAGCATCAGGTGTGCATACTTCGGCGTCAACTTCATATGTGCCTTCGGGAATATCGCAGTCGCAACTTTCGCGTACTGACTGCACATTGATTGTCTTGTCATTCACCACCGCACCGTTGACAAGACGATGAATATTCTTGCAAAAATCGCAATACATGCTGCAAGAAAGTCATAGAGTGCCATTTCTAAGTTTCAGCACAATGGCACTCACATGCCTTACCAAGAATGTTTTTCCCCACACCCACAAAGACCCTTCTTCTGCTTGCATTGAAGAGTCGGTCTACTCGGATCGGCGTTGCCCGATATGCGCATTTCGAATTCGGCCGTGATCTGACTCAACGGCTGGGCGAAGGTGACATTAGTGGCTATGATACGAAAGCAGCCGGGCACAGTCGGTTTGGCCGGACTCAATCGTAGGTTCTTCGGATCGAAGATCACTTTCGGCTTGTATGAACGAGCGTCGACCCCTTTCTTCTTCAGGATAGCTACAAGAGCAATATCATGACCTGATCGTAGACCAACCTCACACCAGTCCTACCTGTCCCACAGTTGCCCGAGGACACAATCTCCACGTTAGCATTGTTCTCGGCACTGGCTGTGAGAATCACGGAAAGGAAGGCACATCCAAGCAAAACAACTTGCGCCATCTTCTTACAGTAGGACTCGAGACCGAGCAGCACGTTCGATTTTCGCCAAACTAAAGAACGAAGGTTATGCTGCTACTAGCCGATGTAAAACAGGACTTCCGTTACAATAGCAAACAAAAAATGTGATATCCGTTACTGCCTGGCATGTGTACAGCCAAGTGTGTAGTTACCATCTTTTAGGCCGAGCATCTTGCGAAGAACAAAGCCAGTTCTGCTCGAGTACTCGTTCATACTCATGTTCCAGGATGCGTGGTTAGAAGTACTATCCGCATTTGGTCAACCTTGCTTTTGATATGTCGTATATCAATCAAGGCGAACAGCGCGCGTAGGCAAATCTGGTCTGCTTGGGTGTGTCGCCATCCATATTCCAACATGAGTTGTTCTGTTTCGGAACGGGCCTACGCGTATCATAAGACTAAATCAATTGTTTACAAGAATGTTCCAATAGGCACGTCACAATTAATTTCACACACAATACTTCTTCGGCCGATCCACGGTGTTTGACCGCCCGCATCTTTTCCCTGCCTTCTTGCATAGCCGACTACAGTACAGAATACCAACGTGTCTCCTCCACACTGTAGATGTCAGATGTCTTTTGGGCTAGTGTACTTGGTTGCACCGACCAGTTGCCTTAAACAGTACACAGACGGTGGGACGTGCTTACCTGTGCGTTGGCTTCCTGTCACTTTGCCGAAATATTCACTGGACGACACGGTCAAGTCTGATGTCTCGGTGACCTGAAGTGTTCTCGAGACTACCCCAAACTCTGCCGCTCCACATTGCCCATCAATACTAGTCTTTCCCCACAGGACATGGACCTTCCTGCAGCACGACCCCATTATGAGCATGTCTCATTCAAAAGCCAAAAGTAATCTCTTCAGAGGTCACTGCACAAATGAAGCACAGTACAAAGCGAGCGACACCAACAAAACACGTTACAAAACATAAAGCTATAAGGCGCTTGACAAACAAACTTCCAGAGCAAGTTACTGAATGACACGATAAGGCCTGCTTATACAACTGACCCCTATCGTAACCATTGCAACACCAAAGCAACACCAAGCAACACTGTCAAAAGCGGTCAATAGTATCAATATTACAATTTGACGTCGTTTTCAATCACGTCTATTACAAACCAAAATTTCGACTCGTAAAGTCTTGACTGCACGAACTGATTACATCTCACTGATTCTTAATCTAAAGCTGGAAAGATCGAAAGCTAAACGGCCCTAAGAACTCCTCAACCTTGAAGCCACCACAACACGTGAGATATGCCGCATATGTTATACGTATTGTACACGTACATATATTTATATTTTCTACATTCCAGTCCAAGTAGTGTACTTTCTCCAAGCACAGACCTGGCCGTTATAAGCGGTCCATACTTGGCACCCAGACGACTGGCGCCGACTGTTCCCTGATAATATGCTTGACACGCGCGTACACGTCCTCTGGCGTATTGCCTTGCACGATAGCTAAAGAGAACATACTGTAAGAATGTTCTAACTGTTCGAAACCGCTTTCTAAAATACCTACCAGTAAAATAGTCCGCATACTCCTGTTCTATTTGCAGTGCCTGCTGATACTGTCGTTCGGCTTCCTCCTCACTCAAACGACGATTCCATTCACTACAGAGACAACATTAAGAATCAGCAGCAGAGGTACATTTTGAATAAGATCAAAACTCCATAAAAATCAGCGCTAATTAGCAAAACTGCAAATTAGTGGTGGTCTTTTTTACGCTTTACTAGATTTCTACAAAGTCAGACGCCGAATCTCATGCTACTTTAACCGAGGGGGTCGACTAGGGTCCATAAAATACACTAGATTCAGTGCTCCTACGCAACACAACATAATTCAAGATACCATGTTGTCATGACATCCCAAATTTGTCAGACCTTGCCAAGTTTTCCAACCTCCCCGCTTTTCATTATATTGCAAACTCGGATCTGATGTCCAATCTTACCAAAGCTGACTTGCTGAAAATGGTTTGACAAAAACAGCGATTGGGAATAAGGCCGCTGCTTGGAGTCGTTTCAAGGCATTTCCACTCACATCCAATACACAATGCCTTCCCTAAATATCACCATGTTATTACTACGCAATGATGATTAATCCTAAATTGCAAACCTTTTCAGCCACTTTCCTCACCGACTCGACACTAGTACCGTACAAATTCTGATTGTATTGACCAGCTTCGATGAACATGTGATTGGCAATATCAGATTCCATTTGCTCGCGACTCACGAAATGATAATCGCGACTATCAACCTCGTTATCACGACGAGGTCTGCTCGTATGCGGGACACAACTACCGTAACGATCAGGAAATTCGGAAAGCAAATCATCGTTGATTCGATCTTTCAATGGTCCGAGGACAACCAGGGGACGAGCGTAGTTGACTAAAACAACAGCAAGTCAAGTGAGAACAGCCATCAAAGGCGAACCTGTACTTACGATGTCTCCGTTCAACCGCCTCGTACGAATGAATTATCTCTTCCAATTCTAAAACGCAATAAATCTACTACAATCTACTCGAATAGCACAAGCTTGAACTTACTCTCCGCATCACTTTCTTCACCCACTCGTTCCTTGCTCTTCATAAACGGAAACCTACGACTTAGTGTCAAAGATTTTTTCGATCCAGAGAGCTAAAACAAAGCAAACCAATTTTTAGGACCCACGTTAAAAATCCTTTTACAACTATCGTTTACACACTTGGCTCGGGACAGAGGGCATCGTACCTGACCTCTTAAAAAATGGTAAATGAGAGGACCAATACGATTTCTATGTTAATTTTTGAACCCAGCACCAGCCAATTTTAGGTTTTTTGTAAAACCACTAGTACTAATTACTGTAGATTCAAGGCACTCACAAAGGACCCACCTATTCGTTTAGAATAAACTCACTTTGCACTCTCCACGCGCCCAGTATGCTAGTCTTATGTGGCGGGAGATTACAGTAAAACCTCCCGCCTAACATACCAGCCAAATTTCACCTACCTTTTCTGATACACCGAGTTGAGTTGCACTAAAATTCACTTGTTTCCGTCTCGCTCGTTCTCTTTTCTCAACTCTTAAAAACATCAATTCCAAAAACCGAAACCTCAATGAACTCAAAGCGTACCTCTTTTTGCCAGGATTGATTCCATACCCTTCTTCTACACCTTCCCCTACAACTAGTCTCGCCTGCCACCATTCGTCATCCGAAGCATTGGTCACGTGTAATATATCTCCATAAAAGAATGCCAAACCTCGACTAGGTAGTCCACCTGTCTTTGCTCGGGTCATAGTCAAATAAGGCTCTAAAAAGAGTGACAAAAGTTTTAAATTAACACGTGGAGACAACCTGGGAGCTTTGGCACCGTGCCAGACACCCAGGGCAGCCGACCTCGTCCATGGCGAAAACATCCCGCTGACAAGTAATGCTCCCAGCTGGCGGCATCCTGACACAAATTACACTTACCTAACATACCAGTTCCCGTTTGGGCATTGCTGGTTGTAAATGAGGCATCTGTGCACGGGTTTGACCTTGATGGATTAATTCTTCCCTTAATCGATTAATTTTCGCTTCGAAATTTAGCGAATGCTTCTGCTTGATATTGAACCACTAACGCTACACGTTGCCCGCTATTCTTCAAAGCCGCTGCCGCTTGTTCGTGCGTTGCTTGTATCAAGTTAACGTGGTTTGCCTGAAATACACCGACTCACAGTAAGTAATCTGCAGCATAGTTCAATAGACAAATCCTGCAGCTTACCTCCACCAACTGATCTCCTTTAAACAGAGCGCCACTGAGTTCAGCCACGCCACCAGGTAGAATGTACGAAATATAAATCCCTTCTCCG
>JASANH010001214.1:0-209668 GCA_030248295.1 Mesodorylaimus sp. YZB2_4 | reverse complement strand
GCCATGGAAGTCAAACCAAACGAACACGCCATCGCACGCCCCATTCGACCAGGTCGTCACCAACACCATCGGTAGCGGGTTCGGGCTTTCGGGACTCAGTCCCTTCGTCTGTATCAGCGCCGGACACAACAGCGGAATTTCGGGCGAAGGTCGATGCGGTGTGTAAGCGATCAGCACAAGAATTTGTCGATAATTTGGCGGCTATGTATTTGTTGGAATCGGATTCGCAAGTGGAAAAGGACACGACGCCTGCGCAAAAGATCGAGGCGCAGAAATTGGTCAAACGGATGGTCAAGGATATTGCGCGTAAAGTGGCGCCGGCTAAGCGGGACGAGTATCGTGAGTATATCGATAAAAATTATGAGGATCAGGTTGCTACCCCTGTTCGACAGGTCTGGGAAAAGGTCCGAGGGGGGTCTACTCCAATCGTAGCCGTTGTTCCACCGGCTGCGGTAACTCGTGCGCCTTCCCAGCCTCAGGCTGAAATCCCCACGCCTAAGCGATCGATATTAGCAGAGCTCACAAGTCCAGTCTCAGATTCGCCAACGTTCCGGGAACCAGCGTCCACGGTCGCGACTATCCAGAATCAAGTCGAGGTGGCTCGGTATGAAGAATATATGACTACGCCAACGAAAGTGGAAGAACAGTCGAGACAGGTCTGCGGTCGATGGGTCAAACAAGCGAAGGATCTCGCGCCTCTGGCGTTTGCGGAAAAACCTCCGAATACTCCTCGCCTGACCGGATCCCGCACCGATGCGCATAGGGCGGCGTGCGCTTATTATGTCAATCAGCATTGCAAATGGGACGAACGGGAACCAGTTGAATTTGGATGCGCACGGGCTCACGTGGCTAATGCTATCGCCCTTCTGGGGCTGCATCCGTTTCCGTCGCGCAAAGTGGTTATCAATTATGGCAAAACTCCTATGGCGGCATTCGATCCCGCGTGGCAAGCGATTATGGACAAGTTTAGCGATGCAGGCGTATGTTCAGTCGATATGGAAACGTGGAACTTTGGCAACGATTTTTATGTGATCAAAGATGCCAAGGATCAGTCCGTGGTTGATTTCGAAATTCCGCGTGGGACCACGGTCCGTGCTGTCTTTGAAGACCCGAAATTGAAGAAGTTGTCGCAGTGGGTCTGGGAATCGATCGTCCCGGATCAGTTGGCCAAGATTCGTAAAGCGTCGCCGCAGGCTTCTATCCAATTCGGCCCATTCGTGCGTCTCATCGTTATGTACAATCAAAGAAACGAATTCATTTTTCTCGATGTGTTGCAGCAGCAGGGTTTCCCGCCTCCGGTGGTTGCGTTTATGACGGATCCTAAGAAGCTGAAACTCGTATTTCGAGGCGTCCATCAAGAACTCAAAGCCTTCGTCAACGCAACTGGGGAACGGGTGCCTGCGCAAGGATTCAGCGGATGGGGAGTGCACGATGTTAGTTGTCACGAAAACCGTAAATTGCCCGGGGCGCAGTACGATGACGACAATAAGTTGGGATGGATCCTCAATAATTGCGATACTCAGTCAACAATGCCGCCGGTATCGGCCCTGGAGGCCTTCCGTTTCTGGATGAGGTCGGAGGCGCCAATATACAAACCGGGGTCAGCAAAGGCGTTTATGTCCATGTTCTTTCGAATCAAGTACGACGATTTTACGAAATCGGTTGACTGGTTGGCATTGCGAGGACATCCCGACGCTCGGCGTCCTTTTCAGTTTACCCCCGATCAGATTCGCTACTGTTGCTTAGATGCGCAGACTCCATTATTCATGTTTCTTGTTTTGTCAGTATTTGCGTCGCGCTTGTATACGACTCGGTTTATGCCTCAAACGTTATTGGATGCGACGGCTGCGCTGCGGAAGAAGTTCAAAGAGCACTTGGCGGAGGCCTTGCCGGTGCCTACCTATCGGTCGCCTTTCTCGTCACTCGGTGACAACTCCTCCTGCACTGCGTGTAACGAGCCGAAATGCATTATTGCGAGGTTGGAGAGCGATCGATTGCAGCAAGTTCAAGATATTATCAAATTTCAGTCGTTATTGCCATCGTTACCATCGGCACCGCCAGGCGGGTGGTACGCTCCCGATCAACAGGACAGCAAGTCATCGGGTTTAGCCGATCGATCAAGTCATTCTCCCGATATTGTGATCTATGATGAGGGTGAGATGGAGCAGGATTCCCGGCCTCTGGTCGTGTCGATGGAGGAGTCGCAGGACGCTGCCGAATTCGACTACGACGATGCGTATGCTGCGTTTTATGACGAAGAGGAAGAATTGCGTCGAGCGATCGGGGAATCGATTTTGGAACAGCAACGATTGGACATAGCAGCGGCACAGCAAGCACAAGCAGCGGTTCCGCCGACGCACCCGCGGGACTATCAGGACACGGACGTAAGAATGCATGGGGTCTTTGCGGGACTGTTGGTCGATTTCTCTCGGGCGGAGGTCCAAGACACGTACGACCATATTCGTAAGAAAGATCAGGGCCAAATCCAAGTTAACCTCCCTCCGGGTGCTCATCAATATCAGACGCCGCTTTTGGGACCCGAGGAACAGCCCTATTCGTTTTCGACGGATCCAATCAAATATTTTATTCAACGCTTGCGCCATGTGATGACCCACAGAATCGATCCATTGGACGGCGAGTACTATTCGATCTACTTACCGGCCCAGTGGCCTCAGCCGAACCAAGTTGCACAGCTGCGATATCTCGTCATGGCGCCCTCTCGTTGGATTCCGATTCCGCGGCCAGAATGGCCCGATCCGCGGACAATGAAGGCGATCAAGTACGTATGGAGATGGGTGGAACGGCAGTTTGTGGATTTTTTGCGGCAAGGGCAAGCAAGAACGACAGTCAAGGATTTCAAGGACGCCCAGGTGGTCACAGGTAACCGTTTGATTAAGAAATATAATCATCGTGAAATCGCTGCGTGGGCCCAGGATCCGGGACTCACTAATGACCAGCAGTGGCTGCTTTTCATTTTTACGTTTCGAAAGGCGATTCATCATTTTCGGCCCCGAACGGAAGGCGATGTCTATCTGCTGTCAGCGAGCAATCGGGCGTATACGCAGTTCGATGCTGCTAAGATGTTGACGGACCCAGTGGCGCAGAAAGCGGCCTTCCAGAGCGTTCGGCAGTTCGTCGTCAATGGTATCGCCAAAATGGCTCTTTCGTACCCTGACGATAACGCGGACAAGTTGAAGAAATTGAAGGTCAAGATCGATGAGAAGTTGCTTATTTACAACCCAAATGCACCGCCAGTTCCGGTTATTGTGCCTGTTACGACGACCATATCGGCCAGTGGGCCTTCGGCTGCGGCTGCGGGGGTGGTAACCACGGCTGCGACCACGCAACACATCGTGACAGTGCAATCGTCGGCGGCTGCGGGTGCGTCTATCCTGGCTCAGCCGGAAGGGTTGTTGAATCAGCGGGGGGAGTGGGAACCTATGTTTGCAGAACCGCCCACGGCCATGGATATTATTCGACGTCAACGCGTAAGTGGTATTGTTCCAGCGCTAAACCATCGGCCATTGCAGTTGGAAATGGTCGCAAAGCATATTGAGCTGCGGCGGTTGTCGCCCGATTTTGCCATTGTCGTTCAAGCGGACAATTGGAACCAGGAGGTCCGCCGTTTCGAGTACCGTTTGCGCCTAATTCCAGCAGAATTGTTGCCACCACTCATGCTAGCGGGGGACCCAGGTACGGAGAATATGATCACGTCGTACCCGGAGTACATCAAGGAGTATCGGCGATTGGACCCGCGGGTTGATCCACAGGTGGATACGATTTCTGAACCATTGGCGGCATACGTGCGTAAAATCAGGAGCGAACCTCGGTACCAATATGGATGGGAGAGGGATGATGATCGCGCAGCTCGGCTGCAGAGGCAAACGAAATTACGGGAATTAGCGAGGCAGGAAGAAGAAGCCCATCGGCGGGAAGTAGAAGCAGCGCGCAAGGAAGAAGAGGAGCGGCGTTGGCGGCAACAGAATGAGTCGGTCTTTAATCGTTTGGGAAACGCGCCTACGAATATTCAAATGCTGCGGCCTCGTGATGGTGCGGACGTGGCACGTACAATCAGCGACGTTCCCCGGCCTCCGGCTGTAACGACCAGTGCGCCACGGTTGCAAAGTGTTGTTACTGTTCCTGCAGGATCGACTGCGGTGCCGACGCAGATTCGGGTGACTGTTCCAGTGGTGCCACGGCCGCCACGTCCTGCGGTGGACGAATCGTCGCCGCCAGTGAGTACTGTAACATCAGCGCAATTGGATTTACGCATTCATGCATTCAATCGACAGTATTTGACGAATTTATTGGGTCCCGTTTATTTCCGTGTTATGGAACGAAATTTTCAATGGTTGCATTTGACCGAAGACGAGCAAATCGCGTATCGTCTCTTCGCGGACAAGCCGCATCCGCACGATTTTCGAAGAGACTATCCGTTGCCGCTTAAGATACCGATCGAGGCTTTGAAATTGATGACTGTTGGGTTGCAGGACGCTTCCGCGATTGTGCAACGTTTCCAGGAGCTGTTGAAGCCGGCTGAGAACGTTTCGGAGTCCAGCACTCGTCCTGTACCGCCACTCAGTGGCATATCACCGATGCCAGCGCAAGAACCGACAGTCGCAATGGATGTTGATGCTCCGATACCAACGATCGAGCCGACCTTGATCGTCCCAGTGCCGGCTCAATTTGCCGACACGGACCCGGTTGAGGAGTCAGTTATTTTCGATTTTGATCAAGTATCGATGGCGTCTCGTGTCTCAACGCCGACGCCAACGCCTATGGATATGCAACATTAGTGGAAATACCGAATTTGGGGATTTTTTGTCGTCTGTTGGAAATTTATATCGTTTATGGAGTTGTGTGAATATCGAGAGAGAGCTTTTACGGTACGTTTGCTTTTTGCGGTTTTTCGTTTTTTCATGTTTTGGGCCACCGAGACGTTTTTATGTCCAGATTTTCACCTTGTTTCAGGAGTACTGGGAATGGGTACGTATTCTTAGCCCTTACGTGGGATATATCGTATTTTGATAGGATTCTGGCGAGCCGTAGTTTTCGGTCCTTGGGGCCTTGACCATTGCATATCTTATCGTATCATGTATATTCGGGTGCGTCATACTATATCTCGTATCTTATCAGCCGCATAAGGGCACCCTCGTGTAGTGAGGGATATAGTGTTGAGTATTTTGTGGACTCGGCCAGGGTGTGTGAGTTTTTGTAGAAGTGTTGCGTTTGTGTCGATTGGATTAATTCGGATCTGGACTATCTGAGCTCAGCTCATCGGGTGGCATGTGGTATCCATGGCAGTGATTACGTATCAGGAGTCTTATCTGCAGCTTTATCAGTGGCGTTCGATTATTAGTCGGTGAGATTGGATGGACAGTGGGAGTCCATTGGGTTTTGGCAAGATAGCCAATGTGAGGGATATAGTGTTCGATATATCGTGCCATTAGGTATTTTATGCCTGTCATCGACACTGCCCTACTATGTTGTGTTTTTTGGTGATACGTGCCCTGCCCATTCGTCCGCCTAGTCTCTCGTCGCTCTGCGGCCACGCCTTGCCTCTTTGTCTGGCTGACTTCCTGTCTGGTGCCTCGCCGGCTCGGTGTGCCTAGTCTGCTCAGTTGCGTTGTGTTGTGTGGCTTCGTGTGGTTGCTCAATAAACCTCTCTCTCTCGTATTGGCTTGTCTTATCGATACGGGAGACCTCGCCTTACGGCATCCTACAGTATCTCTCAAACCCTGAGGCTTTTAAAGCGAAAGGCTGCAGCCGTATCCACCAACGCACGGGACTAACTCGAGTCAGTCTTCTAACTTTTGGTTAGCAAGCAAGTTAGGCAGGGAAAGTTATTCAGCTCGCTTTCACCAAGATGCCACTGTTCATGAGGCAAGAAAATCCAAAAGGAAGCAGACGACTTTGGTACAAGTGTATTGTCCTTATTCGCTGAGGTCAGTTTCGTCTGACCCGAAACAATGCGGGCAAGACATTTTGTCGCGATTTTTCGCGCAGTTTTGCCTGTAAACCGCTCCTCTACCCGCGCGGTTTTTTCAGCCCCCAGTATCGTAGGTTTTAACTTACGGTTTTTCATCCCTAACCTTACGTCAACATTTTAGTCTTACCCAGAATATTTATTCAGGAACCAAAGAAACGAACCCACCGATCATAAAAATGAGAGCTTATCTGATAGCCAAAACCAACTCACACGACATCCCTCAACCAACACGTCAGCCTAGTCCTCCTCACCATCAACCGGTTTCGCCTTTTCACTGCGCATCTGGAAAGTTTTTAAAAGGGGGCACGGCATAACTTGGAACTGTGCCATTCGGGAACCATGTCAGGGGGTCTCCAATCTTGACTATCTTTTTGGACAAGTCGACCGTTGGTAGCGGGTACGCTTTGCCAGCCACACGCTCACGAGCAGCAGCCGAGAGCGGTACTCGATACGTATCGAAATGTTTGGTCAGGTCTTGGTTGGTCACACTGCACAATATCTCGTAGACTGCATCGTATTTACCACTGTCGCTGCCACGGCAGGTCGGGTCGTTCGGATTGACCAGTCTCTCACGAAGTTGGCGATGCAAATTACGGAAAGTATCGTAGCCATATACGCCCACGAGCTGACCCCAGAAGGACAGCGGGGCCCAGTGCCCCATTTCGTTGTATGGTCTATTAGTGGCCAGCATGGGAAGGGTGTCTTGGTTATAGATATCTTCCAAAGAATTGCCTGCATTAGCTTCTGATCCGCAAGTCTTGGTGTGCTTGCCATCCCCGCAGAAGTAGGTCAATCCGAACAGAGTATAAACATTGTTCGTGGTATCGATCCCGAAGGGACTAGAGTAGCACTTGGTCTGCATGTCATGCCCGAACTCGTGTCCAAAGCGCCATATCAGCCTGGAACAGCAGAAAACCCTTCACTCACTTTTGACACCGTCTTTGATGCTCTTTGCTTACCATGATCCAATGCTCAGGTTGATATCTTTGTCGTGGTTAGCAGGATTCACAACGGGATTTCCAGCGTGCGGATTTTTCCCAGATGCATCTCGCGTCCACCATGTCCAGCCTTGAGGTGCAGCATGTATGTCTTCTCGATTTGTCGGACTCAAATCATATCCGCTGATCAAATAGAAATTCTTGAGCATTAAATCGTGCCGCTTGACCACGGCAACCATTTTATCGTAGCCCGCACTCGAGTACGGGGCTTTCACATCCAAACCGATCACATGCTCGCCCTGGAATGTGATCCAATTGGGTTCTTTCCGCATCTCTGCATCCCATTCTTCCTCGGTCGTTTCGCCTAAAACGAATGTGCCCATGGGAACGGCACCAGTAATGGTGACACTGATAGGGGCAGCTGCCGTGTCTCGATAGAACAGCTCGATACTTATTGGACCACCGAAAGGAGACCGAAGTCTGTTGTAGCCAGGCTGCAAAAACTCGTTGACATTAATTGTTGGCGGTCGAAACAAATCTTGCTGGTTGTTGAGGTTGTCGTGAATGAAGACGACAGCACGCAGCGTGATTTTCTTCGTGTCGAAGTCGCCAACCTGGAATTCCACTGTCGACCATGGCTTGGCGTAGACCCCGCTGGGAACACGATTCATTGCAGGATAGTTTTCAAAGCCGACTGTCGTTTTGAGGGTGGGGTCCAGTGTCACTTGGACAGTCTCTGGCGGCTCAGTCAACCCGTAGTCAATGGGCATGCAGTTACAGGGAAACGTTTCGCAGCCATCGCACGTGTCACCCGATTTCGAATTGGATATGATCACTGGCGGGTATGCGGGCGAGGAGTGCATCATTTGATCAGTAAAGGTGTACAGATATTGCTGGCGAAGTGGATTAGTTGATCCTTTGATTGGGAATGTAAAGGTGGTGTTTCGATAGGGCGCTGCATTTTTCTCAACTTCAGACGTCCAGACCCAAAATTCGCAAAAATATCGATAATAGGACAGGGGTAAATAGGTGTTTTTGGTGATTTGGTAAGCGTTCTTTGTGATGGAATTGTGTTTGACATCGTAGATGAGACTTTGATCAACTGCCCCTCCAATAATTTTGAAATATTTGTATGCTGGATCAGTGCTTCTTGCAGTAGTTGGTCTGAATTCAATTTTCTGAGCGGGACTAGCAGGATCGCAGGGTGCCATGCGGGCTGGTTCCAGGTTGTTGTCGATGGTTAAGCACTGAGACGGGTCGCTTTTCAAACGAAGAGTTTGCACGCCGTTGTCATTGTTGACCACCCAGATCTCTTCGGGCTTTTTGGAGCAGTAAGTTCGGTACACTTCATTGGCTTTGTGCGGTCGGCCATCGGCGCCTGCAGTTTGATCATTCAGTGTCGCCCCAAGGCAGCCAGCAGTGTAGTACCAAGAGACCGACTCGTAACATAGGAGGGAGTCCCCGTCTGGGTTTTGCCCGTTGCCTAAAACACAAGATGCATCTGAAAAACAGTGGCCGCTGCTGAGGAAGTCATACTGTAAGCCTGGTACAGTACTGGAAAACTGACCCGGATTAATTATTCTAAACTGATCATGGGGGAGGAAGCTAAATGGAATTTTGTAGTAGGGTTTTATACATGTTTTCAAAATTGGCGCAGTTTCTAATTCGGTATCATGAACTTGGTCTTCTCAGAGGTTCGTAGGAAACGAAGCACCAACATCCTGCAGTCTGGTCCAAGTTCTGGCAGACCTGAGCATTCTGCTGACGTGAGACAAGGCTGTGAAGACAGGCTTTTAGAGCAGCGATTTTCGGGTTTCAAGAGCCGTGGTGGCACCTCGATGTGACCGCCTGAGGGTCATCACTATTGCAAGCTTGGATGTGGGAGCACAGCTGCGACGGCAAGGCTTACCGGTTCTAATCGTATTAGCCAACAACAGAAACGGGAAAACAATGTACCCAACCAAAGTCATTCTCAAATTCGTGGCAAATAGTTGCAATGGAAACGCGACCCAAATCCTTTGGTTTTATACACCCGTTTAAGCTACCGTACAATAATGACTTTCGGGTTTGAAATCGTAATTGTTGCCTATATTTAGCCATTCGCATGGCCCAACTAGGTATTTCTCTTTCACTATTCTATGATAGGTCTATTGTTTGTCCAAGAGGGTTCAGCTGGTTTCAGCTCCCCCCGTTCTGGTCGATGATAAATGGGTGTTTTTCAGTACCGGTGGGTACAGTAAAGGGACGCTAAGTTGATGGAGCGATACGACTGATTTGGCGAATAATTGCCTCGATGGAACAGATGCAACTTGGCCCAGCCAGTATATGTTCTCTGCGTAATAAACTCTTTTCTCTCTCTAAATCATTACACAGCTCAGATCTAGATTTGCTGGCTAGCAGCAGCAGCTCATGGCGGAGTGAGCAGAACGACGAATATACACCCGCAGACCTTGCAAGCCAAGCCGTCCGCCTGTCCGCCCGCAGACCTTCTTTGACTTGCCGAGTGCAGGCTGAAGTCCACACATGGCCTAAAAAGCTGACTCCGGTGCTCCTACAAACAAAAACGGGCTCTCAGGACTCGTTTTTGTTTGTAGGAGCACCGGAGTCAGTTTTATAGGCCGTGTGTGGACCGGCTGCAGGGCAGTCTCCCTCGCTCCCATAGGAGCACCTGCGCATGAGGGCATCCTGGACTGGAGACTGCCTGCCTCGTACAAGCATGTGCGCTCTGAGCCATAATCACTGTCGTCTAGCAGTCTAGCCTGACTATACTTCTCTGACTTCAGCCTCCACTCGGCAAGTCAAAAAAGGTCTGCGGGCGGGCGGGCGGACGGCTTGGTTTGCAAGGTCTGCGGGTGTATATACGGCTACCAAAATGACTTCCGCCCCCGGGGTTCGAGCCTGGGACGACCCAGCCGCGCGCTGTCAAGTAATACATGTGACAAACGTCGAGCCGTCTCCGCCACCGCACCGCGGCAACAGGGAGAGTCATTATTTAAATGAACTTATTCATATAATTTCGGCTTTTTCTTAAAGCTGTTTAAAAAATTGTGCAGACAGAACCATGTACAGCTCTGTACATGGTTCTGTCGTTCCTTAAACTGCCTCAGTTATGCCAGCTGATTTTATGCTACCTAAAGTACTCGCGCCCAGCCTGACGGGGCACATGTTTGAAGGGGCACATTCGAGGGGCCTCGGGGCGGACTTACGACGAGTGTTTTCCACTGCCATTTACTAGGATTGTGAGATGTGTCCCCCCACTTGGTCGATTCGCCCACTGTGTCGTTTCCCCCTGGTGGGGAAATCGACTCACTGAGACATGCGACGTTTCCTCACTGAGACGATTCCCCCACAATGTCGTTTCCCCCACCATTAGTGTTGCGAGACTGCGGCTATTCAAATTTTGAGCCTTCATATAGGAATAAGTACTCGTGCAAAAGTCTTCATCGCTTATCCTAGAAGACATGAAACATGCCTCAAATACTCCACGGTTTTATTGCATCATCGTTCGACTGCCATGCTCCAGAAGCCATGCAGTGATAGCGGCCTAAAATGCTTGCTTCACGTTTGCTCCTTTGGCCACTCTCGGCCGGTTCAAGGACAAAGAAGACGAGCCTAATGCATCGTAAATGAGAAAAATGCTTTGCCAAAATCTGCAGCTGTCATACTAGTGAATTCCCCCAAGTCCCACTGCCTAAATTTATGTCTTCTGTTTTATACCGATTCACAGTGAGGTATAGTTCTATGTACATTTGGATTTGAAACATGCCTTCATTGGCACAGAAAAACTGGTCTGGTCTTACGTACACTCGTACGCACACGTACGCACTCGTAACTACACTCGCGTTGGCAACGTGTAAGCCATTTCTTCTGCAGTAAGTTGGGAGTTCAAAACATTCGTAGCCTGAATACCTTCGACGGGGGGAAACGACACAGTGGGGGAATCGTCGCGGTACCTTGTCATGTCATGTCATGTCATACTTTATCCATAGCCAAGCACTGTACAGCGCACTCGAGGGCTAAGGAACACATATTTGGCAACCTTTATTAGGGCTCAGCTGCTTACCGTCATTACCAGATGATTAGGCGGCCATAAGTGTATGGTAAAAAGTTCGGAAACCAAGGGAAAAGCTTGGAACAAGGTTAGCTCGAAGCGTAAGCTCACCTTCTTTCTATTTTTATGACTGACATCTCAAAAATCGCTGTCATTCTGATCGTCACTCCTGCAAAGCAATCCTTGATAATAGAACAATAAAGTTTTTGACAATGCTCAGAAAAGCTTCTGCATGGCGCACTGGCCAAAATAGTTGCTCTAGTTTCTAGATTGATTGATCATGCGCCCTGCGTTAGCAGCGGAGCCCGTATCGTTTAGCATAGAGGAGAGTAACAGTTCATCCCCTTATGACACTGTGGGCGATAGGAATCGATTTCTCCAAAAAGGGTAATCCAGGACTGAAAAAGAGAAGAGGTCGTTTGTGGGCGGGTGTGGGCGCACAATAGACTTCCTTCTATACAATTTCATCCCGGCTCAACCGAATAGTTCGTCATTCTTGCATGTACTTCATGTTGCGATGTCGGAAAGACAACGACGTCTGTGTGCGTCTTGTTGTGTCAATCAGTTGCCAACAGGAACTGTAGTACGTATAGAAGGGAATGCAACCTAATGGGCCACATTTGCTGTCTTGAATGGATTTATTCTTAGTTCCATTCCCATTGAAATTCTCGCCAGATTCACCATCATTGAAGCACCCTCATTCTGACTGTTTCCATTCATGCATTGTCCCCGTTCCGGCATATCTTTGCGCAACTATAAAGCACCGTCTTGGACAATGCGAAAACGCCCAACTTTAGTGACAATAACACACTCTTTCAAGACCGCGCGGTTCCGTCACAATACATTACGAACCCCAGTTTTTCGACTTCTTTTGCTGCATGATTGACTATTGAGTGTTACCTGTCAACAGTTTTATGTGCGTCAGTGGCGCCGGAAACGATCCGTTAGTCCACCCACGAATATTGCTCCTAAGTGCGCATTCTTTTACTGAGCCCAAACCTTATTGGTATTGTTCTGACATTGAAACGACGAAAACAAAGTCATGAGGGAAAAATACGAAAAAGACGAGGCCTGAGTGCAATTTATCTCTGTGAGATGCTGATTGACGATTGGCCCTAGGCAACACAGTCACTCGTAACATGTTATTTTGGGCAAATGGTGCCAGTGAGAAGATAGATCACGTTTGTCCCCACACAGCCGCAGTACAAAAGATGGAATTCATGTCGTTTATTTGACACCGTCTGTGCTCAAAAGAAAAAGTGACGACTGCCATACATAAAAACTGCGCACATACTCGTACTGTCAAACTAAAGCTAACCAAAAACTTTATCGGCTCCCCCAGCCAATACCGCACCACCAGCTGCACTTTTGGCACCGCTTTGCAAAGTGTTGCCTGCATTGCCCGGATTTTTCATTAGATCCTGGGCCGTTTGACAAGCTGAGTTCTGAGCTTGCACTTTTCCAGCAGTGGAGACGATATCTTTGAACGAGCAGCTGAGCTGACCGGCGTCCTTGATGCCACCGTTGAGGAAAGCGCAGCATTGTCGTTTCAGCATTTCGCATTGCTGCCTATCTGTATCCATGAATTTTTTGCATGTGTCACCCGCGTTGATGGCTTGAGGATTGGTCAATTTTGTGAAGTCTCCCGAAGCTAACTGAGATTTCATTTGATCAAACTGGCCGCCAGGTTTGTTGTTTTTGTCACATTTTTGCAGTTTGTGTTGAACTGCCTGGGGACCAATACCGTTAGGATCGCTTACGAAGCTGGTGCCAGGCACGTTTATCAAGGATTGGAGACCGCCCGCATTTCCGACTGGATTCGGTCCAGCAGGATGGATTGCTGAACCTGCTGGTTGAACTGGATGGCCTGATGGGATATTAGGAGCGGCGATGTTAGGTAGGCCACTTCCGATAAGACCCCGCCGACGACGACGACGACCTCCTCCAATGAGGCTGCCAGCAGCGCCTTCTGCGGCTCCACCTAATATACCTTTTTGAGCGCCCGATAAGAGCCCGCCGCCTGCGATTTTATCTGCTATTTCGTTAAACGTCATCGAATCGCAGCCTGAAATTACGATAAAACCATTACCTACTAAATTTCACCCTGCAAATCTGATACTTACTGTGATCAACTGGTGCATTGCATTTGGGCACGGAATTGACGGCTTGGCCGCCGATTCCACCGCCGTTCAGAGCTTGGGCGGCAGTTAGAGCAGTCCCGGCGCCTCCGAGGCCTCCGAGCCCATCACCAAATCCGCTATCGAACTGATTACAAAGAGCAACGCCAAGTAGAAGTAAGGTAGATGGCGACATCGTACAGCAGCCCCTGTGATCAGTACTTCTCACAAAAGCAGCCAAAGTTCTACTATACGACTCGTTCGAGGTCAAAAAATTTGCAGGTTGGGCAGTCCTCTTCGCCGCGTCGATGTTTATTCGGTTGAGTCGGATGTGCCTCGAGCAATTTTGAAAACCAGTTCACATTTTTCTTTTTCTTCTCCTCTTTAAGGCAGTCGGGTCATACTGCACTTATCTCAGGTGTGGGAGGAATCATACTAGGAACGTTTTGTTCTAACTCGTAGTTAGGCATTTTTAAAGGCCATAAATAGAATTTTTGTATGGCAGTTGGTGGAAGAATGTAGGCCTGGAGACAATGCGTGCAGACTGCGTACATAACTGTACAGGGTGCGTAATAAATTATCGGACAAACAGTCCTTTTAATATTTCTGTGAAAGCCCAGTGTTTCAAATGCCTGTCCAGAAATAAATACCTTCAGGAGCATGCAATAAGCAATCAGCCATGAGCAATGGGTCATTAGGACCCACGGCTGCTCAGTCGACGGACGAAGGTGTTGGTTCCGTATTGCATGGGCCAGCAACTGTGACCACGGGGATGCAATTCTATTGCAGTGAGGCTGAGGACGGCAGTTTCTCACCAGCCAGCTGAGCCTTCTGAGCCAGCTCTCACGATCAGAGTGGGAGGCGATTAGTAAAGTCCATCGCTGGCCTGCTCACCTCACCTGTCTTTTTTGGATTCGCCAGCCACTGGTCAAGTAGCGAGGGGTCGAACGAGGAGATTAGGAAACTGCCTCAAACCTGTTGGGAAGGTCCCCTCTAGCCCAGTATCATCCTGAAACATCCGTGGACTCTGGTTGGTGCTGGCACAGAATGCCCTTGGTGGAGGCGGCCCAAGTGAAGACGTCAAGGGGAACTGAAATCACCATCGTTTACTATGCACCCGACCCTCACACCATATATATCATCCAAGGCAAAGGCAGATATGCCCTTATATATGCGCATCCGAACTACTTTGATTCACATACAGTATATCACCAATATCACTCGTTTATCATCCTGGTCCTGGTCCTGGAACCTTCTAGAATGCTCGTTGCTCGTTGCACTTTGACCAGAGTGATACGGCTTGTTGTAGGCATCGCACCTGGAAACCCGCTAACTGGTCTTGACTTGCTGGAGCTAGGCGAAGGCAGAATACTATACACCTTAAAGATAGAGCCAGCAGTGATATTTGGTCGTCTCAGTGCTTCGCTTATCATATCATAGCGACGCGTTCTTACATGGGTAAATCTCTCACAGGCTGCGTGCAGACATAGGTAATCTGAATTTTTCTGCTATATTCTACTGCTCATTTCATATGTCGCACTGTCCTGTCAAGGCCTACTCCGACTGCGACTCGTGTCAAGTCCGGGACGTCCGCGCAAGGATGAAGGTATGAAAAAGGGCATAGATATTTCGCTAGATTTTGACTTTGAAAGAGCTAATGCGCCATACGACTTAGGTGTAGAAGGTCACTGCACGATAAGACTCATATGTCAAAGGGCTATTTTATTGGCTGACAGAAACGTCTCGTGCCCAACGGAAAGCTCATGCGAGTCTTGATGCTATGTTTTTCACTCGAAATGATTTCCGCGTACTGTGTGGGACCTTACCGTTAGATAATGAACTGACGAACACATGCCACCATAATAAGGTGGGTGGACCAGCTGCACAAAACACGTCTCTTACTTCCTTGTCGGCCAAGAGCATAGGCCTGAAACAGATCCCTCTGATTGCGCTGTCGCCGTTGGTCATATGCGTTGGCGTATTTGGCACGGGTATTCTGGCTTGTCATTTATGTTTTCAAAAAGATCAATGACGTAAGTAAAAGAAAAATGGCTAAATTACACCCGCTCCAGGTCGTGCTGATTCCGGTTAGCACTAACGTCACAGTCTAATGGTAAGAGGAAATTAGGTAGGGGGATCGATAATACACGTCTGGAGGGGGCAAGTGTACCAGAGGCAAAATGAGGTCGCAGGGAAGAAACATTCATTCACACGTTTTTACTTTCATTCTAATTTGTAACATACAGTAGTGCTCAAACAAACCATCTGGTCCAGCGAATTCATGGCCACTCGATAGCCTTGCTTCGAATGTGCTTGCAGGCACGCAGCGTCCAACACAAGTCAACCTTTGATCGAGAATCGAACCGGCTTCTGTCTGCCATTTTCCGACTGCTCTTTCTCCGCGATCAAGTATCCCAATTTTGTGAGTATTCCACTCAGATCATGATTCGTTTGCTCTCTTACAACACTACGCGAAAATCTTTCCAAAATTTCGTCTGTGTTATTATCTGCTCCGAGATCTGAAACAGTGGGGTTGTCAGGTTCTGTCATGTCAGAACTAATTGAAAATCCACAGGCTATATCTGAGGAAACAGGTGCCAGGGCCAGGACTCCGTCATGCGAAAGCGCTAATGGGTTTGGGGGAGGCTGTCGCTTTCAATGCGGCCATGTAAGGTTTCGCTTCCATCCGCTAAATGGGCTTCGCTCAAGTGGGTGGAGTGGGTTTGATCATCAACAGGTTTACCATGTTTTCAATAATGAGAATTTTGTGTCTCTAATTCGCTAACTTTTGCGAGAAAACCAATAAAGACTTTGAACGGTCGAACTCAAACTCGAATTCGAAGTAATAATATCGAAACTCAAACTCAAAAAATATCAAATTTATGAACTGTAAAACATCCAACATGATGAATAATAGGAAGAGTGAAAATAAAGAGATATTTTAGGCAGCAGGATGCAAATCTAACTAAATGCAGATGATGGACAGTAGACCCCGTAAAGGACTAGTTGTGCGATTCAAATGCCCACTTTTGGATTCCACTCTTTGCCTAGTTTTTTTTCGCAAACAGTCCTTTGTTTGGAATTTCTCAGCGAATGAGAACCAAGTTTAGGGGGAATTATTCGAATAGAATTATCTAATGACTATTTGTTAATTGACTGCAAATTCGCCAACTAATAAGAATAAGACTGGAACGGGAAACTTTTGTTCCAAACTTTATTTTAAGTTTCGCAAGATCCATTCCGCTGTGTCATTATTGGGGTCACAACAAGACAAAACTGTCTCCTAGGTTCGAATTTGGACGAGTTTTTGGCGAAAATTACATAAGCCCGCGAAAACTGCGAAGGAAGAAGGGTTACTGTGAGCTGGCCTTCTTACCGTCTTCGTATTCCCATTCAGTCTCCTCTTTCGGCTCGGTCTCACGCCCGGGTGCTGCCAGTTCGTGCTCATCCCAGTTATCACTTATCACGTAGTAGGCCTCAGTGCAAGACGATGAAATAACGAGCAAGAATAAAGTAGTAAAACAAGTGAAGAATGATCTCGCCATTGGCACACGCCGTTCGAGCGTCATGCACACTGACCATTGATTATACGGAAAAGCAGATATAGATCGCAGACCAGGACAGCTGCCTTTAACGAACCATGGGATAGACTCCTTTCCGTTTAGGCTAAAGGTTATTTGCGCATTTTGTTCAGATAGGTGCTCTTTTGATGACGTCTCTTTCTCATCAACCTAATACACAAGTGGTTCAAAATAGAGTCTCATTCATTCGCCCTTATGCCCATAGTCAGGCAACATGAAGGGTGCCATTAGGTGTAGAGCAGTCTAATTATCAGTCAATGCCGAGGTATATTTCTGGCTGCTAGTGATAAGCCCAATGACGTCTTTTTTCACACCAACTACATCGCATTAGCATATTACCCGTTAGAAATTTCGCATGCTGACGTAAGTGAGTGCTAAGACGATAAAGACACGACTTGTTATTCATTTAACCTTATTTCACGGAAAAGAGTGACAGGAAAAAATGAAAGGTTAGGGATGCACGAATGCGTCTCTATAACTAAATATTCATAAGTTCAGGTTTTCTAAAAAATACTGTCCCTACAAAACCTACAGTAGTAGATATATAATACTCGAGCCTGCGAGTGCATTGAATACAAGAGCGACCAGTGAGCATTGATGCACTAATAGAAGCCGGATTTATGTACGTAGCGTCGTACTGATGCAACATACTGGGGAAACCTTTCTCTTCTTTTGCAAGGTCAGCTCTAACTTTATGACTAACTAGTAAGGTACTTTGACCTATGGTATAGACTAGCGGTACGCAACAGGTTTTCATGGCAGCTATTTCCATCGTGTTCCATGAAGACTCCAGGGTTTCCCGCCTCCTCTATGAGGACACGGCACTTGGAGCAGCGTGGAGTCGAGGAAAAATATACCAGCACGTTGGATCCATGGCGAAATTCTGAGATCTGACAGAGTGCTCAGGCTATTGCATCCAAGGCAAATTTAGACTATTATGACTTGAGGGAAACCAGGATTTGGTGTCATCAAAGAGTATGAGAGCAAATGTGGCAACAGTATGAGAGCAGGTGTGGACCAGCAGAAGAAGCGCAAAATACAACCACCGTGCATGCATTTTCAGAGAGCTCGTTTATTTCCCAGACTGGAAGTCTGGCAAAAAAGCCAGGATCAAGGTGGAAGGCGCACGTAAGATCGCTCAATCTGTGGATGAACAGAACGACAAAAGTCATCAGACGTTGGGGGGGGGGGGGAGGGTGCAGATCTATTCGCTCACCAGTTCCAATAGTGAAGACAATCGAAGATCTTCGTATTGCAAGATTGAGTGGGTTCCAAATAGACCTGATCCAGAGTTGAAGGATCTGCTTTTCTACCTAGCACAGGATTATTTCCAAAAGGGATCTTCTGAAAATAAGCCACACATCACACTTCTCACTTCTAGTGACATGAAGTCCTATGGGGTCAAATTGGGATCATGAGAAAATTATTTTCCTGAAGTTTTGTATTAGGCGCTCTTTAAAACGCCTAATGCAAAAAGGGCGAGGATTCTGAGAATTATTAGAAATTTCTTGTAAGTCAAAGCTGCAAAGATTCTAAAATAATCGCACCACGATTAGAATACGACTGCCCCATTACTAAATTAGTGGATTAGGACTTATATTGATTAAATTTCCTCCGATGGGGTCATTGCTCTTTAATTTTGGAGACCAACAGCGTCTAAATTGTTTGACTTCAGCTTTGTCAAAGAGCAATTGTTGCTTTTGTCGTCTGTTTCTTTGCGCATTTCATAAATTTCGATGGAATTTTGATCTTTTCTGATAAAGAACTGAGTAATAAGGACAAATTACATTTTAAGGCATGATTTATCTCTAAAATCGATATTTCCTTTGTTTGAATCACCACGAAACGTAAAGCTGTCATGAAACTGAAGTACGCTGATCAATGATTTCCTGGTGATCATGGAAGAACACCAAAAAGTATCTTCGAAACAATTAATACTGGTACAAAAATGAGTGCTCCTTGAATTTGTCCATTTGCATCTTGTCCGTTGGTTCTCTTCGTTGAGGTTTCATAAGCAGAGGTTGTGGTAGTCCATGGTGCTGCTGTTGTTGTTGCATCAGAAGGAATATTGCTCGGGGTGTAATGGCAAATTACTATAATTGGTCCAAAAAATGGGTTTACATTTGGGCTCCCAGCATTCCACCCAACATTTAAAGTTTGGATTTGTGCATATACGATGTCGCCGGCCTTTCTGTCATCGGAATATGCGAATTTATTCAGTTGATCATGAGTCAACACGATCCCACCTCCGCTATCCCACTCCACCGTGACACTGCTGTTCTCGTAAATATGATACTTGCAACCCAATAAAAAATTAACCTGCGGCATCTTCTTACGGACTTCATTGACCAAAAGGGTTTCGATTTCATTAGTTTTGAGTTGTGGTAGCCATGCACTGTAGTTTTTGCATTGCTCTGCAGCATTTGACCGATTTGTCATGGAGTCACCGTTTGGTAGATTCGAAATAGATTGGTTGTCTATTTGGAAAATGCAGTGCTCCACACCGCCCTCGTCCTTGCCATCGAAGATGATCTCAAGATTTGCTTCAGGATGAGCGGTCAAAACTGGATCGCATGTTTTTCCAAGGGTCTGGAAAACTTTAGGCAACAGTATAGCAATTAAGAAGATCTTCATTGTCGATCACGTTTTGAGCATAATGGATTCCACACCCCGCTTTGACAATGCTCGTATACAGTAAGTTGCTGATGTGGCGAATGCGTAAGCCCCACCGCTCTTTCCGTATCCGTATTCATCTGCTGCAACCTATCGGCGAATATTCCAGGGGCCAGATTCGTGCTATTGCGCATACGCATTTGGCTTCTACACGTATTGTTCCAACTGTAAAACAACTAAACTCAATCAACGCTATGCTTCTTTTGCGACTCGAAAACTGGTGTTACAGTACAGCAGGGTGGCTAGGGTGTTCCTTTAATGGTAACACTGGCTGGAGGAAAAGGGACATAAATGGACCGCATAATTCTGCCACACCATTCAAGATCGGACTAGTGTTTCCTGACGGACCCACGAGCTAGACAGCAGCAACAGATTTTTTTGGGAGCCCAAAAACTTACCTTCTTCAAGGTGCAGTACACCTGAGCGAGGGATGTGTTCTCACGTTGACTGTATTCTGTACTTCTTCCCAAGGTCGTCGAGTTTGGTCTTATATCTGGCAGTCAAACACAGGCAAGTTAAGTTTGCAAGGAGGATTTCCGAAAGATTTGAAAGATGGCGTCCCATTTACACCAGAAAGTTGAATGGAGGCCATCTCATTTTATTTAAAGTAGCATCGTTGCACAAGTTATTTTCACTTTTTGAATTTCTCTAATTTTTCGACATAGGGTGATCAGTTCGTCATTTGGGCTGGCTATTCGAATGAATATATTCAACAATCTGATCAGCATATATTTCGCTAAATTTCGATCAAAATTTTCTTTTAACGCCGACAAAAACCTGTATTTTCGTCATGGCAAAAAGTACTTTACTTTGTCATCAGTGCTAAACAGACTTATCATTCTGCTTTCAGATACACCATTCTTGACTCGGATGCGAAGAATGTGATTGGCACTGGAGTATTAAAACAACTGATCACTTGTTAACGTAGACCTCGCTGCTGAGAATGTGATGACCTAAAGACTGGATCAGAAAGCCTGGCTTACAGTATCCGCACTAAACTGCAACAAATGCGAGGCTATTTATGTGAGATGAGATGGACACGGAAGACAGCATAAAGCACCATACTTCAAAAGAAAGAAGACTAAGATTAGTCCACCTTAACTACTGTACATAAAAGGCCCAGTCTAGGCTTCTGTAATTCTTTAAGCCCTACCTGGACCATTAAGCTTGGACCAAAAGCCTGCATGGAGGGTCTTAATTGATCCGCTCCTGGACGGTGATATAAAGTAAAGCGGAGGTCATTCAGCTGCTCTTGCAAGTCTTCACTGCAGAACATTATGCGCCATGTCAATCTTGCGGGAATTAAGTGCGTGAGGATGAAATTGGCAAGGTTCCGATTTACATAAGCAGTGTCAAGATGGCCAAATATACATCATTTATTGTGGCACTCAAACACTGCAGGGAGATTATCAAAAGCCAGTGAAGCACTCAACTCACTAAATGGGCACAGTGTCGTCTCTTCTTCATTCGCCCCGTTACAAGAAAACGTGCCTGCCAGTAGGTGGCAATATCGGTCGTGTACTTTCTGCCACTCCCGTACTCATCGAACATAGTCGTACGCTATGCATTCTGAATTACTGCTGGTTTCGCTCATTTTTAGATACACGCTATCACTCATAGACATGGCGAAAAGCTCACAAGAGCTTATAGAATCCTTGCAGCGGTAGTTGAAGGTTCTGCAATATACCCTCTTTGAACATTCCCATGCGCAGTCTTCATGAATATCTCCTGGTACAATCTCGACTGGTGTCTCGTCGACCCTGAGGATTTGCCGTGAGTAAGCTTGAGCTTGCCCTACGAAGGAAATGATGGTAGTGCATTGGAAGAATATACCTATGTATGAACAGTACATAATTTCCTATCTATCTTTAAGAGGTCCTTAAAGAAGGCATGTTCTGCGTCTTTCTTTACCTTTGTACTGGCATAGCGGCACGAGAGAGTTGGTGCAATCCTCGACAAGAAGTTTGCCTTTCGTCAGTGGCACGGATAGACAGTCTCCGGAGCCTTGGTCCGTGTCGATGCAATAGTCGCCTCGCAGGAACGTTTTTGCAGCCGGTAACAACAGATTCGGGGTTGTTGCACTAGAGTACCAGAAAGTTGTTTGTGGTGTGATAGCGCAGTTGCCAATTTGACCTGTACGGTTGTAGCGACGACCGCCTATCCAAGACGCCGATTTGAGGTAGTTCTGTAAAGAGTCCTCATTCCAAAATGCTGCAGCAAGAAAATGGCACATAGCCATTCCGCTGTTACCTGGATGAGATCAAGCTCGCTCTGAGTATTTATTTGAGCCAAAGTGGCTCCTTGTGCCTCACAATAGGCCCAAGCATTTTCCCAGTTTGTCTCCAATGTTGCATTAAAGGGGTTGAAGAAGCAACTGCTCCCATCGGCAACGCCACCAAAAGTATTTGCGCAGATCTCACTGGCTGCAGTTTTATTGATGCACGTATAATCCCCTACAAAGAAAACTTTTTGGATAGTCATAATACTAAAAATTTTTCAGGTATATTACCCCATGTTGGGTTGCTGATGACGTATCTGTGGGGAAGGCTCATTAAGCAGATAACCATAAAAACTCTCAAAGCGACCATCTTTGGAGATCCTCTCTTGGTTAATGGTTATCTTACCTCGCCAATCATTTCGAGACTCATGACAAATATTTTTCATCAATTCACTCAGTTTGCACATAAGTGATTAAACTTTCATCACTCGTACTTGGCTTTCCTATAGCAGCGCACTCAGGCACACAAAACACCGCTCCTAGAAACATGTAACTTAGCAGCCAACTGGACGGCTCCTTGCCGAAATCGTTTAGCTTTAGCGACATGTTACAAACACGTCGCTAAAGCTATGGATAAAATATTAAACTAAATATCAACGTAAATGAAGTTTCTTGTGCCATAAGATTTGCACCCGTGGCAGGGTCTTAGTAAACATTCTTCTCGGACATTTTTCTATTGTTCTATCTAATGCTTCCAGTATTCCTCATTCAGAGCAATAAGCTCACTAAAGCACAGCATCAACTTCCTATTCGATAAATAAACGTACGAGTCTATGAGTCTTGTTCACATGTTTTATGCTCCTATATTTTCTTACGGTGCCATGTCAGTTTGGGCCGACATTATCATACATTCTACAGTAAAAGCGAGATTCACCCGCACAACAAGCAATGCAAAGCACAAAGTCCATGACTTCCCTCAACAAATGAAACGCCTTATCGCTGTTTTTCTCAAAATTTTCCAGTGACCGCTGGCTGATAACCTCAGAAAAAAAGTTGCGGACATTTTTTGGACAGAAATGATCCTTTGATTTCTCCTGATCACTTATTTAAATAATCGATAAAAATTAAGATTGAATTACGCCTCGTTACGTAGTTTTTGCCTTTGAAACCATATTTCACCCCGCCTGGCCCCTGTTTCACCTAGGCGCTTCCAAGCGTTACAAGCGCCACAAGTGGCTATTTTACAAGTAACCGCGTTTCACCACGAACAAAGTCACAAGTTAGAAATGTAAGCGTGAGAGATGCGTGGTTTCAAAGAGCCTGTGAGCTGTCAAGGACGAACACGTTGCAAGTATATAGAAATACGGGCAACAAGTCACAAGACCGACGGACGAGCGTTTCACCACGAATTTTCCGGCCCTTGTAAAAAAGGGGACTTGTGAGGAATCGAGGCAGAACTTGTAAAGAAGACCAAATTCAGAAGGCTGCAGCGCATTGATTTTTCGGAAGGTGAGAGGGCAAGGTGCTGTGATAAGTTAGGCCCCTTTCGCAAGGCAGACAAATTCTGGTTCCTGCCATCATGATTGGCCTGCCAAAAGACAAAAAGAAAGGAATCCTTAGCAAAAACATAGGGCGAGCAGAATGATGAAAACGGGCAATGCTTCAAGTCCTACGAGTCTCGTTCTGACTCGTACAAAATTCTTCACAACTTACGAGTCTCCGCCCACTCTTTTTCTGATAGCTCGTAAGTTCATGAAACCGAATTGCTCGTAGTCGCCGTCCGTGTTCTTCAGAAAGTCTTGTAACTCTAGGAGCTGTCAATGGATTATTCACTTTCGCGAAACTGGGATCGCTTGAAGACTCGTAACTTGCGAGCTTGTAGCTTGTGAATGTGTGACTTGTATTGCTTGTAACTTGGTGAAACCTGGCCCTAGAGTTCGTGGTTTTTTCTTTTTTTGGCCTACGAAATTTTACTGCATTCATTTTCACTCTTGCTCGCAATCAGGTGTTCAAAAATTGACACATCAATTAATTGCTGCATGCTCATTCTGCAAAAAATTCAAGCCGCGTAGGTACTAGAAAATGCGAGCATTTTTCTGATGTGATTTTACGAAAGTCTCCCTGGGAGATAAAATTTCAGTTGAAAATTTCTGATTTCTGATGAATCATTGTAATGTAGCATAAGATCCATTTTAGCAGCTACTATTCGATTTCCGTTTCACATTTTTGCTCTCTCATCCTTTATATTTCTGCTAGTAACAAGTGCCTCTTCTTCAGGGTCTGCAGTACATACAGCATACTGGTAAGAAGATCTTAATAATATGTTGTTACTTTGGTCGGAACATACTCGATTCCCGTCCCGTCAGATCCCTATCAGCTTCCCCTCACTCAAATCCCCTGGGTCAAAATCCTTTGAAATTCTGAGCACCAAATATAGCCTCGGAGACAAGAGAGGTTTTATGGCGATTCCCGTCCATTCACTCCGATGATGTTATGAACATGACATGGTTATTTGGCAGATAAGAGAAGATCAAACCCCGTGTGTCTGCAAACTTTTTGTTAACAGTTGTAGCTTCTCAAGCACATCTTATAAAATATAGGGTGCGATGACTTCGCAGCTTATGTACACACCTTTCTAACTTGCAGGGAAAAATTCCATTTTACAACAGACTGTCTAACCGTGCAAGCGAGTCAACTGTTGTAGCCAACTACCCTTATGATTCCGCGCACGATGCGTTCTCGATTAGTTTCTGGGCTAGGTCTACAAACTGACTTGCGCTTTGTAATGGCACGTCCGCAGGTAGGAACGACCAACTTCACTGAAAATTAGCTGTTTCAACATCGTCACCGAATCACGACACCTCTTGCTCTGACCTTGCAAGCTGTCATAGACAGAGTCCCGAACTTCTACAGAACAGTAAACAAAACTGTATTCATGTTCATGATCACGGCTGCCGACCTTGCCTTCCCATTGGTCTTGGCAACTCAAACAGTTCTGATTGAAAGATAGAACAAAACGATCTCTACCCGTGACTCGTTTGGGTTGTTGCAGGGTGTGAGGACTCTTGAAGATTCACCTGCACAATGCAAGCACAGAGATGAATAACAGCACAAAACGCGCTATTTTGTATGGATCTGTAAAAGATACAAGCCGAACCATAACTCGCATTCTCAGTGAATTTTACTGATTACAAGGACGACAGTCGACTCCTCACTCGACGACTACACTGCAAGGAGGCCGATATTTGTAGTCCAAAGCTCCCAGGCAGATCTTCAGAATTCGGTAGGAACCGGTCTATTGGAAATGTTAATCATGGTCAGGGTCAGAATTCAGCAGGATAAGAGCATATCCAACTTCGAAGCCAAGTGCTAAGAGGGCGCTTCGACACTCCAACTTTCTATCCGGCTTAGACTTCAAACAAAGCAATCTAACAATCTTCAGACCTCAAATCTACTCGATCGCCCACTTTTGGATACGACGGTAATAAAGATTACAGTTTGCCTCTTTGCCATCTTGGCCGCTCAGGCCTTTGCTGACGACAAGTTGAATCCCGATGTTCGTGAGCACAAGTGCCATCATTTCGGTCTCTCACAACGGTCTGTTTAGGAGTACCTGGAACAGTTCGGTTATTTGTCCCCATCGACCAAGAGGTCTGGAAACCCACACCTGCGAGCAGCTGCCAGAACCAATGCCATCAGGTATTCCTCTGGAGTCGTGGGAGAGTGGCCATTGGGCAGCGTGTGCGTTCTAGAGCTTTCCAACAATTCGCTCACTTGCCAGTGACTGGCGAGCTGGATGAGAAGACGAAATTGAAGATGCTCGCGCCTCGATGCGGAATGGGTGATGTCAGCAACAGGAGGAGCAGAGCATGTACTGTAAGTTGGACCACCTGTATGTTCGAAGGAGGCCAAAATAGCCATGGACTCAAAACACGTAATTTTTACCTTCCGTGAGTTCACGAGTAAAATACATCGATTGACGCACTACTTAGCAGCAATAACCTGATCGTGAGGAAAAAGGAGGGAATCATATTTGATTTTTAGCTTTTCTCTCAAAGTGGGACCAGGACGTTGTGACATGGAAACTGATAAAATCTTCACCTCAACTCGATGCTGCAGCTGTCAGGTGAGTCACTGACTGCAACATAAAAATATGCAAAACTAGTTGCCCAAGACACATCTTCCAGGGAGCTTGCAACAAACTTATTTATTCTAGGCGGGCCATCCGAGAAGCGTTTCAAGTTTGGAGCAAGGTCATTCCACTGAATTTCACTGAAGTGCCGTCTAATGCCGATTCCGATAAGCAATTCGATTTTGGTCGAGGAGACCATGGTGACGGCTACAAATTCGACGGAGGACGAGGAAGGCGCGTGAAGGTTGTCTTATCCAATCCTTGGTCCGACTGCACTGCTTTTCGGTGGCGTTGTGGCTCACGCCTTTTACCCAAGAAACGGCGGTCTGCACTTTGACGATGACGAGAAATGGACCTTTGAAAATGCCGGTCACATCAAGGAAGGCAGCTACACTGATCTGTTTTCTGTTACCATCCACGAAACGGGGCACGCACTGGGTCTTTCCCTCTTGGATCAGGAGGAAGCCATCATGTACCCTTTCTACCGCCATCCTGATCTCGATGGACGAGGACAAATCAAGCCATTTGTTCTGAGCCATTACGATATGCAAGCCATCCAGGAAGCTTACGGTAACAGGGTCCCTTTCGGAGTCCATTGTCCTGTGCTTGTATAGTTTTTGTTCAGGCCCACGCGAAGGAGCTACAACCCGGCCGCCAGAAGTAACTCCTCTAGGCGGTCCATCTACTGGCGCTGCATGCCCCAATTTTAATGCCGTTGTGACTGGCAGCGATGGTGCCACCTATTTTTTTAACGGAAATAATGGTTGGAGAAAAGCTGACATTGAACGAAATCCACCAAACTCTGGCACCAGGTTCCACCTTTCTGGACGGTTCCCGCATGGACCTAGCTACGTGACAGCAGGTCTTACAGACCAGCCGAACAACAAGACTTATCTGTTCCAAGGTAGACTTGAATGCTGATGGTCCAATAAATCATACAGTAAATTGTTTCTGATTTTGCCGTAGGTCGACGAGTCTGGGCCTATTCCTACAATCCTCTCTATGACCGATTCTCCCCAAAATGACATACGAATCACACCCGAAGGCGCATTTTAACTGCTCTCTGGACATTTGGTTTTGTACCAAGTAAGCTAAAGGACGGGTACTGTGTAATTATGCTGATACATCCGTCCCCTAATTTAGGGCGATAGATTCGTTTTGTGGGAGGCCGGTAGCAACAAGGCGCTATTCGAAGACTCACAGGGCAGATTTGACAAGTTTCCGTCCACCGTGTCTTTTAATGTCGGCGAAAAGGCGTGCTTTTTGGTTGGAAATAGGCACGCCCTAGCATGGCTCTCTACACCTGTACTAATGCGTGCCTTTTAGGTACATGGCTTACGAACCTAACGTAAGAGATGTTTTGCGCAAGGGGCCCCTGAGGGAATTGATCACGCGCTAGGTCATCAGTGGAAGAAACTCAAAAGATAAACAATGATGAACGTAATTTGGCGAATGCAGCGATCAGTGAGAAGCGATGACTTTGTTAAGCCTTGTGCAATAAATCAGAAACGAATGAATATATGTTAAGCACGGATCTAAATCGGCAAAGTTTTCCTTTTTGGCTTGACATCGGGCGATCGATGACAATGGACATCGTCTTTTGGTATGCGTGAGCAACTGTTCATGTGGGGTAGGGTGCTCAGATCAGATCTAGCCAAAACCACTTGTTCTCTGTACCAGGTCTAGGTATGGCCCTCCTGATCCTTCCCTTATCAGGCTGATAAGATCTCCAGTTGTCGATGAACATCGGCTGGTGCGTTCGGTACCGACTCCAGACACTCTTCCCTTCGCCCTATCATAGTTTCGGCTCTCGTATTCTTGTTCGACCGATCCGTTGTGGAGGTGTCCATGAGTCGACATAGTAAGCTCACGGTCAGTACGGTTATTGTTCGTGTTTTTAAGGGCCCCGCAGTGAGTGATTCGAACCGGAAAAGATATCCCACCCTTACTGGGGTGGATGGATATCACATGCGCCTACAGTGTTGTGCGCTCCTGTGCTTGCGACTAGGGATATGACCAGAGCAGGCGATTACCTTATCTATTAGATCCTAGCGTACAGTATTTCTAAGCTAGCAGGGTGTCTCGACGACGGCTTGACACAATAAAAACTCATGTCTCTGCAGTCCGGCCTGCGGGGATCACTGCACAGTATATGCAAACAGTTTTGTCAATGCGTGAGCTTGATAAGGTGCGAAAATATCTCTAAAGAGAAATGCAGAAGCACGCGTGGAAGAAATAAAAAATGCAAAGTCAAAAAAGTCATGAAAAGGTTTGATCAAGAAGACATATGGAAGTTTTTATGAGAAGACCCGGTAGACACGTCTGCTAATAACAGAGAAGCTCGCTGGGCAAGGCCTCCATCGCTGTCAAGTCATATCGTCGCTTTTGATGATGGAGTGATCTTGTCAGTCGTTCTTGCCTCCCTGGTATAACACGCACTTGTGTATTACAGAGTCTTATCTAACCGCTGCCCCCAAACAGAGTCTGCTACTATCACGAACAAGCTACAGTACATCAGGCAATGGACGCCAATGTTGACGCCGCTGCCTCACCTCAATACTTTCCATGATCTCTGCAAAAACTCTCTCTGTTGCTGCCACGTGCAGTACTGTAGGTACGCGTGTTTCAGGGAAGAGCGCTTTACTACGCACATCTCGACTGATTACTGCCATTGCCCTTCACGTATTTTATAACCAAAGCGCTGCATCCCGAGCATCCTATTCGGTGTTGGTCATCCAAAGGAAGTAACTGCTTGACCTCGGCTGGCCTAGTGCCGCCGAGTTGCTCTGACTGAGTGAAGAAATGGATTAGAAGAAGCTCAGATAACGTTCGGTTCGAAGAGCGACATGATTGGGGGTAGAGATTTGCATTACTTCAAACGTGAAGACGCAGCATGAACAATAATCATGCCAGAAAAGCGAGATGTGCGGGTAGGTGGGACATATGATACGAAAAGCAGAAAAGACAGCTGGGGGGGCTTAAGCCTAATTTACATCAACAAAAGAGCTGGAGTAAAAAACTAAAAATCGAACCAGGCACTAGTTGGCACGACAAGAGGAACACAACACAGGGAAAAACATCTCGAGCATGGACCTAAAATAAGCGCATTGGATGAAATTATTTCCGCTTACAGAAGCCCACCCACCTAGCTCTGTCAAAGCCTGGACTCACATGACGGCTACGACTGGATGCCTGACGATGAGAGAGATGCCGCCATCTCACTCACATGGTCATGGTCAACTAGACGTCCTTGCATGACCCCCGCTGATAAGGTGACTGCTGGTGGGCAATAAGCAAAAGGGTTCTGCCCAAGTGAGCTGATTCAAATTTAAAAATATAGTCAAGATCTCAGACAATAGGCTTCGACTGCAGCATTCCGGCATCCAATTATAACAGCGCCAAAGCTAAACGTGATTGACCTTGAGTGCGTCGATATTCTTTTGCGCACGTTTGTTGTCTTGCTTGTTTATTTTCAATTCCCTGATCTTACTTGCCACACTCTGACATTCCGTCAGCCAATTACAACAGCTAATGACTGTGCCACGCCAGTCGCACTCGTGTGCCTATAAAAAACAGGGCCTTGTTCTTCGCTTGTTAGCTTCTTATCATATGCTGCCTGACTAGTGCTCTTGCTCGTGCCCAGCAAATGTTATTGCGAACATTTTTGTTAGCTGTTTTGTAGATTTTAAGACAATTTTTCCCATTTTGCAAATTTTTTTATCTATTTCTCCTTGTACCGCCATTTACAAGAAGACGACTAAAAATCGATTTATATGCATTGACTTTGCCTTTATTTGGGAATTCTATCTTCGTTCCAGCCTTTTTCACCATTCAAATAAACGGTCCGCCCCAAGGCGACATGCCGCTGATGTATTGCGGCTAGAATTTCGAGCTCTTCTTCCTCCTCTTTC
Organism: Mesodorylaimus sp. YZB2_4; assembly: GCA_030248295.1. NCBI lineage: Eukaryota > Metazoa > Nematoda > Enoplea > Dorylaimida > Dorylaimidae > Mesodorylaimus > Mesodorylaimus sp. YZB2_4. The sequence goes on along the minus strand of JASANH010001214.1, from coordinate 180,058 downwards.
TGTGCAGTGAAAGACAAAATAAGCAGAGTTTTACAAACCCAAAAATATTTTGACGTCGGAATTTTTGAAAAGACGATTGTCAAGAGGAAATTTGAGAAATTCTATCATCTTTTATGTTATACACGGATTTTTATGTATTCTGCCTGGTTATATTTACTAATCCTGTGAAACGAGGTGCGTAAACTGAACCATAGTAAACACACGCCGCCCCATGTTTGCCGCACAGAACAGAACTTGGCGAAAATACAAAGAATTCTGTCCATCATGTTTATTAGACACCAAGGGAATTGAATGAAAATTTTATTCGCATTTCATTCCTCTTATCTTCTGAATAATTTGCATATTCTAATTGATCAAAGCCTCATTTTCTCGTGTGCCTCATAGCAAGGCTATCATTTCTGGTTTAGTCTGTTGATGCTTGGAGGAAACGGGGGCTGCTTGAAATGCTTGCATTCATCAAGTATGCAAAGCCACTCTATTTCAATTTGAGTTGTGCTATTCTGGATCGCCCCATCGACTATATAGCGTTAGTGATAGAGGTTGGAGAATAAAACCCGAACACCACCAACCGAGGTGTCCGGTGTGGCTCGATCATTTAGATATTCTATTTAGGCCAGCGTTAGTTATAACCAAGCTTGCCACCCTTCTGGGAATTCGCTAGCGCATTACGTAAGCCACCAAGATAGCCATTGTAGAAAGCTAGCACACCTGCATTGCCTCGCTGTGCTAGGGCCGAGTTGCGTCTTTATGAAAAGCTGGGCGTTCGATCCGTTAGTGCTCGAAACGTGGCCACTTGGCAGGCTGCTGCGTTGTGTCGTTGCCGTCAAGGCGACAGAATCGGCTTGTTTCTCCATATATGTCCCGGTCTACACAGATATGCACCTTCGGTCAATAGGAGTAGGAATAAGGAAGGACCTCGGTCCAGGTGACCTCACTGCCTTACTGGGAGAGCTATGAGGACAGGAAAGGACGTAGCTGAAAGAATGTTCTTTCCATTTACCCTGCGCGCTCCATTGAAGCTTGACACCAGCTTTCTTTCATTTTAACAGCATTGGTTCCGGTTACATTTTGTTCGGTTCATAGCCGCTCATTGTTGAGAACCTATTTTACGTTTATTGGCCATTTTGTTCCCAAATACTGCGTCATAGTCGCAGATATGGTGGGCCGTTCTAGCGAGAGCGACAGTATAGCCTGGAATTCGTTCTGCAATTGGAAAGTAGCTATCTAATTTCTTGACAAAAACTCATTTCTTTCTTATCGGCAAAGTGACCTAAAAAATGAACATGGTTTTTACGTGATAAAGTACTATCACCATATCGACTAGCATATTAATGAGGTTGGGTTTACTCGGCTTCAATCGAGCAATGGATCATGGCGGGCTGAGGTGGAGCAAAGAAAAAAGCACCTGTATACCTTTTTCTATTTTCCTAGCTAGATGGGGCGGGTGGTAATAAAAGTCTATGGGGTATGTTCATATAAAAGCCAGTGTCGACCCGCCCCGATGTCCTTGTGCAGGCGATAAGCTGCGAATATGGCAAGAAAGGACGGGAGGAGCGAGGACAGGACGGCTCTGGCAAATGCCATCTTAAACGTGTCGTAGCTAGCCTAGCTGCTCGCGCTCATGTTCGTTTTCGATCACGCAATGGCACTCAAGAAGCTTGGGCGTGGATAAGGAGACAGAACGCCATACTCGTCTAATGAGCTTGCTCGGAGATAGGGACTCGAGTTGAGGAAGTTCGAATAAGCTTGCACGCGTAACTATAGGAGGCGGTCTAGGAATCTAGAGAAGCAAAAAATGAAAAACGAAGGAAAAAGACGCCCCAGATTGCGAGACTAGACTTCGAAGAGGTGAACGGTGAAAACTAAAATGCCCGCCTTTCTCTTATCTAATGGTTGTTCACTTTTCATTACTAACTAGCCGGGCGTCTAAACTTTCTAGCCGAACCGACCAAGAACAGTGAAATCAGAAGAAGAAACTCCTGTCAATCTCATTTTGACGAGTCACGCTCGAGCAAAATCTTCTTACAAGCCGATCCTAGTCGAGCCTAGGTCGATGGTGATAGGCTTAAATTCTACGTGTGACTAGTGCAAATAATTGACATTGAGCACAAGGATTGCGAATCTGCTAATTTCGAATGACAAGGAGCCTTTTTCTTATTGAACTTTATTGCGAGCTATTGAATTTGAATTTTATGGGGCGACTGAAAATGGATATCTCGCGTGAAGGATCATAAATGTATAAGATGAGCACCGCAGCAAAATCCCGCGACGATTCGATGCCCAACGGTGCCAATGCCCTGTCGCCATCCAATGCCACACAACCGAGTTCTATGGCCAGTAGTGCAGCTTCTTCACCGTCGGCCCAACTTCAACCCTTTACCCAACAAATGGCGGACGATGTACAAGCTGTTTTAAAAGGTCTCTTCACCCACAAGTGCCAAATTACTCAAAAATTACGACAAATTCGTTTATTCTTGTGGTCCACCCAAAGCGGTAAGTCAAACTGATAGAGCAGTGATAAGGCAAATGAAATTGTTGTACAGTGATAGGCTATCACTCGGGCGATAAGGGAGATATGGTGATAACAGCGTAATTTTGACAAGTTGCTTTGATATAGCTGATAACTCAATCACATCCAAATCTCTGATAAGACTATCGAATCAGTGCAGGGGCTGTTTTTTAGATTTCGAGGAAGAGCGGGAAATTTTTTGGTTCGAAATTTTACCCGAGTTACAGCAACATTGTTTACAATACGGGGCTGATATCATTTTATTCGATCCTTATCAAGGCTCTGATTTTGACCCAGTTTATCAACCTCAGTTATTAAATTTGTTGTTTCAACAAATTTACAATTGTCGTCGACAATCAGAAGGAATATTTTTTGTGGTAAGCACCTTATTTTCTTGGCTAACTATAGAAACACGAATGAATAATTTTTAATGGCTTGAATCCATATAGAAACAGATGCACTTTTTTTACTCCTGTAAAAAGTTTTAGAGGAAAACATGTGAAGCGTAGGAATGAAAAACACTTTGCGTCTTCTCGCCTTCTTTGACGTCAAGATAATGCTTCGATGCGCCCGAGGGAGAAACACCAATAAACCTATCTAAAACTGTCTGCTCTAAAGTGCTTGAGGTTAATCAGGAGGCCATTTAGTCGTGATACATCTGCCTTCTGCTTACTGTAGCCTTTTCAGTCTCTGTCTTAAAAAAAAGTTGAGTTCATGATGGACTGAGTTCATTTACCATGGTCTACTGTGCAAGCATAAGCGAGTCACGGTATTATGATCACGGTTCTTTGAGTCTTGACTAGTTTCTCGTCTAAAGGGGGAACGTATTTGTGCCATTCCAATCATGGGAAGCCAAGATGTCTTGTATGTGAATTGCGCGTGTCCTTGATCGTTTCATCATTTTCTCTTTGGCACAAAAATGTACACGGCTGTCTCGTTTTTCCCATCATTGATGGCCGTGGTATGGTCGTAGGCCTTTTTTCTAATCACCTTCCGCCATTCACTCAGGCATCCTGCCGTAGGCCGTAAATGGCGTTAAAGCTAAAAATTTGATTGCGGATGAAATAAAATAGAAGAGGCAGCCTTCATTCCTGCTCTTCTAGTTCTTTCGGCATTTTCTCACATGAAAAGACGAACGCCTGGGGGCCAGGTTTGAAATGAGAGCGCGAATTGGATGTGAAAACGAATTCGCCACTCACGTCAACTCCTCAGAGACAGGAGAAAATGAGCTTAGAATAAGAGAAAGCGATGATTTGCGAGTGCCGTTTTCAAAATCCATCATCTTCGACCAGCTTGGAGTGCCAAGTTTTGTTCTGCTTTCACATGCGAACAATGTTATCAGCAGATTTTCCCAAGCTCTTTATAAGGAAAGGCCTATAGCTTCTATAAAGAGCCTTCATTGACGCCAACGAAATACGAAATGGATTGCTTAGTGTGACCTTCGCATCTGTACAGGACGACAAAACTAATTTAGTCCTGTGAACAGAGGTCGCGATTTTTCTCAGGCTGATCGGGACGGCCTGTAAGGCGACATTTTCTTTCTTTACTCAACAAAAGCACCGAACAAAAAGGGGCACAAAATTGTTTGTCACACGCTGTTAAACCTCGTCAGTCAATAACAGAATTCTTCCGGCCAGCCTCTGCCTCCAAGCTAGCTGGGGATGTTGCGTGTCTGCTTATAGCTGACATACTCTCTTTGATCCTATTCCTCATCTTCAATCGATATTTCTCGTTGATGGGGTACTCGCAAAGAAGAATCAGAGCTATTAAAAAGGTAATAACTGGAAACCCTCCCACAATTACTCTCAACGTGGTCTGTACGGCGTGGGGTTGTTGTTGAGCTGATAAGCTTCCGTCATATCCGGCCACCGAGAGAGCCAGTGTAGTCAATGCCGAGCATACCGCATTGCCAAACGTATCCAAGAATACGGTGATTGAATAGAACATAGGCTCCTTGCCATGCCCGTGTTTCACGCTATAAATAGCAATAATATCTGGTATCATACTGGCCGGGGTCAATTGAGCACAACCGACCAAACATCCAGCCACGATCACCACCACAATAACTACTGCTAATTGATACTGGAGATAGAAATGGGTCCAGAATACAATGATCATAGCGAACGTACTAAACACTAAAGTCGACTTTTTTCCAAACTTGCGCATTAATCGTGTCCAAATCGGGACTGAAACAGCTGCGCAAGTGAATAGAATAACTGCGCAAATAGGGAAGATACGAGGTGCGAAGAAGACGTATTGGAAGTACAGAGTATAAATGCCTAGCACGACCGAATATCCAATGTAAATGCACAGGATGCAGCCAGCAAAAATAGAGTATGGTCGAAAACTGAGGATTTCAAAATATGGTTTCCAGAATGCCCTTCCACTATCGTCCCCATGACGTAACCAATATCGCTCCTCAATGGCTGCGAAAGCTATCAGGGCCAAAACAAGGAACAGTGCTACCATTGTGAATGCTGAACCCATATAAGCTTTATGGGTAGGCCATTCATTCACAGCGCCAACTGATAGCCACACAGCGTGTATGGCCAAGCCGATGATGGACCCTGCCACTTCGCATGTCATGCGAGCTGATATGATTGAATCACGCTGATGCTGTGAGTTAGACATGGCCATTATGCATGAGACGAATGGCACTCCGTAGCAGGTGGCTGACAAGCCAAATAGCCAGTACATGAGCATGTAATAGAGCACGAGGGCCGCCTAGAAAAGCAAAAAATAATGATCGGCTTTCGTGCGGTTTAGTTTTAGGGTGTGTTTAGTTTATTATGCATTGCAGAATGGTGCGCTGTTTGCGAGACCCTGACAAGGCAGCAAGATGTGGAATGAGGAAGTCCTAGTACTGTAGCTTCTAGTGCTCCTCATGTGACCACCTCTGACAGCCACTTACCTGCGAATTCCACGGAGGCACCCACCACAACAGCACATAGAACACTACTACAAATGGTGTAGCCCCCAGCATCCACGGAGCGAACTTTCCTAATCTAGTATCCGATGAATGACTGACCAAAAATCCGATAAATGGGTCCGAAATGGCGTTACAGCAGCGTGCAATTAACAGAATCAATGCTGTGTACAAAGCCGAAACACCGGCCACTTCCAACAGGAAAGCTGTGAAATAGACGTGCGTGACATACATGATGGCCGTACGTGGTAAGCCACCCAATGCATATCCAATAACACGAATTCTAGGTACTGGTGGATCGCTATCAAGTCTTTCTCTTTGTACATTTTTCATTAAAAGTGGTAAATTTTCATCATCCTTTGGTTGATCGATTTCATCATCGATTAGTTCATAATCAACTCCTTCCTTGTATGAAATATAGGAATGACCATTTTCTGGTTTCTCATCGTTCTTTGTCACTTCCGAGTCAGAGGCCATTTCACAAATCTACGCCCCTGATCAGCAGTGTACAGTAAGAATAGGTGGGCTGGAGTTGGTCCAAGCAATAAAGCTGCCTTCGCATTCGTATCTCTCAAATTCAGGCAGACCCAGTCACGCCCTGCACAATGAAGGGAGATTGTATAAATCTGTTTTTAAACAAACGTCTGCCGATTGATATAGCTGCCTCTTATCAGTGCGCTCGTTGCGTCACTGTCTCTGAAAGGGTTGTCCTTATCACCAAAAGGTACACAAGTCAGATGTGGCAACTGTGCATGGGCTTACGATTAGTACGCCATGGCTTGTTGTCAAATACATCGGAGCAATATTCATACACTGTAGCCATTTTTTCAGGCGTCTTTGCTAGACTTGAAGTATTTAGCGACGTTTTGTATTTCAGTGCTTAATCGGCGATAAATACGGGCCTTGCCCTTTGCCAACTTATCTGCGATCCGAAGAATTCCAACACATAAGAACAGCCGCATTCGAAGGAGGTAAAGGTACGTACGTTCAGGCATGTGCATTATTCATGGGGCCCTCATTTCTATATACTATAACTAGGGCAAATTAGATGGGGCGGGGGTGTATACGGTATTCCGTGGAGAACGTTTGAAGCAGTCCTATCAGGATAAACCAAAGTTGTCAACATAAATGCTCTCGTTAGGGCTGTCTGACTATGCTTGCGGTTAAGAGTGAACTGTATAAGCTGTAAGGCATGCAATAGCCATGCTCATGTCGCCTTTTCCATCGACAGATGTGCGCCCACTGGATGAGTGGTATAAATTAGATCAAAATGTTTCGCCCGCCGCATACGTTCTGCAACCGAGCTCTTCAAGGTATCGTTGTTGAAGGATGATGGCTGTAGCACATGACAAGGCTTTATTGATTTTAGGAAGAAACTTGACTCAAAAGCTTTCTCCGAACTACAGGAAGTCATACAGCTCGGTGCTCATGTCGCTCATCAAGATGGCCTCATCAATCAGGTAAATGAAAAGTTCCAGAGAAATCTATGACCACAGTAAAAGAGCCTGATGATTGTTATTGGTATATAACATGCACCTGATTTCGTGTTCCCTCCTGGTCAGAGTCTCTGATTGCCATATCTACGGGTGGTCTTTTTTCAATTATGGACAAAAATATTATAAAATGTACGCACTAGCCCCAAATCCGAAATGGCATCTGAGTGCACGATCCCCTGAAGCACTGTTTTCCACTACTACTTCAGATTACAGGATCACTATGGGGGAAGTTATCACAAGGCTATTACTGGTCTCAAATCCTCGCATAGCCTTTGACAGTCATGTTAGCTAAACAGGGCCCTCCTTACATCTGGGTCTGTATCATTGCAGGCAGAGAGTGACCAGTGTTCACAGTTTTTGTATCACGCTGAAAAATCCAGGGCATCCAACCAAGTCTTCACCTGGCCCATAAATGAAACATCACACCGACTGGTGATGTATCCAGCTGCTGGCTCTGTGCAGACTGTAGAGTCGATTTCAGACGAGCTTCATAATTCGCCAGTAACAAGATAGACGCTAAATCAGGGTACAGCACATCATTATTGTGCATACAGTATTTACAAGGCGCAACTAGATCGAGCCTTTCTTTTTTCAGGTAAATCGGAAATGTCAAGATCGATTTTTCACATCCTCAGTTGAAATGGCCATTGAACACGCCCTCTCTGCTTCATCAGCTAATATCACTGACGGCTATTCGCTTTCTGCTACTCAAGCCTCTATCGGAAGCAGTAGCACATTCAGCTGGTCGGGGCACGCGCTGAAAGCAAATGCGTCTAAATGCTTGTTCGTGCTGAGAAAATTTGAAGGTGAGTTCATGTCGTATTGCATGCTGCAATAATCTAAAAGCACTTCCGACGGGTGAACTTAGCATTGAGAGCAGTCAAGTAAACACCCTAGTTTCTGGTGGTGGTGGTCTTTAGAGCAGTAATATGATAGGTGAGAGTTTTAAAAATAGAGCAGACAGGAAATCTAGTTGAATATGAGTCGTTGAAGTGGGGGCACGAGGAAGGAGATTAGCGTAGCGGTTGTGGGTTTCAGTCAGAATCTACAGTATATCATACTCTTGTGTACGCGATTGTTGGACCGAGGGGGTTCATTACGGTGCCATGGGGGTCATTATGACCCACATTCCAGTTGGTCGAAGAGGCCATAATAAACAATGCGCTTCAAAGGAATATGCTCCGATTTGCATAAGGAATAGATACAGTAGACATTACAAAACATGAGCTCCGAGCGGGAATCGAACCAGCACCACTATATCATCAAATGTACGCACGAGCATCATATCCGAAATGGCATGCTGAGTGCCCCCCTGAAGCACTGTTTTCTACTACTACTTCAGAGTACAGGATCGCTATTGCGAGTTATCACAAGGCTATTACTGGTCTCAAATTAATCTTCGCATAGCCTTTAACAGTCACGTAAACTAAAACAGAGCCCTTCTTCTTATATCTGGGTCTGTATCATTGTGGAGAGTGACCAGTGTGCACTATGGGTTTTGGGGGGGGGGGGGGGGGTAACACAAGGCACAGGGGTTATAGATTACCTGCAAATCAAAGTTATGTCGGAGTGCTCATATTTTGAGCATGATTTATGGCTCCTACAATTTCAGGTATCCAACACAATGCCACCTCAAATCTATCGACTTACGTAGACGTCACAAACCAAACTTATTGGAATCCACAAGAGCGACTTACAAATTTAAAAAATTCGTTGTCAAATTCAGTTGATAAGGGCAACTTGGAAACGTTTCGTGTCAAGTGGGAAGCTGGCGATACAGCCACGTGGTTAAGATCGAAGGACCGCGAAAAATATATGGGAAAATTCACTCAGCAAGTCACTTACAAATTGAAGCAATTGATCGATCGTACATTCGGATATTCTGGATCAAAAACAAATAGGCGCGGAAGTGGTTCGATGGTCAATGCGCAGCAAGCCGGGCTATTTAAAGGGAACATGGCACTGAAGAGCACTTTCGAATTCACTTGGTTGCATCATCAGCAGACATTGGCTACACGACCACCAAAGTTTGTCGGCCGTACGGACATATTGAAACGAATCAGAGACATGTGCAAAGAAGCTTCGCGACGCCCAGTTTGTCCAATTATCCTGCAGTCGGATGATGGAACTGGTCGATCAGCCATGTTAGCTGAAATCGCTTGCCAAGCATCAAGTAACTGGTTGATCGGCTCGACGGTGGTGTGTCGTTATGTCCTTCTCAATGCCCAATCGCAATATGTGCACGAACTTATTAGAAGCATGTGTTTGCAGCTGTGCTACGCCCACCAGCTCGATGATCTACTCAATGCGTTCAGAGAATATTACAGTGCCGATAAGATGGCCGAGTGGTTGGAGCTGGCTTGTTCAGAGACAGTCAGGAAGACTGGTCATCCTGTGGTTATATTGATTGATGATATTCATCAGGTACGAATAAGAATTAGGCGAAGACGGTAGCACTATCTGTGCCCTGAGCTGCCAGGATGCCTTAGATACACAGACTTCAGGGTCAGAGCCCGGCACCACAATGCTAGGCGCAGAAGGAATTTGCATGCGCAGAATTCGGGGGGGGGAGGCTTTTCGACTTGTCACCAGATTGGATTGGATTTGACATTTGATCTAGGGAGAAGAACCAGTCTGCAAACAATTCTAGATATCAAAGCCAGCTTGGGCGACCTTTCCCTAAGGGGGGACCGAGGGGGATGATCATCAATTATGATTGATCAGAACCCTATGCCATGACCATGATCTCAGGAGATGTGAAGAAAGGACTGACTTTCAACTCACGCTGCTCCATTTTTTCGCAGGTGAAATATGGTCCTCACCTGGGCGGCAAGGGCCAGCAGCACTTCACCTGGCTACCATCGCCACTACCACTCAACGTGATCGTCATCGGCACTGCGAATGCGGCATTCCCGTTGGACCAGTTGCCCATTCGACGCTGGGACACGTCGAAAGGCTTGATCAAATTACCCAATCTAAGCGAACAGGAGATGCTTGACATTTGCAAATCGTACCTGACTCCAATCCAACGCACAATCAACGCCGATCAAGAAGGACTTCTGAAAGGGGCATTCAAGGCAACTCCGAGTCCAGTTTTCGCTAAATTCTTGGCATTTGAAGCTCAGCATTGGTCTAGTTTCCAACAAGTTCAAACTTTGACAAACAATGGTGGTAAATCTGGTGGTTTGGCCACTTCGTCATTGCCCGCATATTTGGACCAGAAATTCAGTCAGTTGGAAAAACAGTTTAGTTACGACGTATGTCAACAGATTTGCTGCTATTTGGAATGCGCATACAATGGATTGACCGAAACGGAACTCTTCGATCTTCTTTCGTGCCATCGGGAGTTAATGAACAAGATATACCCGGAACAGGGATTGGTTCGACTGCGACGATTCCCCAGTAACCTGTGGATAAGATTCAAAAGTGAACTTGGTATGTCTTTAGGATATAAATCTGCCATATTTGCGTATGTATGAAAATATGCTTTTTTAGGGCCTTTGATCAATTTGAAATTGACCGACGCCAAGGCAGTACTCCAGTGGTCGCAAGCTGTCATCGGTAGTTTTGTCCGGCATCGATACTTGAATAGCAGTTTGCAGCTGAAGGTCAGTTTTAAAGCTCGAATAATAGAACTCGATGGAAAAATTTGTCATTTTCTAGAAATGTCATACTGATCTGGCTGATTTATTCAGCAATACGTGGGCAAATGCAGAGCGCGTAGACGCAGTCGACTCATCAACGGAGGGAAAAGTGGTGCACAAATTTGTTATGCCTCAGCCTTTGCGAGTCAACACGGAAAGCTCAGCTGCAGCATTCGGCGAAGATGGTGTTTTGTATAATATTCGACGAGTTCAGTGTTTGTGGTACCATTTGCTCCATTCTGGTAAGTTTGCATCGTGATCTCAGTGACCGCGGTGCAGGTGGTTCGGCGTTCGTCCACCCGTATTGCTGGGGTTAGGTTCGTCTCGCGAGGCGCGGGGCTTTTCAAAGCATAAGCCCTCGTTCACATAGCATGCGAGGCGGCTGGTGGCTCATGGGGGTTTATGGTGGTGGTGGTGAGTTGCTCCAGGTGGATGCAGAGAGGGGGCTGCTCTGTGGAAATATCTAACAGGGTATTTCCTCAAGCAGAATAAAGTATTTCCTTACATTGCTGGTTTCAGTCTTTCAAAATGCTTTTAGCAGCAACGAAACTGATTCTAAAAAATTTAAGCTATGTCCCGTGCCGTGTCACCTCTCTTTTCCCGCGGGTTTTTCGATAGGCCAACAATTAGAATCTGATAATCAGGGTTGTGGGTGAGGGGGACCAACTCACATGGCATGACTCATTCTGACGTCTCCCCTCGGAGCACCTGCACCGATGGCACCTGATTCCTTTACCAGCAACAATGCCCTGGGCTAATCGTAAGAAAGGGCGAGAAGAGAGGGACCGTCCCCACCAGTCTCCTGATTCTCTACTCGTGACGTACTTTCGACGGAACTGGATGAATCGCCGGAGGAGGTGAGTAAGGTCAGCAACAATTCACAAGCTAAACCCCTTAGCTTGGAGTAGAACTGCGGTCAGGGTCAGGGCTGCTGGCCTGAAATACGGGACCAATCAACCAACCAGCTGAACCGCCGCGGTTTCCCGCACCAAAAATGGCACCATCACTGAGGAACGCGCCATCAGAAGCAGCTCCCATATCTACTTTCCACAAAAATCCATTTGTGCAATTGACTGTTCAGAAGCGGCTCGCTCTTATAACCAGCGCGCCCAGGCGGCGGGAGATGATTGAGACCGAAGTTTCCAAGCAGAATATAAGCTAGAAACATCAACCGAAGAGGTTGACGTCCCAGCCAGGGGAGCGTATCGATTACTCCCGACCGCCAGGCGTGCTGGTCACACTCTTGTCAAATGAAATGTTCTGTCTGGTTGTCTTTTTATGGCTTCGTATTTTTTAACTTTCAGGTTCAGTTGACTCTTTCGAAGAGCAGAGCTTGTGCAATTTCGAATATTTGGAAGCGTTATTGCGTGCTACGAGTCTTGCCCATTTGCTGGCTGTCATGGATCACGCTTTATCACAAATTCTCAATTACAATTTGCACGTTTTGTATGGCATGGTCCTGAGACCGGCGTTATGCGCTCTCAGTTACGAACAAACACTATTTGCCGCCGAATTGATAGGCCGATTGAGGTATACCCGAGGTATGCATAATTTACACTACCCAATTATCTGGATCATTGCACACTTCCTGTCGATGATGTCTTCTGTCGGCGTGACACGTCCCAGACCTCTCCCGCACTTGCTAGAATCAAGAAAGAGGGGGTTTATAGAGGGGAAAGTATTCATATATCGTCAACAAACAGTGCTCGTTATAGCTGTATATCCGTACCACCTAACATCCAGGGCGCCAGTCGGGTCCTAGAACCTTCTGCTAATCCTGGCTTCTCATCAACACTGCCCACACCTTTTGATACAATCTGTCCGCGTCTCTGAGGCCCAAAGGTCTTACTTACCTGCCATGGAGTGATGCTCGAGCTGTTGATAGAGCAAAACGAGACACGACTTGGACGATCATGTGCTATAGTTACTGGATTCTCGTTCGGTGCCTAGTGCGTGTCTGTGTCTGCCTTCCCTCTCTTGTGCCATAGTCATCGGAAATTTATGAGAGGCAAAAGCATTTGACGTAAATCTCTTTCATCCGTGTGTGTCTACAGTTTCAGGTGAGTGGATGCTCCATGTGCGAAAGTACGAGTAGGTGGGTAAGAGCATCGTAGCTTCTTGTTTTAGCAAGCTAATTTAGCTTTAGGTTCGGTTGCTAGGCTAGAGAGGGTGATTAAGTTGGCTCCACTAGTGTAAATTATGCCTTAGCACGTCGGTCCTCTTCGTGAACACTTTGTGCTGTGGACGTATGTTTCGATAGATTAGACTCATAAGACGAGAATGGATGGTAGTTGCTCGAAAGAGCCCACAACTAACACTGATATTTGTATTTCGGTAGGTCGAAATACGAACGTCCTCAATAATTTGGTCGAGCAAGCCATGGCTTGGGTGGACAATTATTCCATCACCCCGCTTATTGTACCGTTAACGTGTTGGATAAGGCCACCTCTATGTCCGCTGGTGGTCACGTTCAAATTACAAGATTGGGCGTCAGCTAGTGCGGGAACTTGGACAATTGTTCAGCCCACACTCAACTACCAGCATCTTTTGGCCACTGGGAACAAGAGCAGTGCATTGATTTGGATGTACCACATCGCATCGCACACTTTGGTCAAAACTTTCGCAGGTACGAACCACTTTGCATGTTTATGTCATGAAGCCATGGTCACCGTTCTCTTGCTCGAAATCGAACCCATGTCTTGCGTCAGGTTATCTGCCTGTCAAAATAACACAAAAAGTTGATCCAAGAGAGGGTATCGAACTCGCGCCTCTGAGATTAACAGTCTAGAACGGGTAGGGCGGGAGCTCGGGTTCGACTCTCGCTCAAACGTTCATTCTTTGTGCATGCACCATAAGATGGCTTATACATCCTTGTCTGTCTACCTTGTCCCTGTTGTTTTAAGTGCCACGATAGGGGGTTTGGGAAGTAAAAATATTGGTAGCTTAGCTAGCTTCAAGAATGCTTCGGCTGGCTCGATGGTCTGTTCGCCAAACACTAGCACTGCTGTAAAAAGAAGTGTGACTAAGGTGATATTATAATCTCCATTCGAGCCATTGTTCTTCAGGCCACCAAGATCGTATTATTTGTCTCGAAATATCCAAAAATGGCCAACTTTTTGCGAGTAGCTCAGCAGACAGTACAGTTCGAGTATGGGATTTGCACCAAGGCACTTGTTCCCACAATTTGACCCCTCACGCTGATCGCGCTTTCTCCATCCTGTTTACACAAGATGATCAATACTTGATAACCAGCGGAGCTGATCAGACGGTGAAAATCACGTGTTTGGAAACGGGTCGAGTAGTGCGCACATTCGAGGGTCACACAGGACCCGTGACCACATTGGCATTGACCTCGGCCGACGATTACTTGATCACTGGTAAGTTGACAAGGGCATGCCCGGGATGCAGATGGGGCATTGACTCGATTGTCTTCTTTGAGTGTCTGGTATTGATATGACTGAGCCAAGTATAAATTCGCCAACAAGTAAGCTAACACACGGACTATGTTCACAAGCAGCCTGTGTGTGAGGCACAATCAGCCTAAAATTGGGAGCCCGTCGAAAGCATGGTGTGGTGTGAGCCTAACAAAATGCCCGTGCACTTGAATTTTTGAAATTTATTACAACCTTTATTGCATATCGCCAATTTTGAATTTTTTGCTGCCCCTTGAGCTGTGATTTTGATTTAGGCTCATCCGATTTCACTGTATTCGTTTGGGATATGGAGAAGGGCGTCAAAATTAGCCAAATCAGTGGCCTCATGGCACCAGTTCGATGCATTCAATTAACCTCGAACGATACGTTTTTGATGGTCGCTTGTGACGACGAAACATTGAAAGTGTTTTCGTTGTGTTTGGGGACAGAAATCCACGAATTGAGAGGACACGAGGGCAAGGTGAGGGTTTTGGAGGAGGTTGCAGGTCGGATGAGGTACCTCATAGAGTCGTTTCAGATTTGTTGCATGGCCATGGCAGTTGACGACTGTCAAATCTTTGCTGGTAGCACTGACGGCAACATATATTGCTACGATGTGCACAATGCTCAGTTACTGTCCACACAAAACTGTCACTCATCTGCTGTCACTTCATTGAAAGTGACCGTGGATGGCCATTTCCTTATTTCTGGAAGTGCTGAGAATATCCACGTTTGGAATATCGATCGACCCGGTGATCTAAGGCGTCAAGACGAGGGCAACCACTTAACTTGCATTTCTATATCCAAAGATTACAAGTACGGGGCATCTGGAAACTACGCTGGTCTGGTCTACTTATGGGATATGGAAATGTGCCACTGCTTGTGGATCACTTGCGATGAGCCACCCTCGACGGTCAGCTGTTTGCAATTCGATCCAGAAACCACATTCCTGTTCAGCGGATCCACAACAGGCGTCGTTTCGATTTGGTCAATGGCTGATGGGGCGCAGTTGAAAAGATACGACGTAAGGTTGTTTGGTGACTGGTGTAAAAAGCGTGCAAAGGACTGGCTTTTCAGAACCATACCACACCGATTCGGACAATCCAAATATTTAGCGATCGATCACGTGTTTTGACCCACGAGGCCAGTGGCATCGCCCGTGTCTGGCTCTTGCACACACTTCGGCAAGCCACAGGGCCTAGTTTGGGTGGCGGCGGAAGTGGAGATATGGATGACAATGATCGCGATTCCGTGGTCGAAGTGCTGACATTGAAAGGATGCGGGGACACCATGCGACTCGCCAGTGATAAAGATGTCATTGCGAAAACAGCTGACGCTGACAAGGAGTGAGTTTTGTCGCGACTTTTGTCGCGACTTTTGCCGCTTTGAAACAGTTAGATTCTCAGGCAGTAACCCTGAGCCCACTGCGTTGTGATGTAAGGTTTGAATCATCCCACGCAGCCCACCATTACAGCGAGTATCGTTCACTGTCGCCACCACCAGTAAGGGACTCACGCAGGATCAAAGGAGCCAGCTACAAACGTCGGGTCGTCGAGAAGTCCACTGATCTAGGCTGATCTCGCCAGACAAAGAAGCAGGGCGGAGCAGAGCAGGGCCTTCATTTAGGCGTTGCTCGGGCCCAGGACCTAGTCTTATCAATCCCTCGAATGTTAGGAAAACCAGTCAGCTTGGCCTCTTGGCCAGGGAGGACGACAAATAGTGCATCTCTTGCTCACACTAGATGTTCTATGGTAATAGAGTACACTGAAGCACCAAGTTATTACAGCTAGGGGGGACCTGGAATTCTTGGGAGTGTGGCTAGCGAAGCTAACCCTGGCAGGCGTAGCAAAGAATGGTGGCCGGCCAAAAGCTCTGGCTGGAATAAGGCAAGTCTTGCGACTACACCTGTGGCTGAAACATCCATCCGAGGGATTGACGTTTCCCAGCCAGGAGAAATCGATTACTTTCTCCCGCTTGCTGTGGCCTACCAGGGAAGAGGGCTATACTAGTGCACATGACTCGGTGGGGGAGGAACTAGGGCAGTCAGGAACAGATTCTGGTGAGATTAGCTCTCTTTCTTGATCTCGCTCACTCGATTCGACTTGATAATAGTTTTACTTTAGATACTAGGGACCACCCTTGTGTTTGTCCATCCCATTTGGCAGAGGTGTGGTGTGGGCCAAGCACTAGCCTGTGATTTCGATTAGCACACTCTCAAGGGGCCTCTGCAGTCGTTTCCCACTTGGTCAATACTGGAAGCGCCCAGGAGGTGACTCTGGGACGGGTACTTGGTTTGTCTGCGGGGAAAATCTAGGACTGTTAAGACATCGTCGTGCTGCTGCTCTCATAAAGGATCCTCTGGTGCTGACTTTGGTTTTTACTTGACCTTGGTTACTGCGCCATCGAAAGTAAAACTTATTCGGAAAAGGGTCTCGTGATCGAAGCTCTGCAGGATAAGCTTTCCTACCAATCTTGGGCTACAGAGGACCTTGGACCCCTCGCTTGTAAGACCAGTGTAACAAGCGCACCCAGGCGGCGGGAGATAGTAGCGACCGAAATCTCTTGGGTTTGAAACTCCGACTGGAGGAAGGCAAGTCTCGCGACTATACCTTCTCTAGAAACATCAACCGGGGAGGCTGACGTCTCCCAGCCAGTGGCGAGCATCGATCTCCCGACAGCCAGGAATGCTGGTTATACCAGCCTGAACCCGCTGTCATGTGAGCGTAGAATATTGTGCGGGAAAACAATTTGACTGATGTCACAGTCCACCTGATATACCCTCAGGTGCCTTCCTACAACCACAGTGTGCACAGGCGAGAGCACTGTGCACAAGACTTCAAATCGCTTGCCTGGGTATTTGACGCCAGCTCAATCAGCTCCACCGGTCACTCCCCTCCAGTAGTAAGGACCCTGACGTATTACACTGACATAAGTCTGATGATAAACACCAGCCTGAGCAAGTGACTCATCTGCTGGTGACTGATAATACTGTTTTTAGAATGCGTATCTGGAACATCAGTATGGAAGACGAGAGCGGAGTCACACTGCGCGCTAAGCTATGTCATACGGATCCGATTACTTGCTTGACTATAAGTTCGGACGCCAAGTTGCTCGTGACTGGATCAGCTGATCAGTCATTGAAAGTATGGGAAGGCACGACAGGCTATCTGACCCAAGTCTTGGTCGGACACAGCGATACCATTGTCTGCTGCGCTATTAATGACACGTGCACAGTGGTAGTCTCGGCAGCGGCCGACAACACTGTGTATTCGTGGGATATCGATACTGGTGCGATCATGGCTGCTTTTGTTGAGCATAAGAAAACGGTGGCATCCGTATTATTGACACCTGATGGCAATATCGCATTGTCAGGTACGATTGCTTGATACTGGCACCTGAAACACACCTGCATAAACCAGTCTCGGGTTTCCAGGAAGTAAAGACGGTTGGCTATACGCCTGGTTGACGGAAAGCGGCCAGCAAATTTCTTGTTTCAATGCTCAAATGCCCGTGGTTGATATCCTGACCACGCCAGACGCTCATCGCATCCTTGTTCGTCTCGAGCAATGCCCGCATTTGGCCATTTTATGCCTTCACAACTGTCCCATGTTCCCTGAACCGACAACGGCTAAGAAACGTCGCCAGTCACGAGCCATGAGCATGAGTAGCTTAGCAAGTAAGCCTCTCCATTACACCCACTTATTCATCCAACACAGCACGGCCCTTTCCTCTCAGGCACCAACTCACTGAGCTCAATCGGCAGTGGACGTGATCCTGCACCAAACGCGGTTGCTGGGGGCTCCATTGGGTCCAATGCCAGTGGCAATGCGGGTCATGCAGCAGTCAAAGAAGCGCCGAGTATGGGTGCCACAAAACGAGGCGACAGAAACAGTTTAGACAAGCCTCAAAGATCGGACAGAAAGCAGAGTAAAGTATTTGCACAGCTGGAACGGAGTCGAAGTCGAGCCTCCTTGTACGACAATCCAACTTCGACAACTCGACTTGAGCGTGCATCTAAAGAGAAACAAGCGAACAAGCAGAACGCAGCCAATAGTTCATCCAAAGTTTGCGTGATTTTATAAGCTTTAGAATTTCACAGTTTTCTATTTATTATTTGAACATCGGTCGCTCAATTTTTTGTTTGGATGCAGCCGCTGCGAGGAAATCTTGCTACTTGGACTTGAAAATTCGGACACGCATAAAATCATGAGTGGCCGTGATTTGGTGCACGGATTGTATTGTGTGCGCATATTCCACACTATGTGGCAACTGCATTATGGTTTGAGTAGTTAATATATTTGATACTGTACAAGTGTATGATTCTGTCCGTCCAATAGAACATATATGCACCCCTTCTTGTTTGCACACGTATCAGCCAGGCGTTGAATTGTTGTCACATTACACAAAATCTGCCACCAAAAAAGTGACCGTTGTGTGCACTCTATGCTTCAAGTATTATATCAGCAGAAACTACAGTACGATGTACAGTGTGTGTGGTCTGTATATCAGATTTTCTTGAGAAACAAAATCGCGCCGCTTATAGACCATTTCACAGTTTCTGAAACGGTCTCCATTTGAATCTCCCGCGTAAGAATTTCTATAACAGGTCAGCCGGGCTTTTGTCTGATCTGTGCGCGGACACGGAGGACAAGGGACAAAACACGAAAATTTGCATAATTTTGTCCATAGCTCGTAAACTGCTAACCGACTTGCCATGAAGCATTGCAAAAACTCGAATCATACTCTCTTCGAAGAGCTGAAATGATGTGATTATAACGTTATGCAAACCTACAGCTATGATCGTTGATTTATTACAGCTACTGTAATTCATTAGCTTTTATCAGCTCAAGCTCTCCTTAGGTATCGGATGGGAGCAGATTATTTTGAATTTTTATGATCTATCTTCCATACCGCTTCTTTCTTAAGGCCTTACACCTGTTTTCGTCTTATGTCAGCCCGCCAGCATCGAGATTTGATGCGAGGCTGGGAGTCAACTAGTCACCGAGCAGCTTCCTCTGAGGTCTGACTAGCACTTCTGCCGAGGGTCCAACGTCGACAGCATCTTCTTGGGATGACAGAGGGCGAGATGGGTTTGGGTGAGTCACCCAGAGACAGGTGTGCGATAGACATACTCGTAGGACTACTGCTCCACTCTGTAACGAAATCGGCCTTCTAGTCAGGATCTTGGTCCATCTGCACCAGCTCGGTCACTGCGCATCTGACGGGGGATAGAAGCTTGCGGGAATCAATGGTGCAACTGTGAAAAGTCGACTGTGATTACAGCGAGTATGCTAGCCAGACTATTGTCACATACAGGCAAAACAATCGTGGCGCACACAATGATAGGGATATACCCCTGTAAATCCTCATTTATCACCCCAGGGGCTATGATTTAAACGGGTCCGACTCTGGGGGTTTTATGTGAGGGGCTTATAGACTTTCGCACAGGTCTGGCGTATATATGTATTCCAGTAAAAGTACCTACAGTATTTCTAGGCCTCCATACGGGCATGTAAGCCCTAATAATAGGTATCATGATGATTGAGGGAGAGCAAAATTGTGAGTGTGTATTTTATGACTTACATACATAGCCATACTTCACGTAACAGTTTTAGCCCAGCATGGAATATAAGATTTTAAGTGTGCTTAACAAGTCAGGATACAAAAGAGCTCAGTCAGCACCTCACGATCAGTTTGACATGACATTGGTCACTTGTCAGATGTCGATGTACAGCTGCTGGTGGAACAAGACCCTGCTCAAAATACCACTATGTATGTAGAACTTTACATGAAACAAGAAGCCTAGCGAATACAAAGTGTACAGTGTCAAAGGCAGTGTACCATACAACAGGAAACATATAACCAATTCTATTTCGTGCAGTCAGTTCTGGACCCCCTCAAGCTTTTGTGCCGCCTCTTCTGCTGTCAGAGTCTGCACGCACGCCTTCAACATCAATGTTTGCCAGTATTAAAACCGCAACCATCTTCCTCATCCTCAGTGTCGTGACCACGAACGCAAATCAACCAAAAGAATCCAAATCATTGCAAGCGATTGTTCGAATGGTTGTCAACGATCCTGGAACACAGGCGACAGAGATCAACGAAAAAGTGACGGCGCTTATTGCTCTCATGGAAGAAATAATAAAGTCGAGCAGTAAAGCCAGCTTTTTCTTTGAAATAAGAGCCAAAAATAAACGTTGGGCTGCGACGTATGGCATTACGAATCAGTTTAATCGAGAACAGCTCGAAGCAGCGAAAAACTTCATGGTCGAAGCTATTGCTCTAGGAGAACAACGGAGAGAAGCCAGTACATCACTGCCCGTCGATGGCACGCCCCTGGTGAACATGTTCGTGACCGAACTGAACGAGAACGAAGACCGAGAAGTGTCAAATAATGATATCGATCTGATGAATCAATTCAAAGTCAACGAAACCGATGTGTTAATCGATCTCGTTGTTATCCTCAGTCGAATCTCCAAGACAATCACGAAAGGTTCATTTTTGATCGACAGCTCACATCATTCAAAGTTGAATACGAAACAAAACAATATGGAATTCGGACCTTTGAGCAAACACATTCGAGCTAGTTTGGCGAAACTAGTAGAGACATTGTCGAAATCTTGCAACGACACTGACTACCCAATTCAATGCCACTATGGTCTCGGCGAACGATGCATTCGAATAAATATCCAACACTACTCGTCCAGCAATAATACCAACTCATGTTATCTCCAACGTTTCCACGAATCCAGTTGCCAAAAACAGACATGCGACTATCTATGCAAGCAATCAAACGAAAAAGGTCCATGCGGTACGGCATGCGGCGCGAGTCTGCAATTTTTGGACTCGATTCTGTTCGGAAATTGTCCACCGATCGATTGCAAACAGCAACATTGTCAGCATGGAACAGGCGCCACTCTTTTTTCCATATCCATCGTGGTATTGGCTTTAGCCATCGGACTGGTGGCCTCTTTCATCGTGAATGATAAGCGTTATCACGAGAATTTGGCCGCTCAAAGCATTTCAGGTTCAGACGCAGACGAACCCGAAACGGAAGCCAGACATTTTAATTTCGGGCGACCAAGACGTGGTCATCCAATTCACGTGTCAAAGAAGAAAAGGCCGGATGCGATCGAAGCAAAAGTACCACGAGAACCTTATTTAAAGCTTGCTCTCAAAGCGTTGGAAGAAAAACCAAAAGCAAACGAGCCTGGCGCTGTCAAAGAGAAGAAAACAGGCCCCATCCCATCTGTGATTCCCATCGCCCAAAAACTGAAGAAAGAAGTAGGAGGAGGAACCAAGACTGTCCATCCAGTCAAAGGAGCGAAAGAAATCTTCAAGATTCCGGCCACAAATGCAGAAGTCAAATCGCTGGAACCTCCTGTGATGAAAGAACCAGCTGCGAAGGTGGACATTAAACCGATTGCTATTCCCAAAGCGGCCAAGGTGAAGAAGAGATCCGACGGAAAGACAAAGCGTAAATCACCGGATCATCCCAAGCCGAGGAAAGTAAAGAGGAAGTCACCAGGAAAGCCGGAAGTAAAATCGATCGAGCTGTCTAAACACGCTAAAGCGACGGAGAAGAGATCGCTTGAAATTCCAGCCTTGAAGAACAAAGGAAAAGGAAGTCCGAAATCAGTGAAAACCGCCTCAAAGACGATTGAAGTTCCGAATTCCGTGAAAACAGCGTCGAAGCCTTTGAAAAGCCCTCAATCGGCAGAAACAGCCGCTAAGACGGCAGGAAGTCAGAAGTCGATGAGGACCGCAATGAAGGCATCGGAAAGTCCGAAATCACCGATGCCGTTTTCGAAAACGATAGAGGGTCCCAAGCCAGAAGAAAAGCATCATCGAAAACGAAAAAGGAAGTGACTGATGACCAAAGTGATCAGATTTCACAGCAGTGCACTGCACAGGCTGAGCATGCGAGATCGTCTTTTTGCATTTGCGCGATACTGAACGAGATGGAGAATAGTGCAATGGTTTCGATTCTTTGTGTAGTGTTTTGCTGGCCAGCATTAACTAAGGAAATCATTCGCGCAGGGAGCTCATGTGCAGGGGCTATTCTCAGATTTTGTAGCCAGGTAAGATACTCGTATCGCTGTGGTACAGTAGGGCATGAAAGCTGTTTTCTTTTTCTTCTGGCCAACCTGTCAACATTAGAAAAATCTGACGATTTGACAGGACCAGTGCTTGAAGCTGAATCACTTTGATACTGCGACTTCGACGTTAGGGGAAGCCCCATTGTTGGACAAGCACCGCGCGTGCTCGTCTGTCTACGTGCAGCAGACCACCAGCCTGAAACAATTCGAGTGACTGAGCGCAAGTGTATTGGGCGTCAGCGAACAGGATCGTAGCAATGGAACATATGCTTTATTGTGCCTATGGGAATAAGTCGAGAAATCAGCAAGAGCGAACTGAAATACACCATTTGAAGATATTATGTTATCGTGATTATCGTAATCAGCCATCAGCCTTCAGCCTGCGGCCAATGCAGCTGGCACTAATACTGATTTTTAACTAAGAGAACCCATTCTCCATTCTCTTGTCTCTTTTCGTAGCCATCGCCAGAGTGTGCACCGTTCTTCCTGATGCATCTCTGCGAAAGAGACGGTGCCACCACAATAGGAAGCATTTTTGAACTTGGTTTTTTGTACCAGAGTCTTGCGAAATTTAAACGAAATGTACACGCGACAGCTGACTGAAGAAAGACAGCCAGTGGAGTGCACCAATCTTTTCAAATCGTGCAGCTCACACTGTTCGCTACTGTTTGTTGCCCATACTGCACACATGCGGCTTCCCGCTTCTTTGGTCCTCACGAGTAGAATGACAAACAAAATATATAGCCTTTCACGGTGTGGCCGAGAATTTGGCCTGCACACACGTCCTACTAGCATTATTTTCCTGATTCTGCACACATTTCACCAAATTGCGTCTCCGTTTGTTTTTGGCGCCATGGCAACAGCGGGGCTACCCATTCGGTGCTGCTCCCTATCCAACAAAACACCAGACACCGACGAGCCAACTGCTGTACGAGCTCGATCGATTGTGCGTGCACCTCCGTTTTTGCCTCCCTCCATCCATTTTGTTTATCGTGTCGTCTCGGAGCCGAGTCACAGTGAGACGCCACGCCAGTAAACCCAGTTTTCTCAAATTGTAAGCTGGCCAGATTAAAGCGAAGCTTCGTTTGACCACTCTATTTTACTCCGGTTGAAATTTCATAAAGGATAGAGAGCATATAATTTTGAAAGTAAGTGGGCGACTTGAAAAAATGATTGTTACCATGGCAATTTTGGCACTTTTTACCTCGTTAGACTTATTGTTGGAAGTTGTTCTCAAAACACATTTTATTGAGATATTGATCTGGTTTCCAGCAGTATGACAACAGTGCTTCGTCAGTAGACTACTACGCTAGATCCCTTCGCAGGCACAGATCGTTCGCCCTGTTTGCTCGTATAAAGACCGATTCGTAGGCGTTGGAGTGGCAGAGAGCGAAGAATAGTGTCAGAATAGCCAGTTGATCCACTAGGCGGGACTGTACGGGAGGCAAAGATTTAAGAGGCCATGAGCAGATGTCCGTGGATGACCTTGACAAAGAGGCCAGAGGCGTCCATGCTGGAGAAAGTGCCGTACAAGCGCCCGCTTGTAAACCGGACTGGGAATGAGTTCATCGAGATGGTATACGAGCGGATTTTGGCGCACTTTCCCAGCTTCGCAAAGAATGCCAACCGGATTCCGTTCGGGCCTGAGTCATTCTCCTATCTACCCATTGTCGCCAGTCCTGTTTTCTTCCAGTCCTAACTGACGTTTGACGTACTCTTTGCCCTCTTGCAAAAATCGAACATTCGTTAGAAATATACTGCATTTTAGGTAAATTTTGACCGAAATATTGTAAAATGAGCAACGCGGAAGATTTGAAAGGATTCACGCCGCCTATGGTACGTGCCCAACTGATCTGCGAGTTGGTGGCTTTCATCTTATGCCTAATCGTCACAATCGCGCAATTGGGACTTCTGGATTTCTATTTCATACACTATGACGAGGATAAGCTGTGGCTCATATGGATCGTAGGGGACGCGATTGTAGTGGCTGTCATGTGTTGGCTCTTCCATTTCGCCATCACTTACAGTCGTCGTTGTCTGCGACAAGCATGCATAGATGAAGCTAATCTCAGATACGCCTTCATCGTTTGGTTAGTTTATTCAGTTGTTTTATCAGCAAAAATCGCTACATTTTTTCCATTATTTTCAAACCAACTTTTACCCGACGATCAAACGCCTGGAGCCGAGGCCAAGAGAGCACTTTGGGGTCCAGTCGCATTAAAATTCATATTGGCCATGTCAGCAGTCATATTCCTTCTTTTGGTTCTTAGCCATCATTACAATCGTTTGAACAATCCACGCGCCGCCTATTTGAGTTATCTGTCCAGTGTGATTAGCATCGATTTATTGGATAGTGTCCTCTTTTTGGAATTATTAGTCGAACCAACCGTAGCCACAAAACTAGGCGCAAATTTACCACTAAGAATTATAATTCTCATTTTCGCATGTATTAATTTCATGCTCCCAACCTTGTCCCTATTCAAATTACGATACAAGAAAGGATTGCCTACTTGGGTACCGTTTCCATACGAAAAGCTATACTCGCTTTTCTACTTCCTTTTGGTCAACGTTCCTTATTTGATCATCCGCGCCTATCTATGGCGTCAACGAGAGCACGATGTGAGCATTTTCTTGGTCAAAAATGTTATCATGACGGCAGTCGGTCTTCGCGATGTTTGGGTAGCATTCTTGTTATGGCGTGAGAAAAGGGCTATCAAAGATTTCCGTCGCAACGAAAGTGAAAATCGTCAAAATGAACGTGGTCAGGACGCCGTGTCTCAAGCGTCATCGGCCGATCGATTGCGGCAATAGGAAAAGTGAACATCATCTGATCTGAATATATGTACTAAACGATAAGACACCGCTCATTTTTTACGCATTCGCAACTCCTTTAAGTAATATATAAATTATGCCCAGGTTTATTTGTATGGTTTTAGAATACTGTTGTTTGCTTGCAGGATTACTGTATAGTATTGTAAAATTTTTGCATACTGAATCTCTATACGTATATATTTATATATTTTAGCATACTCGTATAATCGTAGTTACTATCATGAGTGGGTACCTGACTGAGTATACCTATAGCGCATGCTTCCATGCTATGTTATACATTGCACAGCACATGTTTGTCATGTCTCATTTTTGTTAGTGCAAGTGACGCATATCCTTCTCGAGCAGAGTCGTCAAAATTCCCCAACCTTGGCTGGCAGATGCAATCAATTTCTATAGCGTTTGCCGTAGGTTATAAGTACAGCTTCCCCTCCCCCTTTGGGGTTTTATACGTACGGAAAATGTCGAAGGAAGAGATTTAAAATATACAGGATTTTTGAAAGTTTCTCGCAAATCAGTCAGACTAACTTGATTGAGCAAGGCGGCACAGCAGAAAGATAATGTAACGAAAAATTGTTTTACATTTGACTAACGATTAGTCCTAAAACTAGGTCCTCCCTTGTGAAGATCGTTTCTTGGAGGGCGTAGGTGCGCACAACGCTCAATTTAATTTGAATACCCGCCAAAAAGGTTCACTTTCACTGCTTATGACAATGAAGGCGGGAGGGACCATTTCATTGAACGATTGCGGTCTGCTACGTGCGATTCAGATCGCTAAATAAAGGAAAAGCTTTGTAGATTTTTTGAGGTGCTTCTGAAATTAGTTGTATAGCAAAAAATTATTTCTCAGCTATTGTACGTTTTTTTGAATGAAACATTAAAATTTAAATTTCTGCTCGAATTGTGCGTTTGATGACGATTACTTGTTGCCTGCGCCTACTGTAGCTGCCACTGCCTTGAAACAAACGGACTTTTTTACAAAGTACGTGATTTTTTAAGAAAGACGGCCTCTAAAACGTTTTTTCAAAGCAAAACCGACGGCGCCTGAAATGGATGCGGAGACAGTTCGTGAGCAAAGACGAAAGCGGATTTTGGAGAATGGAAAATCGAGAATCGAAAGAATCTTGGGAACGGTTGGTAAGAAATGAAAAATTACTTCCTTGGAAGGATTCATAAGTAGTAAAGAGGAAAATCTATTTGCTGTTTAGGCGAGCCACGAAACGAGCCACTAATCGATGGATTGAAACGGTCTAGCAATTTTGATGATCCCGATAGCCTTGCAGTGGCAAATTCTTCGGGTGGGATACAAGTGAGCAGTGACGATGGCGTGGCTGATGATCAGGATGAAGATTCCGGGTGAGCGTGGGCGTCTTGTTGCATGTCTTAAGATACGTCTTTAAGGGTTTGGGGCTTGGCTCTACGTAGTTCTTCGCCTCGTGCTTGTCACCGTCCTTCAAGTTTACTATGTGCCCCAAAAAACACATGCATTCTAGGGGGAAGAGATCAGTGATAAAAATCATGAGACCCGTGGTTTGGTAACTAATTGAGTCCTGAAACCCCATTCAATCGAGTCCACTTATAGTCACTCCGGATAATGTCACAGTCCGCTTGTTATCACAGGGTTTCAAAGTCACGAATTTCTTCCCTATACCTTGTGTGCATATTGAGTTCGCTCATTATCACGGTGACTTTGGCTTAGTCCGTTTACTGTCACATAAATTTCTTGGCCAAGCGGAATAAGTATGAGAAAAGAGTCACATTTCCACTAATGTCAGCCTGAAAACGCGAGAAAACGCTTGCATGAAGGCGCAGGGCACCTTCATGCTTTAGCTTTGATCTGAATGATCCTCATATTTTGGATTTCTTTGGTTACAAAAACTTTTGAAAAATCGTTTCGCCAAAAAAACGTTAGGAATATATGAAAATGATACGAAATAGCGATGAAACGCATAAAAGTAAAGTTTTAGCCATTTTAGAGGTTACTTCGGTTTTAGTCACAGTCCGGATATTGTCACATTTTCTTCCCGTCCGGAGCTGGTGATACTAAGCGGACTCGACTGTAGTAGATGATTCCATTTTGAGTGCTAATGATACGACCCCCATGCCTAAAAGCATAGGGGTTGTATCATTGATAGTAGCCAGCCAGTCCCATGGATCTTATGATTTCCACTCGTGCGAGCGTGAATTCGAATCCCGTAGAGTACTGGAGGCTTGAATCTCGAGTGATTTAGGTTCTTGATAATTGATATTTCAATTTTCACCAAACCAAAATCTGAACATTTTTAGGGAAATCAGATAGTAAATCAGAAGTAGCGGGTGTAGGAGGATAAAACATGTTCGGAGGGACTCCAAGCAACCTTTTACTTGACAAAGCCGCAGTCTCTGTCCTGGTCGTTACTTCTACAGGTCGGACAGGGTTCCATTTTTCTGGTAATGTCTCGGGCGTAGGAAGATCCGCGACCAGGGTCTTGGACTTGACTCCATTCCTGCCAGGGCGTCCAGGCTAGTCTAGAGGGGGGGGGGGGGAAGCTGATGGTAAAAAAACAGGCTATTCTGTCTAAACTATGCTGGTTGATGCAGAATCCCCCAACCCAGCCAGGGATGGGCCGTGGGATGTACCAGTACTTTGTTTCAGATACAGTTCGCTTTTTACAGGGACTACAGCCGCATTTCGCATTCGCCTGTACAGCGACATGGTTCTACTGATAGCGCCAAGGCCGAGCGTCCACGTACATTTGTGCACATGGAGACAGTGAATCGAAACTCGACCTGGAGGACATTCATTCTCAGTCGTCGTCATATAATTACTATGTTTTTTGGCGCCAGTTTACGGATTGCTCTATTTCTTGCTGTTTTGCCAGTCAATTATTCCATATTTCCTTATTTTCTTTCCTTCGAAATTGGCATCGAAAGTTTGCAGCATTTTTATCCTGGGCAGGTAAGAATTTGATGCAATGCGAGTCATATGTGTTGAAATTACAGGTTTCCATTGCAGAATCTGCTCAGTCGTCGTAGTATCGTTCGACCAAGTATAGGAAACCGGATAAAAGTCATGTGCTGGCGAATTTGTGATGATTTGGCGGAGATCCTCTCTGGGTTTATTCTTTTGCATTTCTTACTTTCCATTATTGCTGACTGGCGTTCGTAATTACTTCACATGCAAACAGATCATATTCTTGTGACTTACTGGGTTACAAAGATTCTGTAAAGAAATTATAGAACGATCGAGGTGTTGGCTTGGTAGGACGTTTTTTTACGGCAGGTATTGAATATGCTGTATTTTAGCGGGGATATAGTTTCTCACTTAAAATTCAAATTATAAAATGGCGGGAAAAGGTTTTTAAGAAATTTTTTCGCTGTCAGCGTCCAGACACAGCCCGCCTATCGTTTTTCTGTACGTACAATAATAGTAGTGGGGCAGTGGCAGACACGGATACGCAATCACAGCATGTGTATCCGTGGTGGCAGATACCTTTGGAGCGATAGCTGCTGTAAGCAATGTAAAGCTGGCATGGTAAGAGAGCTCCTCATTTCTCACTGGAACCATTCTCTGCTCAAGTGCCCGTGCGGTCTGGTCCAATTCTCCCTACATTTCCACCCATGTTCGGCATCGTGCACATCGCCACAGCAATTCTCACCATGACAGTTCGCGCTTATTCGAGTCAAGAACCTCATGCAACCGACTTCCGAATCGCTGTTCGAATGAATATTGCTGATCCTGGAACAGATTTGAACACTGTTCATAGAAAAACAGCTGCTTTAAGCACTCTCGTGGTCAATGTCGCGAAGATGAGCAACGAAATTATTCGCTTTGAAATACGAGACAAAAAGGGAAGATGGGCGGCAATATTGCCAGGGTACGACAGTGAAAAAACGAGTCGCTTTGCACGAACAATTTCGACACCGCTCAAAGAAGCCATCATATCCGGCAAGCAGTGGACGGATCCAAACGCGCCATTATTTTCGGATGGTGCTCCTTTGGTGAATGTTTTCCTGACCGAATCGGAGACCAATCAAACTTGGAATGCCTCCGCAACTGATAAAAGCTACGCGAAGTTATTGCGAGCCAACAAACCAAGCTTTCATTACGATTTGATGGTGATTTTCAATCAAATCGATGAACAAGCATCATCCGCCATTATTGATCCGAGTAAAACTGCCATTGTGCACGGCCGTGGACTCGAAGCATTGTCCAGACACGTTCGAGTTGCATTGATGGGAATTCTACAACAGCTATCGAATTCGTGCAAGGTCACTCGTGTCTCGACGCCATGCCATTACGTTTTTGGTCATCGATGCATTCGACTGATAGCCGACAAGTACACGAGTAACGATGACACGGTGTCAGAGCTGTGTTCAGGTCAACGAATTTACGATTCCAAATGTCCGACAGAAACATGCGACACGATGTGCAATAAAACGTACAAGATGGGTCCTTGCGATGCGAAATGCGGTGGTGGAATCCAATATCCGAAAACAAACAATTCGAAAGAATTCATTTTGGTCAGACAATGCACTCCATCTCAGTGCAATATGGAGCCTTGTTCAAATCTGGCCACTGGTTTCAAAATATTTTGTGTGGGTTTCATAGTGATGTTGGGCGCGGTGATGACGGCTACATCGTGTATCATTTTCGAAAGACAAGAGGAAGAAGAATGGGCTGAGCAAAGTTTTAGCATCAGCAATTCGTTTCATCCAGAAGAAGAAGAGTCGGAAGTGTCGATAAGCCATTCGAGGGCACCCATATTCGAGAACATTGTTAAGCCCAAGCAGCGACAGGCCAGGGGTTCAGTGTCGTCGGCGTCGGGTTCGATTGGCCGGGAACCGGAAAGCAAGGGTTTGAGCGGGCCGCCGGAAATAAGCCTTGGCAACATGTGGATGGGCGGCTCGAAATTGTGTGTGCTTACGAAAGCGAAACCGAAATTGCTGATTAATCACGAACACAAGACTGCGTGATTGGGTGACCTATGATACTGCATCTGTCAACGCTTCTTGCTGAAGTTCGTACAAGCGGTCGTAAAAACTACTTGTTCTATTAACGGAACCGATACGACGTTTTGCATGATACCCTTATTTTTGTAGCACCTTGGGGTGGCACCAATCACGATTAGAAGTACCTATGCCGACAAAGCCGAGCAGGCGGCTCGCTGGGCCCCGTTAGTAGCGGCTAACTAGGGTTGCCTAAGGTTCAACTCTGATTCCTGGTTTGACTTGGACTCTACGAGAAGCTATTACAGGGGTGCCGCTATGTGTTTTTCACAGTAATGGGTGTCTCAGAGAAAATGGCAGTCTGCTTGAAACATGCCCCAAAAATCCAAATTTCCACGAATCCCGAAAATTTTAATTTTGCAACACTCCGCGCACATCTACAATTCACTATCATTTCGTATTTTTGACCAGATATTCGCCATCGAGTAGATTCATGCGATACAAGCGTTTTGACCAGCTGAGGCAACTTTGCGCTACCCTTTCCTTTGGTATTCGCTTGACGGCCGCCGTTCAGCTTTGGTTTTGATGTGTCGGTTCCACTTCATTGCTCGTACCAATTCATTTCATATAGAATAGTCAAAGAGGTTCAGATCGGGGGAATTCGCGGGCCAACGGTCCTTAGGGATGTAACGGGGCAAATTTTCCTCGATCCATTGAATTGACCTTTTGGCCGTATGACAGCTGGCTCCGTCTTGCTGGTAAATCTAATTGTCCCCCAGATTCTCGTCTCCGAATTTTTTAACGACTGGCATTACTTTTTCCAAATAAACATCCGTATTGACCGTCCCTTTGTCGAAAATGATCAATTTGATCATTCCTTTTGCCGATGCCCCCAAACCAGACCATGACTCCAGCGGGAAATTTCTGGTTTTGATGAACGCCACTGTTCTCATCGGCTTCAGGACGATTAATAGCCCTAATTCGATCATTTTGCGAATTATAAACGCCGTCCACATTGAATTTCTTTTCATCGGAAAACAAAATTTTTTCCATGTCAGATTTTCGGAAATTTCTCGCGACCCAGTAATAAAATGGTGGTACTCGTTTTTCCTTCTGTTCATCCGATAAATTCGTTCTGTTCGAATCTTGTACGGTTTTAAACGGAGATCCTTCGCCAATATTCTCTGAGCCGATGCAACCGATATTTCTAACTTCTCGGCCAATTTTCGAACCGCCACTCGTTTTTTTGCCCTTGAGGAGCCTTTTGGACTTCTCAATATTTCTCTTCGTACTGTACGTGCAGCGCGTTTCACGCCGGGCGGTTTACGTAGTTCGATAGAGCCTTTTTTTCTGATCGTTTTGCAATATCGTTCGATTGTTCGCAATGAAACGGTATTCTCTAATTCGACGAGAATCTGGGATGGCGTTTTCCCATCTTCATGTTTGCAAAGTACGAGTTTGTATTTCGCACGAAGAAGATAAAAACTCAATAAGTTTGATCGAAGCTAGTCGAAGGGAAGACTGAGAAAGAAAAACCTGGTGCGTACGGGATGCAAGGTGTTCATATTTCTTTGCTTTTGCAATAGATTCAGTAAACCAGTGATCAGCTATAAAAGTTCAGAGAAATGAGTCATTTCAGATATCGCGTCCCTAAAGAGCAAAGAACTGTTCGTAACTGACTCGTAAAAACCCTGTTCTCATTGCCTGGATTGTTTTCCTGCTTGTGCGGGGGCTCCTTCCACTCCGTCTTTTCACTGGAGCACATGTGGGATACTAATAGTGGAAAAAAGCAACACCAACAAAAGTAGAGGCTTAGTATCTGGGTCCCCGAGGAGAATTTCTCCAAAACAATGACTACAACGCGGCGACTTCTTTCAACACCTCGAATCGGGTTAGCGGGAAACCTTAGTACGATAAACACTTGCCGCACTGCGTAAGCCTTCTCCGAATGCATCCATCTACGCATTCACCTACGAGTATGTATTGGAATGGACGATCATAGTAATTTTTGACTTATCAATTCAACCATTCTAAGCATCCACCTAGGCTTTGTTCATGCTGAATATGTTTGATGCATACAGCATACTCGCACAGTATATGCATGTCCAGCATGCACTCAACCTACTGTACTTTGCTTGGTTGCGTTTGTGCCAAGTATTTTTGCTTATCCCTTATCGTTAGGCCATATTCAACAAAAGCCTCTTTTTGCTTGCGAATAGACCATTTCACTGTTCCCCAGAAGTCGCGGATTTTAAATTCGCGCGCGGAGGCTG
The DNA here is from genome assembly GCA_030248295.1 of Mesodorylaimus sp. YZB2_4. Taxonomy (NCBI): domain Eukaryota; kingdom Metazoa; phylum Nematoda; class Enoplea; order Dorylaimida; family Dorylaimidae; genus Mesodorylaimus; species Mesodorylaimus sp. YZB2_4. Next base: position 147,940 of record JASANH010001214.1, on the reverse strand, counting down.
CTTATAGCAAATCGTAATGAAATCTCATCGAACGGGTCAAGCTGTGCGCTCGAAAATTGCGCCCATGGCTACCTAATAGATCTAAAGCAGGCTGGTTCTTATAGAAAAAAGGCTATCGGTTGACATGTCAGGTTGGCGCGGGGGGCGTAACTCCGCCCCCTTCCGTACTAACCAGCCTCTTGTAGCCCAACCACACAATCGGTCGCGGGTTTAGGTTTTATAGAAGCTAGCGAAAAAATGATTACATATTTAGATTGAGCTCAAAAAGTTATGCGCACGATCTTCTTCACTCCAAAAAAGGGCACACTTCTAATACTATTCAAATGGTCCCGCTAAACTGATCTGCAAGTACAAACCAGGTAAAGTCTGCTCTGAGCGGGAATTGTAAGGCAAGCCTGCTGTACTCTACAGCATTCATTTGAACAAGCCCTGATCTGTATTTGTACCAGTTACATACGAATATAGTTCACACTGCACCACATCCTCACTCTGAGTCCTCGCTGACCCTATACTTTGGGCAGGGCAGATAATAAGTCGCCGGCTGGTGGTTTCGAGAGAAGCGGAAAACAAACTGAGAAGAAACCTGCTGTCGAGAAAGATAGCCTAACAATGCTGTCTGCGGCGTCTGGAGAAAATAGAACTTTTTGCTGCGTTATGTTGAGGCGTTTCAATTGAGTATCTGTCATGTGGCTTTTCCACAGATGGCCTTGTCACTAATTCTGTATACTGTAGCCATAAACTTGTGCCGCGTCATTTCGCAAATATAAGGGTGTACCACGCTCTTTAGACCCATGAGATTAGATTGCGCATGGAACCTGCCAGTATCAAGTACAAGCAAAACTTATTTGTCGTATTCCCGCTCAGAGCAGACTTTATCTAGTTTGTACTTGCAGATCAGTTTAGCGGGACCATTTGAATAGTATTAGAAGTGTGCCCTTTTTTGGAGTGAAGAAGATCGTGCGCATAACTTTTTGAGCTCAATCTAAATATGTAATCATTTTTTTGCTAGCTTCAATAATGCCCAATCCCGCGACCGATTGTGTGGTTGGGCTACAAGAGGCTGGTTAGTACGGAAGGGGGCGGAGTTACGCCCCCCGCGCCAACCTGACATGTCAACCGATAGCCTTTTTTCTATAAGAACCAGCCTGCTTTAGATCTATTAGGTAGCCATGATTGCGCCTAGGGGAGAACAGAAAAACGAAATGAAATAAAATATTTATATATAAAACGACATAATAAATAGTCCGATAAAAACCTTGAAGTCTTCGGAATTGCTGGCTCTGTAATTTTGCAGTCGATTGGGCAGCTTTGCATGCCCGGTTTTTACGGCTGAAATTATATTGGAGACGATCAAGATTGATTATGGACTATGATCGTGGCTTGATCATGGATTACATATGATCGTGGCATTGGCTGTGACGATGCTTTTTATTAAAAATATCAATACTTCAATATTTCAATATTTAGCGTCCTCTTCTTCGTGCTCGTATTCAGTTTCAATATCAGCACTTTTTACAAAGTTCGTAAAGCTAATCGTACAATGAGCAAGCAACAACAGCCAACGGGGGCATCAGCTGCTGCTATAAACCAGAATCAGCTAAATCAAGAACGTAGGCGACAAGGTGAGATTCGCTTTTTCAAACTGGCTTTGATTCATCGCTGTATTTTCGAAGTGATGCTTTCACGTATTTTCGACATTGACGACTGATCCTTGGGGTATTTTTGTGTTCACGACGATCATGTGGCAGGTTGCCCACGCCAGTAACGGCTACATCTACATCGTGTTCAATCGTGATGTACGCCACACGGTCAGGGATGCTCTGCGTTCTGTGCTGGCCGCTTGCCGTTTGGTCGATAAGCCAGCCGGGCAGAGCAATACGATAAAGGAGCATAGCCTAGGCGCGGTTTTATAAGAGAGGGATCACTCGCTAGAGTCGCTTAGACACTTTGCAGGTGATTGACAGCATGGGAACGAACTGAATGTCGAAAATCACCTGAGAAATATGAAGTCCAAACTCGTCGAATGAACCAAGATCAATATCACTGGGCACCTTGTCGGTGTTCCAATAATTCTTGAAAAAAGAATATTCAAAGCATTGCTTGTATGTGCTCTTGAAAACAACCGGAATTTCCAGGAACAACTGTAATCGCTCCTCCAGTGCTTGCAGTCTTGCCGCCATGATGTCAGACTGGTCATTTCCCTTGAGACGATTGTACTCTCGTTCAACATCTGCCTTCTTGGCCATGCGCTTCGATCTCCGGAGCTCGGCGATGTAGTGCACTGGAAGAAAGTTTGAGACTAGCTTCCTGGGCATCGTTCCAGGTGAGCGCGATTTCTTGGTCATCGCTTAAAATACGATTGCTTCATCGTTTCCCAGGAACGGTTTCCCAATGGATGTACTCGCAGCTGGCCTCCTTGGTAGTACCCCACACGAGCGTGGATTTGTCTGGCAAGTAGTATCTCCATGGGGTATAACGATCCAAGCTCCCCCATAATCTTAGAGGCCTCACCAGTTGACGGTTGGTCGTTGGTGATATCAGCGAGCTTGTCAAGGATCCGCTTGTTGGAGTCAAGAAGACTGAAAATGTCATTGAGGCTTGTTTGCACCCTGATCTCGTCCAGGGTGTGATGATCCCGGAAACGGTTTTCCAATGGATGTAATCGCAGCTGGCCTCCTTGGTAGTGTCCCACACGAGCGTGGATTTGTCTGGCAAGTAAGAGACCTTCTTCTCATATTTGCAGTCTGCGACGTTGCCCAAGTTACTTTCCATGCTTCCTCCAAACGTAAACCAGACACAAATGCCGTTTGGCATTGGCGGTGAATATACGTGATTACAGAGGCAACATTAAACAAGTTCGACGGCACAATGATCAGTTTCAAAAGCGCAGCAGGCTTTGCCAGCTGCGAAGCAGTGTACTGTGAAAGCAGGGAAAGACAGTTTTTCGTCAGGCAGAAAGTGGCTGCACTTTACAATCAACCATGTTCAAGTGAGTCGTTAGTTCCCCTTTTTTCGTGGCCCTGATAGCTCAATATTACGACATCGGGATCGCAAGCGGAAGATTGCGGGATCAAATCCTGGTGGGCGTGGTACATTTGCACTGATTGTGAGTGGCGTCACTAAAGCTGAGCCCTCCGGGTGGCTGGTGCAGGGTTTGCAGCCTCAAAGCGATCCCTTTCACCTACGATAGGGCAAGCTGGTTAAATCTACCTGTAAAGCTTCGTCGGTTATCGTACCACGTGTAAGTCTCTTGTATATTTTTGACCGATTTGGACGAAATATTTTTGAAAACCTCGTGGCTTGACTGTGGAAATGCTGAAAATTTTTCATTAATACATAATTTCAATACTACAATGCGAAGAAAAAATTTCTGAATAAATAGGTGTGTGGTGGCTCAGGAAATTCTGCAAAATGTGGGAAATTTTCATAGGAGATTTTAGTATGTATGGCTGAGCATATGCTGAAGTTATAAAAATTTTTGTTAGAAACCTTGATGGTCAAATGACTACTCCAAGCGAAAATGAGATTGTTGGCGCTTGTTGCTTAGGTTATTTTAAGATTTAGAAACTAGAAAAAGTTAAATGGAAATTTCAGTTAGGGCTACATTGTTTTAATGGGAGGCTTTTATTGTAAGATATTTATCAACCTTGGCGGTCACATAATTTGTTCAAACAGCCCGACTTATGTCCTTTAAGGAAAGCCAGAACATGTGATGTCGCAGACCATCGTTCAAATTCCTGGGGCCTGCCACAGCAACAGTGGCCAGGACGGAAGCAAATGTCACGCCGTCGTCGCAGTGTACCAATTTGGGCGAAATGTTTATTCGCCAGCGCACCTCTATAAAGCAGGCGCCATTGTTCCGCAATACACGCATTCAACCTGCGAAAATACTTTTGCTGTTGTGCACTAGATGGTAGGGCACCCTTACCCAACCCCCAAAAACCACAGTTTTCGAAAAAATTAGCCAAAAAATTACGAAAACCACTTCTGCTAAGTGGAGGGTATCATCAACTATGCCGCACAGTCTTGTGACCATAACATCACAAAGTATCTTATAGCACAGGGCTGAATGGTTTTGTCTGGTTATCTCCACAATCGACCATCATTACGCAGAATCGTTTCATGGGATCATAAGTTGGTAGGTAGGACATGCTAGTGCCAAAAATTATCGAAAGCTATCGCGCGGTTATCACAAGGCGGCCCAAAACCCCGTAAAAAAGTGCATAAAACCAATAATAACTTCAATTGAAACATGAGTCGTGCAAAAGGAAGAGCTATCTTCTAGCAGAGGCATCGTACAGTCGCTACTTGATGCTGCAAACAGTCGGACCAATTCACTGGACATAGAGGGTCGTTATCAAACCAGACTGTGTAGCTCGCTTTCTAACTCAAATAGAAGCATCAAAAAATGTTTTTCGTTCTTGCTCATACCCTTCCCTGGTCACTCTGGTAGTAACATCAAGTAGCCCGTACTGGATGATAGTTCTTGCGGTCTACTCAATTACTTCAAATTTTTAAGCAGTTTCGGAGAGGATTTTCCGTCATCTGACGGATTTCGATAATTTTTTACCCAAGCATGTGGGACGTAGTAGCCGAGAAACCTGCGACGGGGTTTCGCGAAATTTTGGTCGATCCGGGAGATATCGATCAAAAACACCTTCTAAAGTGTCGACTCAGAACTGTGGCATATATGTCTACAAACGTTAAACATAATGGGTTTTAAGAAATTTGAGTCGAGCCTCCGCACGATGATTAACTTTTCTGCTTATACCGAAGAGGACAGTATTGCTTTACTCTTATCTCTCGGATAAACGTTGACTCGTAATACTCACATCGATACAGCTCGCGAAAAATATTAATGTATACGGAGAAAACCCGAATAAAAATCCACAATGTTAAATAAATATGCCCGAGGTAAGGCTGTGTGTCAATTTGATTTTATGTGTGAAAGCTCCGAAGGTCCAATTTATCTTGACTTTTTAGATTTTTCATATCCTGCTTTTTCATTCTGTACTATAGATTTGTCGCGAGGAAGGTCTTGGCTGAATTATAGTTGATTGTTCAAAATTTTCTACCGTCATGGTGACAGGTTTTGAAGATTATACCTTCTTTGCTATCAAAGCGGCACTCGTCTGCCTCAGTGGTAAGGCTACACTGTAGGCTTCTTTCCTGGGGAATTGTTTTTTCTCTTTGGATTTTAAGGCATTTAAAGTTTTTGGTGCGAAAGGAAATTCCATTTTTAGTAGCAGTGAGACAAACGATGGAAGCCTCAGATTTTTCACTCGTATTCCCTAATAGGTAGATAGTGGATCAAGTCGGGTCGGCGAACCCCCGACGGATCGGGACAATATATGACAATTTGCAGATCAGCCCGAGTCCCGCATGCTCTCCGACCTTATCTGCATATTGTCATGTGCTGGAGACTAGCTCCTGTCAGGACCTTTGCTACTGACCTTTGCTTCAAGGCTTTGCAAAACTCTCTTGAATCTGATGGGACAAAATATATCTAGCTCTTCCCTTTAATACTAGCAGCCTTCTTTGTGGTAAGTCCCACAAATCAGCCTCCTCGTCCTTCTCCTTATAGTCCTGCCTCGAAAATCAAATGCATCTCTGTGCTTATTGCAATATGAGATTTTCAATCAGGCAGCATTTTTGGTCTTGAACCTGGCCACTCTGTTGTGCTACTGCTCGATGCCCGTGCTAGAAGATAGTTCGCGGTTCAACAAAACTACAGTAGTTTAGGTTACAAACGAAGTCTACATAGTTCCGAGAGGGTTTTTCGATGTTATTCGAGCACCGTTGGATGGATTTCGACGATTTTTGGCCTTAGCATGAGAGAGATGCTACCGGAGAACCCTGTCATGGGATTTCGCGAAATTATGATCTCTTCGGAAAATATTGATCTAACGTATCTTCTAGCACAGGGATCGAACATTCGCAACTTGATGCTGCAAATGTGAAAAAATAGGTGAGCCGTTTACATAAAGTTTCCAATTGATTATTAAAAAAACAAAGGTGGCGAGTCGCTGCTTAATGTTCATAAAGTTGCTAGCTTACCTATATAGTAATTGGTGACTGAAAAAAATCACCTAATTAGCTGATAGAATTGGCGAGCATTGAATTTTGCGGCTAGCATCTTCTCGTCAAGGTTCCATTGTAAATGAGTTTCTGCAATATTCCTTAAAAAATAAAAAGATGCACCAAAAAATCATTGATCAAATGCCTGCTACCTGCTCTTGTTTTTAAATGAAAAACGGCCGGTGATAAGAACAAGATAGCATTGTGTATGGAGGGGGAAGAGAGCCCGCTAGCAGACCCCACATCGAGTCAAGTACTTTCGGGTCGGGTCGGGTCGGGGGCGCGGGGACCAGCCCTTTGTCTGAGTTGGACTTGACAATTTTTTACAGGTATCATCAGGAATACAGTCACATTTGATTCCTGAAGATGATGTTATTAGGTATTACTGGTTGTAAAACCCTGGCATGTATTCTTCGCATCAATAACACCCTTGACCACCTTTCATGTTACATTGCAAAACATTTTTCTGCGATCGAAAGACATAGGTGCGGTTACATTCCTCCATGAGTAGCAAAGGTCCTAGAGCCTGGGGCTCCACATTCTAAACAAAGAATGTCGGCAAAGCTGCCCGGAACCAAATGTAGCAAAACTCTGGAGTCTTTTTTGATCGTAAATTTTATATCTGACCTAGGTTTTCGCAGCTGTCATGGTCCTGGTTTGTGCGTCTCCATACAAATAACTGGAAAATTCTCTCGTCTGAGAATAAAATATTGCCATCGGCGCCACTATCACGCTGTGACGCCCTCAAACTAGGAAATGCCCCCCTCCCAAATAAAGTGCCTGCAACAATGGTGCATGTAAATACAGCATCAGCTTCTGTAAGTGATCGCATCGGTTGGGAAAATTAGAATCTTTTAAATGCACTGGTAGTTCATGTAAAGTAAAAAAGGAAAACCTGCGAGTGCTTGTCCTTTTTTGAAGCCTACTTATACTCGGGGAGGCAGCAGAATACGACTGGTACCATTCCGCCTATGGCATGCATATGCTGACAGCGTTTCTACGCTTTACCATACTGCTAAGTACTGTAGGTGAGGCTTGAATGATCTATTCCTTTTCTTGTAAATATGAGATATAATTTTGCTCTGATTAAGGTTGGCTATAGACACTACGGAGATATGAGCACCAGCTCGCAAAGTTTGTTTTGTTATCTTATTTATTCAAAACTTCATTAAAATGGTTCACTAATGTTTGTGTTACATTTGCACTTGCGTGTGAGGTTGCGGAGGAAAAAATGCGTAGCATATATGTTTCGAAGTTTTGGCTCACAGCTATCCAAAAGATTTTACCATCCATCAGTCAAGTCACAATGCACTCAGGTGTTATCACGCGCCTTTCTTCACTTAGGCGCCATTTGAAGCCACCATCAGCTCCTGCCAAGTCACATTTTACTTGACCAGAATGGCCAGAATGGTTCTGCCATTCTGCAGCATTCTGTCTGCGCAGAGGTGCGTCGCCCGCTTTTTGCCACTCTCGCTTGACAAGGGAAGCTGACGAAAATGAGACCACAAAAAAATTGACATTTCTAGTTTGTTTGTCACCGCTTTCGATTTTTTGCTTGAGCTTTGACGAATTTTGTAAAACTGGACTGGACGATGCAAATAATCGAAATGGAACAAACAAATTTGGCATCGACTCACAAGAATGTGGCCATGTCCTGGTAATTGGGCGAAGTGGCTCAAAAACTGAGCAAACGTACCTACTTCGTCAGGCGAATTTTCAACCTGACGGAGGGTCCTGATAACAAATATCGATTGATCAATGATCTCCCGCGATCGATTAATCACCAACTTGGATATTTGAGTTTTAAAATCAACCATCAGAATAAAATTGCAACAAAATAAAAAAATTTCACGCACCAAATTCATTAACTTTAAAATATGATTCAAAAATTCAAAATCAATCGATGTGTCTATTAATCGGATCAGTCCAACCAATTGATCGATAAGGGTCGATGGAAACCAATGCAATGGTCATTGAATTCACAGCGTTGAAGAATTGCCTAATGACCAAATTGACTTTCCTACTCGTTGGTTTGCAGAAAATCGATTGATCGATCGAATCGACCTGAAATCAAACATTGATCAGGAGCTAATTCTATAGATACAAAACAAGCAGGACATTAGATCGATCGACTAAAGACAGCACTCATGGAATAGATCTGATCAATGCGAGAAAACCTTCTGTAATGTACTCTCTTCAATAATGTTTCAAACGTAGCACAAATAAAGTTACCCTCCCATGTCGCCGAGGCAAATAACTGCTTTAACCCGTAGTTGGTCGAACTCTTGGGTCCACAGACCCAACGCATGTTATAACACAGGGCGAAACGGTTTTATCTGCATATCTCGACAACCAGCCATTATTTTGCAAAACCGTTTGGTAGTATCATAGGTTGATAGGTAGGACATGCTAGTACCAAAAATTATCGAAATCGATCAGGCGGTTCTCAAACGGCGGCCCGAAAACCCCAAAAAAATGCCCAAAAACAATTATAACTTCAATGGAAACATGAATCGTACGAAAGGAAGAACTGTCTTCTAGCACAGGCATCGTACAGTTGCTACTTGATGCTGCAAACAGTGAGACCAACTAGGGGTTAATCGGTCTAAATGTAAGCTCTTCTATTAAGAAAGCATGATGAAACTTTAATCAAGAAGATCTTTTTTTCTGTGGCATTGATCATGATTTCAAAATGGAAGTTTGGTTTCGCGAATATCAACAGCATCAGAGGAAAATTTGGCATGTTTCAAGCAGAATTACTTGGAGCAAATTATGATTTCTATTCGATTGTTGAATCTAAAATCGACTCCTCAATTTTAGAGAACGAAATCACTGCCCCTGGTTATGGCCTATTCCGACAAGATCGAACTCTTATTTTTCTAGGTGTATGAACATGAGAAGTTTTTGAAATTGTCCTGTACCAATTTGTGTCGTGTTTCATGGACTTTGAGTGCGCATCTTGCGTTTGTCTATCGAATAAACAATGAATGAATGAATGAATCAAAGTCCTTTAAAATTGAGTAATAAAGAGAATTTGGTATTTTCTTATAAATTTATCAAAGCCGCAAATTTTGACAGACAGCCCAATCTGAGTTTGAAATGGAGCCTTTCCTAATCAATAATTTCTTGCCCAACATCCACCTAATTAGCCTGAACCCCACCTCACCATGCCCCCCCAAGGGACGTCATAAGGAAATACCACATCCCAGAAGTGCATTTCAACAGGAAGATAATAATCAGGCTTTCTAGCGCTTCCCAGTGACTGCGAGTCGACATTAGATCAGGTCAGAGCTTTTTATCATCTGCTGATAGATGATTCCTCGGTTCTGTCACACTGAGATTGATTTGTCGAATTAGACTAGCCTGGGGGGGCACCAAGAACTTGAACGGCCAGGGTCTTCGATCACGCCAATGATCTCATAAACTGAATTATGACCAAACTCAATTTGATTGTGATTTTGATTGTCAACGATTGTGGCACTGTACGTTTCTGCCACACCCACCAGATCTGTTAACGCGAAACCAACAGACATCATGTCGCAGTGGCTTCAAAACACTGCGCCGACATGCTCATGCTGACTATAAAGACTGACCTTAAGTGGGAAAGTGGTATTTTAGGTTGGGCTCAAAAAAAAGTCAACCTCCACAACCCCAAACCACTTTGTCTAAAAACCCAACCCAAAAACCCAAAAAAGGGGTTAGGTTTTGATACCCAATGTCGGACCTGGTGCAAGCATATGCTGACAGATCCACTTCTATGCTCTACCATAATGCCTATTCGGTCAGACTGGCAGACAGTGTATGACGTTAGCGAGATGACTTCTCTTAGAAATATGAGATCATGGCTTTCATGCGATTTAGGTTGCATTAGTGATCCAATTACGGATCTACAAGCAATTAGCTAAACTTGGCTTTTTTCAAGTCTATTTGAAACTTTGTCTAAATGGTTCACTTGTATTTGTCAAGTTTGCAGCATCAACTCGCGAGGGTACTATGCCTGTACTAGAAGATACGTTGATCTGCGGAACCAAGAGTTAGACCAGCTTCGGTTTAAAGAACCAAATTTCCCGCCATTTTTGTTAAAATATTTTTCAGCATTATTTCTGGTCAATCTTTGCACGCTGCCATCCGCGGCAAACCGATTTAGACTCGTTTTCAGTGCATCCGTTATTGTTAAGGAAGCTAACTTTTCTGCTGCAAAATTCGAGCAGATTTTACGTACGGTTTTTCACACCAAGATCTGCCGACTTAAAACCAACGGACATCAGATCGCCGAGGCTTCGATACGCTGTGCCGACTGACCACATGCTCATGCTGACTAATAAGGCTGCGGCCTAGTGGAAAAGTGGGTTTTTGGACTGGGTTCAAAAAAGGTCAACCTCTACAACTCGATACCGATCTGTCTAAAAACCCGACCACACAAAACCCAAGAGCTTGGAAAAATTGGTCAAGTTTTGGGACCCATTGTCGAACCTGGCTGATTTCTTAGTAGTCAGCACGCTACAGGTTGAATGACCGTACATTGGAGAAAGTACTGGAGGGAGCGGATTGTCTCAAGAACAACCGGCAGGCCTCCTAGTCAGAGGGACCAGAGACATCAACCCGACGGGTTTCTGCCTCGCCTGGAGAGTGTTACTTGAGAGACTAGTTTTATTAGGTCTAGTGCAACATATAATAATTTGGATGGGAACGAAAAGCATCTTAAGCAAACATTACCCTTCGCATTTTGTCTTGTTTTTCATTATCTTTTTCTTCCCTTCTCTCTCCCGCCCATTCTCCGAAGGGTCCAGAATAAGAGAGAGATTCATGCCCCATTCCAGAGAGAAAGAGTGTACCAACCAGCCAACAAAGGCAAGCCCATTCACTGCTCTATTTTACACTTACAGACAAGCTCAGTGGCCGCTGCTAGAGGAAAGGAAACTTCACGCACACAAAAGACCCAGAAACCCCAAGGTATGCAAAAAGGATGGTGCTGGACACTGAGCCAAATGAGACCTTTAACATGTCAGGTCAGGTCATACTTTCTCCCTAGCCAAGCACCATACAGCGCACTCGAGAGCTAGGGAACACATAAGTTGACAATCATTTTGTACCGAGGCGGGAGTCGAACCCTCCCCTCTAAGTGCGCATCCAGCGTGAGAGGCAGACGCCTACGCGCTAGGCCACGACCCCGGTCAGTGTCATGTCAGTGCCAAAGTCCCAATGCAAAAGAAATAATAACACTGTTGATTTTTCGAAAGCTTAGGCAACTTTGGTGCAGTTGGCTTCCTAATAAGCCGCCTGAGTCAAGACAATCACAGACCAAGCATTGAACCCTATTTATCCTACGAATAATTGCCTCCACCAACATTCACTGGTTGCATCATCGTATCCTGGCGTAGGTTTTCCCAGCCTGCAGCAACTTCCGCATGAGCCTGTGGGAGCAACTTTAATCAAACGATCTGAAAAAGCCTGTGGGAGCAGCAAGATTCATGAGTGTACAGTATATACCAGCGGTGCAGTGAGCCGCAAAGCTGATTCCACACAAAGACCTTCCCAAATATCACCAAAAATCAGTCACTCGATCAACTCTCGACCAATTTTTTGAACTTTTTTACGTGGAAACGGTGAAAAGCGAGAACCGATACGTAAAAACGTCCTTGGCGAGTCTGAATCGCCAGCAAAGCAGCGTTCGGTCTTCATAAGGTGCCCTGGTCGCCTGAACATCTGATAATGCCTAATCTTATTTATCAGTTTGATCGTCCTTTGCTGTGCTACAATGAGAAAGCATTGCGCACGAAAATTTTTCTCATAATTTCAACGACTAATTAATTAGCATTTTATGTTCCTAAGGCTGATTCTAACGATCTGCTTGATTATACTGCCAAAGAAAATTTCCTGCGCTGCGCAATCCGTCGCCTTGGAGAACAGGGCCTGTTCCTAAGAACACTACGCCCGCTCCGGCCCTGGCACTGCTGTGCAGTCGATGATCGACTTCACGCACGTTTTCCTTGCACTTTGGAACAAAACCATGGTAATTGCGGTACGAAGGTCCGACTTGTTCCATCCAAATGAAACGAGTCGAACTAACGTCATGTAAATGAGGCACACCAAAAATCTTAGGAAGGTAGTCCAGGCTGCTGGAACAATGCGCATATCAATGATCAAATCGACTCCCTCTCGCTAGTCTCGTCATTGCTTTGTGTCAAACTGGATTTATTTGAAGCCCGATGTTACGGCATTCGTGGCTTTGCACATGGCTATACTATATGTGATAAATCACTGGCTCGCACCGACGCGGGCGCCCCCTAACGGTATGAATCAGTCAGCGTTGCCGGCATTCTCCATGAAAGCCTGGAAAGGAATGATATCAAATGAACAGTGCCAAGAGGCATGAAATCAGTCAAATGTGGACAATTTGAACTGTCATCACGTTTGGGCGAAAACATCGTTATTTTGAATTTGCCGCCAATCAGGTTCGAAGGCATACTGTGCACAGCTGCGCAACATAGTCAGCTTGCCGCATCCTAGCAGACGAGATCGATAAGAACCTGATTGGCGGCAAATTCAAAATAACGATGTTTTCGCCCAAACGTGATGACAGTTCGAATTGTCCACATTCGACTGATTTCATGCCTCTTGGCACTGTTCATTTGATATCATTCCTTTCCGGGCTTTCATGGAGAATGCCGGCAACGGTGACTGATTTATACCGTTAGGGGGCGCCCGCTTCGGTGCGAGCCAGTGATTTATCACATATAGTATAGCCATGGCTTTGCACCAGTCTGTTCTCTAGAAAACCTGTTTATTGATCGGATGAGCCAGGTCTATCCAAAATGCCTGCCCCAGTCAAATTTGCTGCATCGCTTGATTTTTTAGCTCTTACGTGGATACTATAAAATAATAGGGTCGAAAAGGTTTACTTTGTCTCGTGCTGTTTGTAAATATCTACAATGCAATCTCTTCGCAGGTATCTTCCATTCAAGCTCAGGTCTATCCTTTCAATCTAAAATTCCAGCTGCCTGAAACTATATTTTACCATGCTGCAACATTTGCATGGCACTCGCGCGGGACACCGTGGTCCTAATATAAGGGCAGACATATGTGCCAGACAATCATTTTCGATTTGCAGTGTCGCCCAGTCGAGTGGTTTTCTTCGTTTTGTGCCACTTATCTGTTTGCAACGATTTCTGTTTTTTTTTATCGGTAATACTTTTTGAAATGGAGGACGAAATTCAGGGAACATCAGGTCTGGTCGATGTCGAGCTCAAGATCAGCATGGAAGAAGCAACCCGTTTTCGCAGATATATGGAAAAGAACAAGTTCACCTCGGTGCGATTGGCATTTGCGCACCTCTTGGAAACGGCCGGATCGGAAATTGCGGGTGACCGCGACAGGATGAAAGGTGAGGCGATGACTTTTGGCTTTGCTAACGATGAGTCCCAGCTTGACCCGCTGGCCGTGGTCTCGCAGGCCTACGCAGCTGTAGTTTACGAGTGCACCATAACTTGCCTGGGGTCTGTTAATGCATTTAATGATAAGTCGGTGGGTTTTCTGTTTTAGCCACTAAAGAACGCGAGAGTAAAGAGGTGGCGAAGGACGGTGCTCAGAAGAAATCGAAAGGAGGCGGAGGCAATAAGAAAGCGGACGAGCCGGCGGCAAAGAAAGAACAAGCCAGTGGCGATGATACCAGTGGTAAGTACAGACTGTGTGGTCGCTCCGGCCTGGCTTTACCTGAATCCATCCCTCATCGTCAGGCGGACCCATGTTTGCTGCCGTAGCCTTGGGCGATATCAGACAGTGTATTATTACTCTATTTTATAGCAGGCGAAGAAAAGCAACCAAAGAAAGGAAGGAAGCGTGGATCACCCAAGAAAACCGCTTCCAGTAATGAAAAGCAAGGTGTCGATAACGCCGAAGTTCAAACTGCTGCCGACGCTACCTCTACAGGTAAGATGTCGAATTCGAACCATGCGTTTTTCTGCAACCACAAATTTTTTTAGTGATCGATTCTCCTGCGCAGCAAGCCGTCGCCGAGCACAAGAGCACTCCTACGCAACCGGCGAAGAAGAATGTTCGTGTCAAAAAAGCGGTTCCTGCTTTGATAGTCGAGGAAGCAGAAGACGAAACGGTTGTTTGCCAGGGTAAAACAGATGAATCCACTAAGTTGAAGGAAGTCAATGACGATAACGGTAAGTCGGACCATATTTTTTGCATTTACAATAACTACAACATATTAAAGTTACAGGCAAAGGACCAAAACCAACGAAAGGACGCGGAAAGCAGTCCAAGACGGATTGTGAACCGAAGGAAGCTGCTACATCCACCAGCACTCGTCGTGGAATGAAAAAATTCAACTCTGCTTCGTCCGTGGTCGAAACTGTGCAAAGTGACAACGAAGGTCTTCAAGAGGAATCTGCTTCTAGTGGTGATTATAAGAAGAAAGGAAAAGGCAAGCAAGCTGGTTCAAAGGCTCTTAGCGATGGTCCCAATGCCGATGAACGTAAGCAATACTTCGTCAACTGGGACTCCCTTCCCCTCCATATCCTGCTGGATATCAGTTTGAGTTTTGGTACTAGCTGATGGGCGGTGCTTGAAAAACGACTCTGGCCAACGGTAATCAGTAGCTACTGTAGCTTAGGTTCATGAGGAATGGCGCTTTATTCCACCCAATTAGCCAATTCATTGACTCCTCTTTAAGCTGATGGTGGTACTAGTTCGAGGCCGAAACGAGGCTGTGCCGCGAACCAGAAGAACTACGCTGAAGTAAGCGATTAAGTGACCAGCCACCAATGAAAACGTTTCAGTTCATTTTTGTGGTGATCAATAATGAATCTTTTTCTATTTTCTATAATTTTTTGATTGACAAAAATACCGTTTATATATAACCTTTGGTAACAATTCTGCTTTCATCGATTGCATACATAACAGACTGTAACAAAAGAAGTTAAAAAACACATGGCTGATATAATATGCTGACATACTGGGCAGCAATAATTCACACGCGAGTAGAAATTACATAATTTGGTCATTAAGTAGATACTGTGACTGAGTTGGGTTTCTCTCTCTTACACCACAAAGCAAATATCAATCCAATAGTTGGCGAGGTCGCTAGTGCTGCATCGATTGCGGGCAGGATCAAATCCGTTGTGTTCTCTTGGCAGCTGAGACCACGAGGTATCCATGTTCCTGTTTCTGCGAATGTCCCGTATCCGTGAGTGCATTTTTGTTTCCAACACAAAAACGCCACCACTGCGTCATCCATCTCCATGACTTTTCAGACTTCGCAAGCTCTCTCGTCTTCGAGCCTGCGTCAGAGTGCCTATCCACACAGCACGCATTCATTGTTGTGGCCATCCCCGGGGTCGCTGACGGTTCGTCCATGTCTGATAATGGCACAACCAAGCGGACACTCCTCTTTTGGCGTCCTTTGCATCAGTAAGAATGCGAGACTCAACCACCAGCATAATATGAGTACTTTCAAAAACCTGGACCCTGGTCTAATCCGCAACAGGATCTGCCTGTGTGCAGCAGTGCCTCACTGCTGCTGCACTGCACACAGTGGCATCAGTCACACATGCATTCCGATGCCAGCATCAAAGCCACATTGCGTGAGTGCTGCGTATTGCTGCTGTTTTACTAGGGCTTACAAATGATACCAGCTGTGCTGTTTCACCCGATAGTAACCAGAATATGCTGAAGTTTTGGCTTAACTGCCGCCTCCAGATTAATACCCCGCACATGCAAGTAGTGTGGCATGGCTTACGATGAATGCCTTACAGTAAGCCTCGAGAGACACTCTCAAGAATCCCTTCTTCCAACTTACTCGTAAAGTGTGTTCATGTTCATGTTTTACTTCATCAGCAATGGCAAACTTGACAATGAAGGTGTACACATTACACAAAATGATTCACCCAGTCGCGGGTCGAACACTCATCCGTCAGTGCGCATCCAGAGTGTGAGGCAGACACTCATAGCCGCGAGCTGGGTGAGCGTTTATTGCGTAGAGACCCGTTCTTCAGAAGCCATCGGCGTCTGACTCATTTAGTATAGCTTGTGGCCCAACATGGCACACACAACAGTGCCGGATAAAATTATTCACACACGGGCAAAAAATTTGGGCCACGCTGCATGCCAGTCTACCTTGAGGTGCGCACCCCGTTTCTGTGGGACGCCTCTAATAATAGATGGTCAGCAGGATTGTTGTAAGGCCAGAACATGTCGAGAAATGCATGCATCTTTAATGGAATGCAATGGGTCGAAGCTTACAGAAACCCTGGTGTAAACTTTTATTTTTTTGTGCTGCGCCCTTTTATGGACGTGTTGTCTTTTGCTGTAGAAATATACAGACACAATATTATGTATACATACATACAATGGCCGTGATCTGGTATTAGTGCCGGATACTGTATATGTCGAGTACCATATCACCTAGCTTGATTGTTTCTTTCTATCCTTGTTTTTTCATCCATCGGTCACAGTCGGCGTTGTAATGTCTGATAGTTTTGGGCAACCAAAGGCCTGGCAATGTTGTTTGGCTACGGAAGATGGGCCATCTGTTCCCTGCTGTGAAAATGAGGAGATCAGATTATTCAATGAATTGTTAGTTCAACTAAGCACAAGACTTTATACATACTGCTTCATTGTTAACCTCCCTACGAAAGGCGTGAGACCAGCGCAACTTGTGTCATGCGGTAAGAAAATTTAATATCAAACGAATTTTCTCCAGACCAAAAAGAAGGGCTGTTTGTCAGAGGTGCCAATTCTCCGCCTAATAATAGCAAAAATCGAGCACATTTTAGTTCTACAAGGCGGAACTAGGTTTGACCGTGTCATGTGAGCAAACTGTGTCAATTCAATTTATTGAAAAAAATATCCCCACTAATCTCATGGCGGCTATATGGAGCATAAAAAAGCAGTGTTGAGTTGACATCGGAAAGAAATATGTTTTGAGCAGGTGAGCAATCTCCCAGATGAAGATTAATGAGAGAAGTCGATAAAGGTAAAAAATTCTTGAGCTGCTTTTTCCAACGTCATATTTTGAACCAACACCTTTTCGACACCTTTTTTTGAGAACGAATAAATTTGAAACATGCTTAAATTGCATGAGGTGGCCCATGAAACTCATCAATCGCCTATCATATTAAGGTGCGAAAGAAGTCGTTCCGCTGCCAACTGCAGCTGTGAAGCGTATCTGTTGATGTAAATTCGTAGTTCTAGCGCGTTCTCTCAGGACTTTGCTGATGGCCGCTGCAATGAAACCTTGACAACACATTTTTGCATCCACTCTAGGAAAGGCTCAGGCTGCTTCGATGTAGCGAAAAATGGGTTCTCGTTTCCAACAGGTTCCTCGTTCGTGCTTGGGGTAAATGCAGTACAGCCGTCAAAAGGATAGTAATTCTAAAAAACTTTTGTCTTGTCGGTTGACTCAATCCTCTAGAGCAAAACAACTTTTTGACCAGTGGTCGGCATATGCGAATCGCAAGGAAGCGGGAGACGCGGCATTTTGGTTTACCGTTTACCTCATCTCGCATCAAACGAGATCGTAGATTCGCGCAGATAGTCTGCCTGTTTACTGGTCTAGCTTCCGTCTCTTTACTTGTTTTGACAAGTGGTATGGGCTCTCCAGAAACTTGTGTGATCGATCAGACAGATCGATCAACGCGACGCACACTGACGCATTGTAGTATGTTCACCCGCCTCGCGCTAAGCAACTTTACTAGACGGCGACCCGGGACAAGACTACCTACTTAGTCCACATCTAGGCACACACGACGAGACCAGACACAAAAGGTTGAACGGCATGATTAGAAGCAGTTGTAAGTAAAAATTTCTGAAATCACGTTATCACTACAGCATTTTAGCCAAACCAACGGCAGTAAGCGATCCACAAAGAGCGACCACCACTTTGCCGCCAGATGATGGTTTCTGATCAACCGCGAGTCCGATAAGACCTGATGCCCCCGCCCCCGATAGCTAAAGACTGCGCCAGTCTGAACAGCAAAGTAGCGAGCCCTGCAGTTACGTCAGGCTAAACGCTCCTCCTCGAATTTTCGTCCCACCAACGGACTCTTTGAGATACAGTGATGAGCAAATTTCTCACCCAGTAGAAGCCTCGTGGATCACATTCCTTATCCCTACTGCTCTTTTAGTTCGCATACCCCAAGCAATCTGTACTTCTGCATACAATTTCTCGCACCACCATCCTGTTATATATCAAGCTAGGTCAGCATTTATTACATTTGTTCTAATGCTCGATCAGTGGTAACGTCGCGGCAGGCTGCAATGATGCGGGTTTATTTCTTTGGATTGTGGTGACTGTGGTCATTGCCCGCGATGGCTCCACTTTGTTACCTCCGCCCTTGCAGAATGGGAGCGATGCTTGTCTGACATCGGCATTAGTGACCAGAAGCATGGCGACGTTTGTGAACACGTCCATGCAACTGACCACCCCACCGTAAGCCGTCATTCGTTGTTTGTACGCCTCGGGTACCGCGCTGGTCAAAGTGAGCAGCAGTTTTGCCGACAGTGCCAGGCCGCAGTGCATGAGGACGAGGTTGCGCAGGATAGGCATCAACTTGAGCTGACGCTGCAGTGCCACGTTGGCCGCTTCAGTCGCCTTGTCCGTGCTCTTCTTCATGGCCTTGACTTTGATGTGGACGTAGATGATTAGAATGAAGTAGAGAACCATGATGACACCCACCATCACCAGATCGATGTATTGCGAGTACTCGTTAAAGTACTCATTGAGGAAACTGTACAGATTTATGCACTCTACCTTCTCCAACATGCGGTCGCCCAAGTAGGAGGGCAATAACTTGAGAATCGACAGAATTATGAATTCTGCCACGCAAAGCTGCAATGCCGATTTCGTTGTCAGGAGTCGATAATAGTTGCTGGCCACTAAATGAAAGCGGAGGTTAGAAAAGTGAGGTTCTTAGAAAAGAGATTTATATACCTACCGATAGCCACTACCCGGTCAGCGACCAGAGTGCACAGCAGGAACACAGTGAGTGAGTGCAGTGACACACGATACGTCGTTGCCACGTGTCCAGGATTTTTAAAGTGCGTAGCGACCTATAGATGGCCATGACCAAGAACTGAATGCAGACTCCAGTGCGGCAAAATGTTAAACAGCCAACTATGACGAAGAAACGAGTGCGCAGACTTTTCTTTCTCCATATGCCCACCCAGATCAGAATACTGCACACTGTAGACACTATGCCGCACAGAAAAGCATAGAAGAAGATCAGTTGTGTCCATAGTTCGTAAGGGGTCAAATTGACTGCTGGCGCTGCGGCTGGGATCACAGAGCTTCGGTTAATGTAGTGTGTACCATTGAAAAAGTGGGTGTCGTTGACCAGGGTCAAATTAGAACTAAAGTAGAAATAAGTTTCGTTTTTGACCTGATCTCGGTCGTTGGCTGCTGTCGAGGAGTCCATTTTTAAATCTGAAGGTAAAGGCTGAAAGAGACAGCGGAATGTTAGGATTCTTTTAATCCTAGCATAAGTTTTCTATTAAGCCAAAGCTAGCGTCATCGCATCGGGCTAGGATATGTGCCTTGCGGTCTGTTCGAAGTTCAGATAATTCGTCTGGTGCCGTCAGTGAGTTAAAACAGTTCCGCCTTACAGAACGATTAGGGATGCGGGTATTTGAAATGTAGAATAACAAAGATTTGGTTTGAGTAATGTCTCGCTGTTTGTCTTTACTGCCTGTCTTTTTTGTGCCATGAAACCTTTCAGCAGTCCACGACATACGAGCAATCGCGCGAGCAGGGAAGCCTATTGTGCATTTAGAATCACGCTCTCCACACTGCCATTATATCCTCAGGATTGAATTGAGGAATTGAGGAAACTATTATTTCTATGATGGCATTGAAATTCCTAAATGTGAACTCCACTGTTCGATTCTCGCGAGCCTGTAGGCCAGTTCTTTTCGTGTTAGAGAACAGATTTAAGCGTGGTTAGGAGAGACTGAGAATTCCTTACATGAAGTATAGCCATGATATCAAAAAATAAGCACTCGCGCGACTCACAAACCGTGGGGAGCGAAGAGCTTCAGGTAAGGATTGAAGGACAAGTAATCGGGCAACACAAACTGAAACATAAGGTGTCTTTAATTAAGATGTGGGTAAGAAGCAATTACAGTTTGAAGGAGCTAACGCGTCAACGCCTAGCATTTCTCAGCTTGCGATAACGAGACGTTGAGAAAAGTGGGCGAGAAGAGGCGAAGATCTTTAAGCTGCTCCAACAGGAAATCGTCTCCAAGAAAAATGTTGACCCCGAACGTGTGCTTGAGCCAAGCACCAGCTCTTATAAGCAACGAAAACAAAAGAGTTAACTCTAATACTCCATGTCCATCGCCTTTCGTTGCGTTCATGGATAAGACTGATCTCACGCCATGCGCAGTTATTGTTGCACGCGATCTCATGTGAGCACGAGCATGTTCCCGCACGAAGAAGAGAAAGACACGTGAAACTAATAGTGCAGATGATGCTCGATGTTTGCTATTATTAGGCGGAGCATTGGCACCTCTGACAAAGAGCCCTTCTTTTTAGGCTGGAGAAAATACGTTTGAAATTAAATTTTCTTACCGCATGACACAAGTTGCGCTGGTCTCACGCCTTTCGCGGAGTTAACAATGAAGCAATTTGTATGAAGTCTTGTGCTTAGTTGAACTAACAATGGATTGAATAATCTGATCTCCTCATTTTCACAGCAGGGAACAGATGGCCCATCTTCCGTAGCCAAACACATCGCCAGGCCTTTGGTTGCCCAAGACTATCAGACATTACAACGCCGACTGTGACCAATGGATGAAAAAACAAGGAAAGAAACAATCAAGCTAGGTGATATGGTACTCGACAAATACAGTATCCGGCACTAATACCAGATCACGGCCACTGTATATATACATGGTATCGTACCTGCATATTTCTGCAGCAAAAGACAACACGTTTATAAAATGGCGGAGCACAAAAAATAAATAAAAGTCAGACAAGGTTTCTGTAAGGTTCGACCAATGGGAAACATAGGTTGCCAAGCTTCAATTTTTGACCCCTTTTTATGCGTGAATTCGACGCGCAAATATGTGAGGCAGCAATGCTTTTTCGTGCACACTCGATTTTCACGGGATTATAACCAAAAAACGTTTTTTCGAAAAAGCTTCGACGGTATTGGCCATAACTCACTGATCTTTCGGTCTTTCTCGATCAACGACTCATCAGCGCGATCGTAAATGAATGAGAAATCAAATGCTTGTCGCGGAAAGCTTCAATTTTTCACCTGTGTCGAGATGTTAGGCGCCAAAGTCGGAGGTCCCTCAAAGCTGACCACTTTTAGACCTCCTGTTCGTTTATGCTAAGTGAGTGCGCATAAGCATTTAGTCATATGGTAAAACCTGAACAGGTACAAAAGTGCCTTTTTTGGTGCATTCCATTAAAGATGCATGCATTTCTCGACATGCTCTGACCTTAGAACAATCCTGCTGACCATCTATTATTAGAGGCCTGCCACAGGAACGGGGTGCGCACCTCAAGGTAGACTGGCATGCAGCGTGGCCCAAATTTTTTGCCCGTGTGTGTATAATTATATCCGGCACTGTTGTGTATGCCATGTTGGGCCACAAGCTATACTAAATGAGTCAGACGCCGATGGCTTACGAAGAACGGGTCTCTACGCAATAGACGCCCACCCAGCTCGCTGCTTTGAGTGTCTGCCTCACAGTCCGGATGCGCACTGACGGATGAGTGTTCGACCCGCGGTTGGGTGAATCATTTTGTGTAATTTGTACTCCTTCATTGTCAAGTGTGCCATTGCTGATGAAGTTAAACATGAACATGAACACACTTTACGAGTAAGTTGGAAGAAGGGGAGAAGGGATTCTTGAGAGTGTCTCTCGAGGCTTACTGTAAGGCATTCATTCGTAAGCCATGCCACACTACTTGCGGCTGCGGGGTATGAATCTGGGGGCGGCGGTTAAGCCAAGACTTCAGCATATTCTGGTTACTATCGGGTGAAACAGCACAGCTGGTATCCTTTGTAGTACACCCTGGTCAAACAGAATCAGTACTGTAATCGGCGGAATAGCCCTAGATTGGAGAAGATGCCGCGGGGATCAGAAAGATTTAAAAACCCTCCAGGCAGGTCACCTAGTCGGAGGTGCCTGAGACATCAACCAGACAATACTGACATGAAAATATCTGCAAGCTTGTCCGATATTGATGTGAAGGTTTGGTGTTGGTGTGCGGAGGTCACCAGAAATTCTCGAAAACCGAAATTGCGCACTTTTAGGTCAAACATATTGCGAGCATCTCGAGTTAACACTTCAAATTTTTCTTAATTGCAAGATGTGGGTCCTTGGCGAATATACTTTTTTGCGGACGCGCATATTTCATGACGCACATTAACGATGTTCATCGCTTTGTGGATTGACGGCGCTAGCTTGCAGTTTATCATGGAAACTTTACGAGTCACACCGCAGTCGATTGGGCTAGTATAAAGCTATGGAATAGAAAGTCGGCCCTCAGCTCAGCGAAACCTGGCCGAGATTAATTTGTATTCGGAGATATGCTTTCCAAAGTCATCTTTAACAGACAGCATATCTCGGGAAACAAATTCGAGGAGGTTGTTTCAAATGAAAAGTAATGACTAAACAAATCTAGCTTGCGCCTGTTTGGGACTATGACTTGATCGATCAGGTCGCAATCTTAAACCCCAGAGTTCAATATCACTCTGAGCACAATTTCTAATTTATACAACATCGAGACTCCATGTCGACCAAACTGGAAAAAGAGGGCGCCTCGGCCACGTACTGCTGACAATCCCGCTGTGATAGAGGGTTTTATGCGAGACGGACATCTCGTCCTTTCACTCTCTAGGTTTGCTTACAGTCGTTGTCAGCTTCTCGTATCGCGGTGCGAGCACTGACAATCAGCACTTTTATCGCTGCTTTGGATAAACTGCTTGTCTTGGCTGTACCTGTACCTGAAAAGGGCAGCTTTCTCGCGAAAGAGCTTTTTTTTGCTGCCCTTGCAGCGAGCAAGGAAAAAAACAGCGATTAGGGTTATCCATAAAGAGCATGTGGGCTGTGCAGTAAGGAGAAATAAGGCGTTAGAGGATTTTGGAGCAACACAGATAGGTGTAGTAATGAGGTCGGCGAAGCAAAGATGCCCACTCTTAGTTCAGAATACGTCAATTTTGGGTTAATGGCGATGGCAGAATCAAGCTTTTTTAAACGTGCAGAAGCGTCGATATACTGGCAGAGACCGAAAGTAGCCTTTGGCAGTACTCGCACTCTAGCTTAACTGTAGCTGCTACTACGTCTTTAAGGAGGCTGTCTGACGCAGCAGTACACAGAAGACAAGCTTTCTTGCTTTGATGCTAACATCTCAATGCATACCCGAATTCACCACTGATTTTTTTTAGCTAGACTCCCTTAGATCGTCAGAGAGAAATTAGTCAAAGTTATGCCGAAGTTAGTCAGTCTTACGTCGTCAGTAAGAAACGAGAGGATGGTCTCCGTAAGACTGAGTGAGATCTTATTTACTTAGCAATCCAACTCATCTCGCCCGCTCTTCTATATGCAGAAAGGTCTTTTAGAAGCCCGCCTCAGACAATATTCGCTCTGATATAAAACAGTGGCTAAGATTCAAGACAGTTAACTACTAGTACTATGCAATTCCAGTGTCTCTAAAACTACGTCCTGGTCGCAAGTTGGCCGAATTATCCAAAGAACCAGGCTGTTTTTACGCTTTAGGATGCAACATGAGAAACACTCTACAGCAGGCACATATCAGATGTATATTATCTAGTGAGTATCCTGACAGCGAAAGAGAGTAAATTCAGTGAAATGTTGTTGAAAAACATCTCAAGCTCCCGCCTTACTGTGTGTGGATCTGAGGGCAGTAGAGTCTTTCATGTATCTCTACTGATCAAAACAAGGCATCACTTGAAAAATGAACGAATTCAACAACGACTCAACGGCCGACACCGATCCAATATTCGCTACTCCTGCGAATACTCGAATCGCTGCATGTATTTGCGTTGTGATTTGTTTGGCAAGCATCGAAGCCAATGGCTTGGTTACTTTCGCCTTTTTGAAAAATCACAAGTTGAAGAACCAATTTACAATTCTTTGTGTCTCGTTGGCTGGAGCCGATATCGGAACTCTGCTCATATTTTTAATTTGGGTTGTCCCAATGACCATCACGCAATCGAGTGAATCAGTCGAATTCCGAATTCGTCATGAAAGTGGGTCAGGTCAGCCTGTTCTTCTGGTACGCTTGCTTGTACAACACGCTATCGATCGCTGTGAATCGATTCTCCGCAATTTCAAGTCAAGCTCAGTAAGTTGGCCAGTGCTTACGTGTGTTCGTGGCTGTCAGTGCATACTAGTAGAATGATGCTCAATAGTGTAACCAGCATTCCTGGGCGGTCGGGAGTTTGATACTCTCCCTTGCTGGGAGACATCAACCTCTCTGGTTGATGTTTCTAGGGCATGTATAGCCGCGAGACTAACCATTGTTTTAGAGACTGCGGTCTCGACTATCTCTCGCCGCCTGGGCGTGCTGGCTACACTGGCGTCACGAACCTAAGGGCCTTCTTCTGATATAACCCCCTTATGGACTAGTGGGTGAGCCTAGGTGGGAGTGGTGCATGCTGGACAGGCGCATCTTGCGTTTGCTGCGGTCTTATGCTGCGGAAGGCACCGACCAGGCTCCAGTCTGGGTAGCCTACTATGTCTGGTAGTGAACGGGCAAGCCCTATCCTAAGGTAAGCCACAGTGAGCGTTTGGTGACCCTTGTAGCGCGACGGTGGGAACACCTAGCGCTGATAAGGCACAACCACTGGAATGTTGGCTCTCCCGACTGGGGAATGGAGAATGGCGGGGCCGCCATTTTCCAAAGGTGGGAGGAATGTAACCAGCATTCCTGGGCGGTCGGGAGATCGATACCCTCCCTGGCTGAGAGACAGCAACCTCTCTGGTTGATGTTTCTTGGGCATGTATAGTCGCCAGACTATATTGCCTCCAGTCGGGGTATTTGTTCTAGAGGCTTCGGTCTCGACTATCTCTCGCCGCCGGGGCGCGCTGGTTACGATAATGACTATGTAATTGTGACCCAACCAGCCCAGGGGAGATGGGCCAGATCCCTGAATTAGTGCACAGATAGACGCTGAGAAACTAGCCAACGCCTATTGGCAAGTGCTCTTCGTGCCACAGTCACATAAAATAGGTACATACTGTAAATCATCGCCTGTCCCACTACTAGCTGGCCTCAATATTCTGCAGCATCATTTGCATGCCTCGCGGTGGAACTTCTACGCAAACTCATAGGCACCTACGG
The DNA here is from genome assembly GCA_030248295.1 of Mesodorylaimus sp. YZB2_4. NCBI lineage: Eukaryota > Metazoa > Nematoda > Enoplea > Dorylaimida > Dorylaimidae > Mesodorylaimus > Mesodorylaimus sp. YZB2_4. Next base: position 122,538 of record JASANH010001214.1, on the reverse strand, counting down.
CATGAAATACATTGGAGAGTCCGCTTTTGATTCCATGATAAAAAATTGTTCTCTTCCTTATCATTCCAAATTGCTGTAGCTAACCACAGCAACCTCGAGTTCGTAAGGCCAAAAAATTTTGTGCATAGATAGATAACTACTTTTATACATGCCAGACCTGCTCGGGGTCGTATAGCTGTACTCACTCTTTATGAAGCATCGGGTCGGACTCTCTATGAAATTCTATAGCCCATTCTCTTATGTACTTGCAATACAAGTACATAGTGATTAACAGTTTGGTGCGATACATTGATCATGACCTGTCTGATTAAGTATCTATATCACCACATATGTCATTAACCCACAGTCACCATCGGCTTTTGCCCTGTTTGATATGTTGACGAGTAAGCGCTTGCTTCTCGCGGTGACACGGGCGCTGGCGCCACAACGGCTGATGACTGCATGATCGCGTGTGACTTCTGTTGAAACCACGCACTAATTCTCTCACCGCACATCAGCTTGACGCTAGCGCGCCACAATTTCTTGTGCCTGTAATAAAATATAATGGCGTTGGCCAACACGTCCATTGAACAAATCTGGCCATAATACGCTTGCATTCGTTGCCCCACCGGACTCCCTATACCCATCTGTTCTCCCACCACTTGCATTAATCTCGATGTTATCACTAAACTGCAATGCATAATTAGTTGCAGGCGTAGGAAAGGCATGATTTTCATTGATTTCTTGAAAGCTGCATCGTTGACTTGGGCATGAACATTGTCGCCACCCAACCGTCGTTGCAGAGCCCAGAATAGGACGACATAGGCCAGCAATATTGCTATGCTCAATCCGAAATCCAAGTACTTCGAATAAACTGAATAATCGGCCGTGACTGCGAACGAGCTGCTGATGCACTGTACATTAGTCCAGGGTGAAACGCTGGTGTATGACGGCAAGAAACGCAAGATGATGCAGAATAGATAAGCGACGAGACAAGTCGCGATGGCTTGTTTGGTTGTCATATTCCGATATATCAAAGGGTATAGAAATGCAATGACGCGATCTAAAACCATCAAAAATAGTATAGCCAAGTCCATCGTAGGCGAGATATATCCAAAGATATGCAGTGTATGGCAGGACAAAGTGGACATAGAAGTCGATACGATGTTGGTTGTCCTTAAGATTCTATAGCTACTCAATATTATATGATGAACTGCATAGAGTAAGCGAGCGATAGATAAGAAAAAAATAAATACGAAAAAACGGTTTTGTAACTTTTCTATACGCACTACGACCACAGCAATCAGGCCTTGCAAAATGAAAGATACCAAGCCGATTATGCCATATGAAACAACTAATTGAAACCATAGTTCGTATTTAGTCAATGCAACAGCAGCTTTTGGAATCAGAATGGTAGAATTGGTGGTGAAATTCATGGATTCGCTCAAAGCATTCGTGTTAGACATGGTATCTTGATCCAATGGCTGCTAAAGAATAAAGAACTGTTAGATGCTGACTCGTATAGGCACATACAAATTGCTGTGGGCTTTTCTTGTTAGCTGTTTGGTGCTCGTTATCATTTTCTCTACTAAAAGAGCCGGATTCCTCTGCCCTTTTAATAACTCTGTGGAACAATTTTTCTGTAGCTGGCCGCGGTAAGGTTTCCTCCCTGCCCGTTTCTCCCCTGCAGCGTGAGGGCATCTTGGACGACAGCAAGGTCCTCAGCAGGTGACCACAGCTGACAGAAAACTATAACCCACATGGAAATAGTCTAATTACTGTACAAGACGAAGTCTTCTGGATCTTCTACGTCAGGACTACGCGGAGGGGAGTCGGAATAAATGACTGCTTGGTACGGTGAGAAATCTGATCAGAAATGTCATGTGGTATGGAAATATAGCAACGCCACAGGTTACAATTTTAGGTACAGAACCGCAGCTGTCATTTCTATCTTGCTTTGCTGAGAGAGTAACAGGTCACTGTTCAGAAATGATCACAATCTTTGAAAGGAAGAAGGACAATGAGACTACATTATAGAAACGGAGATAATAGATTACAAAATGATTACACGAAAACTAACGGATGTCTCGTCAGAGCTTTTGAGAAGCGCATATCCAGTCGAGCCTCGTTGAAGCGAGCTGCAAGCTGCTTTTAATCAGAAACCAACTCGATTCCACTTTTTCTTACCATACAGAATACAAGGATTGACTTCTCTCAACCACACGAAGGTTATGATAGTAGCGATTTAGTATCCTACGATATCAGATGATAAAATGCTTTCTAGTAAAAAATACACACTTTGCCTAAAAACACCAAAAAAATAGTTTAGGTTAAGGGGGCGATGGAAAAATATTAATTTGTTAACAAGGCAGCGCGTTGTAATCGCACACCCCAGACATTGAGCTTTCAGAAAGAAACAGCATCAAAGAGCTGCTCCTCTTCTAAAATCGCTGCTTAGCGTTTAGCCTTCTACTGTATAATAATGTATGGGTGTGGTCGTTCGACATAGTTACGGGTACCCTAGCTCATGATCACATCAGGTTAGACCAGCCTTTTCACGCTCTTGGCTGCGACAGACCTGCAGGCCAAGTAATGGCATGCCTAATCAGCGTAAATTCTATGCATTCGAAATTATCATTTACTACTCTGCTTTCACACTTGAAAGCTTATGTTCATAAATCGCATTTGATCTTTTAATGAACAATTCACTGAACAGGTGATTTATATGGGTGAAATTAAAAGACCGCGCACACCTTTTGATTTTACGCCAATTCTGGCCGATTTTCGTATTCCAAAACGATGTGGCGATATCAGCGCATCTATGCAGTGTGTGTTGGGACCGATCCATCCACGTGGGATCTCGTTTAGCAATAGACCGATCGACCAAACTGGAGACAGCAGAGAGGCTTTCCGAATAAAGAATCTTTTTCACATCATGTTCTTTTCCCTCTCGGCCCGTGCGCACACTATGTTGATATACCCGGTCGTTTTGCAGTACAAAAATTGGCCAGAGTTGGCGGGAATTCGAAAACTGTGCGCGCGAAAACTGTAGGCGCAGGCGGATACTAAAGATTCATGTTTAACTATGTGACACGGAATGGACAGCGAGAATTGAGACGGCCGGATTAGACCAAAGAAATATAATGGCTAGTTCAGGTGAGACGTGGATTATAAGACGGTGCTACAATGAGGACCCAACAAATGAAGACATAGTGGACAACCCGTGGCCTGGTGGGTTAGGCATCTGCATCTGCATCTCATGCTTGCCGAGCACTTACGGGCGGGTGTTCGACTTGCAGCTGGATAAATCATTGCGTGTGATAAGACCCTTCGGAGCGCATGTCCTCGAGAGCTCGTACCCTCGCCTGGGGATGTGGTTAAACAGGAACACAAGGTTCTCACTGCCTCGGCGCACTCTATATACTATGAAGCTCTCGAGGGACACGTTCATCATCGTGATTGCCACTCATTACGCGTACAGATTGGAGACCCTTCCTCTTAAGTCAATCTATGATATGATCGCTCATCAGCACTGACATCTGCGCAGTGTGTGACTTTCACTGACACGAGGCCACGAGGGCGTGACCGGCCTCGTGGCCTGGTGGGTTAGGCGTCTGCCTCTAACGCCAGGTGCGCAGTTACGGGCGAGTGTTCGACTCGCGGGTCGGTAAATCATTTCGTGTAAAATGTGTCCCCTCACCCTCGAGTGCGCATAAGCGTTTGGTGATGTGGTAAAGCAAGAGCATGAACATGAACATGACATCAAATCTTATTACAGGCTTGAAAACGCAGAGCAAAAATGTGACGGAGCTAACTGTGGGAAGAAAAGGGAGGGAGGACGAGGTGTCGGCAAACCATACTGTACTATCCCTAGAGCCTAATGCTGGCTAACACCTCGCAGTATGGAGTAACTACTGTATATTGTGTGCTCCACCATTTGTGATATCCGTATGCGCTAGGTTGCGCGGATGTCCTCCTCGATTTTAACTCGTGTGCATGCGGTACCCGTGTAACCCTCGTGCCTGGTAGGCCATGACGAGTGGAAAGAGTGATCGATCTCCCCTGGCTGAAAGACGTAACCCCTCGGGTTGATGTTTCAGCGGCAGGTAGCGGCAGGTAGTCGCAGGATTTGCCTGCTCCAGCCGGAGTTCCTCCCCCCCTCCACCTACCACCTCCCTCCCGCGCCTCTCAGGACTGGTTACAGCCGTACGCGAATTTCTGGTTGATCCTTAATTTCTGACATGACATAACAAGTGGAAACTATCTGCTCCCACGACAATCTCACGTGGTAAATCGTCACCACGCAGGCCCACGTGGTGCCTGGGGGCGATTTAAGTGGGCCCTGGGATATTCGATTTTGGGAGTCTTACGAGTAAAGAATTGGTCAGAAACTAATCGCCGTATCTGTAAAAACTTGGTCTTCGTGCTCTGTGAATGGCAGTATAGAGAGGTTCTATTCTATTTAATCTTGCCGAAACACAAACTGGTGCCTTCTCCCGCTAGATGGGCCCCTATTGGCGCATATCATGCCTATAACACTTTTTCTCACACTATGTTGGTCTTAATAACATCATTTGCGAGATCACCCGCGCGCGTCACCAGCGCGTATTGCGCGCATTACACCGTAAAGACCACGGAATAATACAATTTCTGCTTAAAATGTGTGTGTCGATAAGTGGAAAAATTCGAGAGGAATTCATCAGTCGAAGCAATCAGCTCGCGTGGTAAAAACTTACCACGAACTTTTTTTTGCACTTCTTAGGTTATGTCGGTTATGCGCCACGCACCTGCAGGTCGCCAAATGCCCGCAGGTGCGTGGCGCCACATTTTCGAGATATGTTGTGAAAACTGTGTCACATCTCACCACCGCGACTACTGAGACCCACATTGTTGTCAAAAGAGTTCCTAAGTATAAACGAGTTCACAGAAATAAATTTATCATTACACAAACACATCAGCGCATCTGCGACACAAGATTTTGCTTGTATGGACCACAGATGCAAAAATGACAACTGGCCTCGAAAAGTTACGTCCAAACTTGTGGCTGCCACAACTGCTCGAATCCTGCTGCCACAATGGATAGAATTGCGACTAGTCTTCCATATATTCCGGTAACGATATTCTTCACAAACTTCTAGGCCAGTGTTGGGTTGTGACTGTGACAAGCTATAAAGACACCATTCGCTCTCTGGCTGGCTTATACAGGCAGCGAGATAGTATATCAAGCTGGCAGGCGCATGCGTGAAAACTCCGACGAGCAAGGCGAGTCTTGCGAATATACCTGCGGCTGAAACATTAAAAAGGAGGGGGTGACGTTTCCAATCCATGGATGATCAATCAATACTCGCTCGCACTCGCTTTGGCCTACCAGATACGAGAGTGCTGGTGTCTGGACTGGCATCAAACCTGTGTTCTGATAAAGCGAGACACTGTAACTGGGAAGGGTTGCTGCCGTTCAGCCAGGACGAATTTTAGTCATGAGCGAGTCTGCTCAGGCTAAATATTATGATGCCTCAAGACCATTAACTCGAAGCTCTCACAGTCATAAAGAAAACACACTATTCGTACTATAATAAATCGCAGATGGATAAGGGCAGCATCTATACCCTCCCCTCTCACCCTTGAATGCCTGCATGCTTATTCTGCCAAGGTCTTTTTATTTTGTGCTATTGGCAGGCGATCATGCCGCTAGCGGCCTTTTTCCTGCTCTTTTGTCATGAAACCCCTTCCGATTAGTGTCATTCCGAGGCTGTTAGGCGCGTATCTTGTCACGTGTTCTGTGCCGTTGGAGGGGATAACTCAAAGATATTCGAAGCACCGACACTTGTGATCGAAGACCATTGGGACCGCTGGTATCTTTTATTCAATTATCGATTCTTACTACAGTAGCTACTGCTATTGTTCACGACGTGCGTACACACAGGCGAATCAATTCACAGGCGACTAAATGTACTATTAAGTAGGTTTAGACACTAGAATTACCATAAATCCTTGGCTAGCGCCACCGTTTGTTTCGTCGCTAAATTTTGGATTTTATGCATGAATTAGTTTCTCCAAGGTAACCATGAGCGACCTATATAAACCACACTACTTTGTGGGGTATGTACTTTAGCTTAGCTTTTGTTGAGTACTGTGGCGAGTTTAGAATTCGATCTCATGAAAGGACTCTCTTTTCTCTGAGAAACTAATCTTTTTCAAACTCTTCTCACTCTCTCGGGCCCAAGCAATGTCTTCGCACCTTCTCTTACCACGTTCCCTTCCTACTGTACATTCCTTTATTGTGCCCACTCTTTATATTCGTTGGTGGCGGGCTAAAGCACGTAAAAATAGCTTCCTGGGTCACCTCTCGCAATATACCACATGTTTCAAGAAGGTAGTTATTCAAGAAAAGATTGCTTTCCCAGGTGCTTTGACCATGCCTCGCCATTCAGAGAAACTGGCAAGCGTGTTTGATCATGCATCTACTGCATCTACTCGCTTCTGATCCACCGACGTAATGACAGTGCTGTTGTAAGAAACAAATCGCGCTAAAACTTGGGCTCAGGCCCAAGCAAACTTTACTGGTGTGCTCGCAAAGCGCAAAAGTCTTGCGTTTTATGGGAAACAAAAGCAGCCAAACAAGGTTTCATTGCACTAAAAGCTTGGCTTTTGTTCAAATTTTAAATCCGTGGAGCAAGTGCGAGGTTCAGGCTTATCCAGTCATTTCGATTGACCGAAACGTCTAGAGACCCTGCGCGAGAAGAATGAAGCCGATAAAGGTATAAAATGTAAGTTACCTGTGCCATGCGCTATCATATCACCTCGCCTGTTCTAAGCGTTTATCGTACTTTGAAAAGGGATCGGCTAACAATGCGCTTCGGGTATTCCAGAGGCCTTAGGGCCAAGCTTACGTACTCCTTTTAGTATCACCTGCTTTGATCGTTACACTGCCCTTTCTGCGGGCAACCGAAGGAGCCTCGGCGATGCCTGCCTACTGGAACTGTAGGTCACATATCGTGGTGGTCAGATGCACGTCTTATATTAGAAGTACTTCAAGCTGGCCAAGTGCTTTTATAACTCAATAGACTAAAGGATCAGTTGTTCGCAAACGATAGTGCGTCTCATTTTGTCGCGGTGGCCAGATCGACATTGATTGCCAACATATTTCGATGCTTGCCTATTCACTGCGCATAAAGCAGTATCAGGTACAAAATGAACGATTCTAACAACGAAACCACGGCGGTCATCGACTCCATATTTGCCACTCCTACGAATATTCGCATTGCTGCGAGTATTTGCGCAACGATTTCAGTGGCAGGCATCACTGCCAACGGCTTAGTGACTTTCGCCTTTTTGAAAAATCGCAAGCTGAGGAACCAATTTACAATACTTTGCGTCTCGTTGGCTGGAGCCGATATCGGAGTCCTGCTCATATTTTTGCTGTGGGCTGTCCCAATGACCATCACCCAATCGAGTGCATCATTCGAATTTCCCGGCATGAAAGTGGGTCAGGTCAGTCTGATGTTCTGGTTCGCTGGATTGTACAACACGCTATCGATCGCTGTGAATCGATTCTCAGCTATCGCTAGTCCTGTTAAGTAAGTTCACCAGTGCCTGGGTCGGTTGGTGACATAGAAATAGAGCTCCTATATGCAAACTGTACCCGGCATTGGGGGGGTGGGGAGGGTGTAGGTGGGAGGGAACAAATATTCCTACTGAAGCAAGGTAAGCCTCACCGATACACCTGTGGCGGAATCCCATTTCAGATACAAAATCGTCTTCAGTTGGCGCAATACCTTCATCCTGATCGCCACTTGCTGGGGTCTCGCTTGCTTGCACGAAATCACCTACTTATTCGACGGCTGTGACTTTTTTTACGACAACACTGTTTTCGTGTGGGCCTACAGTACATCCTACTGCGGCCAAATGATAGGTTGGATCTTGGATCTGGGCCACGGTGTCCTCTTCTTCGTGCTCGTATTCACATTCAATATCAGCACTTTCTACAAAATCCGAAAAGCTAATCGCATAATGGGCAAGCAACAACAGCCAACGGGGGTGTCGGCAGCTGCTTCAAATCAGAATCAGCTCAATCACGAACGCAGGCGACAGGCTGAAATTCGTCTGTTCAAATTGGCTTTGATTCATTCTGGTATTTTCGAGTTGATGCTTTTGTCCTTTCACGTGTTTTCGAGATTGACAACGGACCCGTGGGGCATATTCGTCACAACGACAGTCATGTGGCAGGTTGCCCACGCCAGCAACGGCTACATCTACATCGTGTTCAATCGGGATGTACGCCACACAGTCAGGGATGCTCTGCGTTCTGTGCTGGCCGCTTGCCGCTTGGGCGACAAGCCAGCCGGGCAGAGCAATACGATAAAGGAGCATAGCCTAGGTACGGTAGTGTCCGTGGATAAGAGAGGTTTCGGTGAAGGAGTGAGACTGCAGATTCAAGTGGCAAGGCATAGCTTAAATGGACCCATATTGCATTTTGTAGAGGACCCGCCTCAGTGCGCTAGCAACTGCGAGTGCATGTTTTGCATAAGTGTACTTTTGCAGGAATGGATGGAAAACTCGTGCTGGTGCATCGCCTCGGTGAAAAAACTAGGTCTAATTATCAGTGAGAACACAGATTGAGTATTTCCTTTCTGTGCGCTCTTTTTTACTTTGTACGTCTCGTAGTAATCCAGCTTGTTTTTATAATAAAAGACATCATTAATGCATGTTGATGATCGCAGATAAGTTCATGGAAACCTGCTTGCCAGCCCAAGAGACGTAAAACGATAGGGCTGGTATGGTGTAAAGAGTGACAGGGGCTTACTATTGCGGGGATCACACGGAGGACTGCCATCATGTGACGAGAGAGAGAGCGGTCGTATCAGGAATTCTCAAATAAAAAAACTTTTAAAAAAATTCAACAAATAATTTCTGCTGTCTAGTAAATCAACTTTTCATAGGCAAATAATCAGGTCATCAGATATTAGATTTTCAGGATAGCCTCGTCATATTTTTGATGAGAAGAGATTCGGTCTGCTCCAAGATTAGTTTTGCTTTTTCTTCAATCTTGTCCGCTGTTTGTCCTGGCTTGTTGATTTCGATTGCTGATCATGGTTTATCGCGGCCACGGGACCCCGTTGCTGAAGGTGCTGCAGACGGTTTAGCCTGACTGCCGCTACATCCAGGGTGGTCTCTTGAAATTTTTGTGGTATGGGGCCCATTTCCCCCGGTTCGCGGAAAGTGTTCGACAGCCGAGGTTGTCTTTTCGTTTGGCGTCCGTCTCTCCACTCAGAGCACCTCGATGGTACCGGGTAAGTCACCCACGGCCTGAAGAGCAGTCGGCGGGGATATACTGTTCGCTAATCGACCTCCGTCACCAGGGATCGAACCCGAGACGAGTCCAGCCACTCGCTCCCAAGCAATACGGGTTAGACAAATTCCGAACCACGGCACTTGCGTGTTCTTTGACGCGCTGATGATAGATCTGTCATAGTAGTAGTAATTTACTCGTCGGTTCCATATTCGGCTTCCGAGAGTGATCTCTTCTCGATCACGCCGTGTTCATCCAAAGCCAAAATCAAGGCCTCTCCTTTCCTATTTGCATTTCAATGCCGGAAGTTCAGCCTTTCAAACCATTGAAGCCAAATATAAAAGGTGAAGGCATCACTTTTGTCTCTGAACATGTCGAGGAGGAAAAACAAGAATAAGACTTCCGGTCACGAGTTAAAACGCCATCGACGAAGCTGTTACAGCTGGTCCGCTTTCATACCATCGAATACGACCCATACCAATGAGTGCCATGGTGAGTTCAGAGCGCGAATGTTAAGGAAGGGGACGCTTCCCGAGTTTGACACAATTTATTACCAGGCATCCGACCAAGCACCAAGCGGACGATTCCATGCAAAAAGAGCGCATTAAAAAAGGACCATTCGCTTTAACAACTTGGTTTTCATGAATTGAGTGGGAAGAAAATATCGCTGCAACATTTGCACGCTGAATACAAACGAAGGGGCGGCCTTTTCTAGTTCACAAATGACTCAGAAACCTTTCAGGTCCCTGATAATAATGTATTCTATGACTCATGCAAACCCTTCTAATAAGAGAACGGCAACGGTTGAAGGACTTGCGTCATGAGCCCTGCTTACTGGTAGCTACTGACCTTATTCATAAGAAGCGAAACACCGAACAGTGTCACGCACAAACCTATATGACATCTCGGGGTAACAAGCGAGATATGCGGCATGCGTTTAGACGTGGCCTGACAGATATGTTGGCTTCTCAAGGAGAATTGACCAGGGGTTCGAAAAACTGGTCAGAATTAATTCTCTGCCTCTCCGATCTCGATTTTGCTCTGGACCGCCAGGCAAGAGGTCCGACAATGAGAAAATTCAAAGCAGAAACAGTCGTGCAAGCTCGCTGACCGTGGGTGGCTCGCCCTGCGTGCTCCTACTAGAAATCGTCCCCGGGGACAATCTTAGCAAAGCTCACAGCTCACCTGCCATCACGCTAGAAGTCCAGGAACCGCGGCCGCGGCGGTGCAACGGTTCGGCATTCGTCTCTCCGTATTTCCTGGGAGCGAGTGGCGCGACTCGTCCCGGGTTCGACCACTGGTGATAAAGGTCGGTTTGCGAACCATAAACCCTCGTTGACCATGCACGCTAGGCCATGGGTGACTCACCCAGTACCGCCGAGGTGCTCCGAGTGGAGCGACCGAAGTCAAACGAGGAGAGTCTCGGCTATCGGGTACCGACAGGGTTCAAAGCCCCCACCATCGTTCGAGGAAGTCGGTGTCCAGTCCAGGGTGCAGTCCAGGGTGCGTGTGGAGCAGACACGCGGAGGGAAGCTGCTGTGTGCCAGTCCCAGCACAGCCCTGCTTATAAGGTTTGACTGCTGGCTGGCTTGAGGCAAAAACGGGCTCCGGCCCACAAAAATTTTTAAAAAGTCCAGGAATCTCATGTATGACGTGTTCCAAGTGGGAACAGAGAGAAATTGTCTTTTTTCCAGACCCCACACGGTAGACTGCTGGCCTGCAAGGGGAAACCAATGCTCGAGCGAACGGAGCTCAAAAATAAAAAATGCTATGTTTACATTTGTGTTCATTGTTCAGTATTGTTGTTCAGTTTACTGTGCAGTTCTTAAACATTCAGTTTTGTATTATGTTCAGTACATTTGCTTGGTATGTACAATACCTCAGCTTCTGAATAATCTCTTTATGAGCCCATTTGCACATATCTCATTGGCTCGTTGATTAGACTCCCCTGCTTTCCTATTCGAGTGCCATTTTGTTGCTGCTTTACATAATTAGCAATAGTCAAAAGAGTTCAAAATGAGAGGATGACAGAGGTAGGAGCCAAATTTGAAGTGGGTGCTTGAGAATATGATAGTGGAGTGAAGACTGCTGGTGCGGCTAAATCTTTGCACCCGACAGGTCTGTCGGTACAAATCAGCGAGCTTGGAAGGAGTCAAACCAGCCAATCATTCGATCTGGCAACTCTCTGTTCCGCACAGCCATTTGTCACGTCGGGGTTAAGTAGTTTGCTGTACTGGAGAAGGGCCTAACCTGAAAATCCTTCTGAGCACCCAACATCTTTCTTTAATCAAAGGTTCACTGTAACAATGCGTTTTTTCAAATATCCAACTATTCATGTAGGCACGAACAGAAACATGAATCGGTTAGCCTACGCACTTCAAAGCAGGATTAGGAGATAGAATTTCTCGACAGGCTTCTGGCCTCTCTGAATAGAAATTATTTCATACTTTGCGGTATTCGATACCTATGCCAAGCTAGCCGCATATGTATTTACTGTGGGGGGTCTATGCGAATCTATTCAACTTGGCTATGTTGTTTGAGCTTAAAGGTTAGATACCTTTCGGAGAGAGAAAAAGCTGCTGTTTTTAGGCTCGTTTCAACTAGCTGCCACGCCATCAGCTGCAGAGGAGGGATGAGGGAAACTGCAATAGTTCGAAATGAATCTATAGTTTTTGAGCATGCATCCAGGTGCAAGCCATTGCGGTCTTACAAATCTATAGAGTATCCAATCACAAAAAATTCTTACTCCATGCATCAGTTTGATTTGGTGCTCAAGGAGCAAACCCTTGCAAATCCTGAGAAAAGAAAGAAGGAAAACAAGGTTAGCCTTTGTTCTTCAAAAAAAGTAGGCGTGCAAGTGCAAAGATAGAGCCTACGTAATCCGTTATTTTAACTGACGGAGACGTTCTAGAAACTCCGCGTGACGATATTAAGTCGATAAAAGGTAGTATAAATTATCTATCGCGTGTCCTATCACCTTGCTCGTTGTTAGTTCATAGCGTGTTCCCCCTGCTAATCGTAGTTATCACGTGTCGACTAACAATTCGCGACGGGGATTCAGAAAGCCTCGGGGCTAAATCTATCCTTAGGTCAAGTAAGTCCATACATATCACCTGCTTTGACTCATAAAGCTTGTCTTTCTACAGGAAGCTGATTCTGTTGTTCGTGCCCGATAGTGCGTCTCATTTTTTCGCGGTGGCCAGATCGACATTGATTGCCAACATATTTCGATGCTTGCCTATTTACTGCGCATAAAGCAGTATCAGGTATAAAATGAACGAGTCTGACAACGAAACCGCGGCAGACATCGATCCTATATTTGCCACTCCTACGAATATTCGAATTGCTGCGAGTATTTGCGCAACGATTTCAGTGGCAGGCATCACTGCCAGTGGTTTAGTTACCTTTGCGTTTCTAAAACATCACAAGTTGAGGAACCAATTTACAATTCTTTGCGTCTCGTTGGCTGTAGCCGATATCGGAGTCCTGCTCATATTTTTGCTGTGGGCTGTTCCAATGACCATCACCCAATCGAGTGCATCATTCGAATTTCCCGGCATGAAAGTGGGTCAGGTCAGTTTGATGTTCTGGTTCGCCGGATTGTACAACACGCTATCGATCGCTGTGAATCGATTCTCAGCAATAGCCAGTCCTGCTAAGTAAGTTCACTGGTCAACTTGATGGCAATGTCAGGCGAGCATGCTTTTTTTTAATGATTCCCCCCCCCCCCCCAAAAGAATGATTTTATGTGGCTCCGCGCCCTTCGGGATTGAAACAGGAGGACTCTTTGTGGAATCTGAAATTTTCAAATTTGGCAAAATTAGTTATTTCCATACCGCGTATTCATAAAATGTCACATTTGGTAACAAATCCAAAAAAGTTTTACCTCTTACAATTCTTGGTCACATGACTTTTTCTCAGAGATACAGCATACATTTTGCTGCTGTGGCTGCAAAAGTTGCGAATGTAAGAAGCATTTCTTATTTTGACGTATCGATCGCTTTACATCGCATTGATTTTGTACTGATCGCATCGCATTGAACTGTGGCCCCATTCGAATGACTTCTATTCTATCTGACCCCACCCTGTCCCTGTAGCAAAATAACTTTCATTCCTATTTCAGATACAAAATCGTCTTCAGTTGGCGCAATACCTTCATCCTGATCGCCACTTGCTGGGGTCTCGCCTGCTTGCACGAAATCACCTACTTATTCGACGGCTGTGACTTTTTTTACGACAACACTGTTTTCGTGTGGGCCTACAGTACATCCTACTGCGGCCAAATGATAGGTTGGATCTTGGACCTGGGCTACGGTGTCCTCTTCTTCGTGCTCGTATTCACATTCAATATCAGCACTTTCTACAAAATCCGGAAAGCTAATCGCATAATGGGCAAGCAACAACAGCCAACGGGGGTGTCGGCAGCTGCTTCAAATCAGAATCAGCTCAATCACGAACGCAGGCGACAGGCTGAAATTCGTCTGTTCAAATTGGCTTTGATTCATTCTGGTATTTTCGAGTTGATGCTTTTGTCCTTTCACGTGTTTTCGAGATTGACAACGGACCCGTGGGGCATATTCGTCACAACGACAGTCATGTGGCAGGTTGCCCACGCCAGCAACGGCTACATCTACATCGTGTTCAATCGGGATGTACGCCACACGGTCAGGGATGCTCTGCGTTCTGTGCTGGCCGCTTGCCGTTTGGTCGATAAGCCAGCAGAGCAGAGCAATGTGGTCACCATGATCAAGGAGCATAGTCTAGGTACCGTAGTGTCCATGGATAAGAGAGGTGTCGATCATGGAATACGACATAGTCACGTGGCCAAACACAGCTGATACCCCCTGCATGTTCGTGCAGATGTTGTACTTACTGTACTTGCTGGCATGTACATTGTCGGACGTTGTGTGTGGTCACAGTGGTCATAAATACAGTATGATGGCATGCCTGGGTGGTGAGACTGACCTGATGATTGCATGGTAGGGCTAAAGGTATGTTCTGCACAAGCGCGGTTTTTGCAGGGACGGATGGGAAATTCGTGATAGTACATCGTCTCGGTGAAAACGACAGGTCTCATTGTCAGTGACACTGGATATTGGATATTTCATCTGTGAAAGTGCAGGGTATATTTTTACTCTTATTTCTTAGGTGATAATGCTTCTTTTTGATATAAGCTTTGAAGATTGATGATGGTAAAAGGGCATGTACATCTTTTCCTATTCTTGACCAGATTCAGACATATAATAGGGATCAGTTTCCTGGATCAGTTCCTATTCCTGGATCAGTTTTATGATATTCTTTGATCGTATCTGATCCCCTGGCTTGTTAGCCATTTTTATTTCTCCTATTAGTTCTTTTCGGTCTCTTGACAATAATATGTCCAGATTGCCCCCAATGTATCATCACACACAGAATTAGTAGGCTTCACGCAAACAACAGTTTGTATTTTGACGCAATTACTGAAAGAATCTTTGGTTGTAATGTATTGCCAACTCACTCATCTGCGTCCCTTCATTCCGCCAAGTGGGCATAACCCTCAAGGCATGCGCATTTGTGGGGGGACTCAATCGGATCAATTCTTCCCTGTGCAACTGTGGTTTCATTACTTTCGTTCAAATGAATCTCTTTCGCACCAACACTCCTTCAATCACAATTTCTGTTCTCGCTAGGCCCGATCTCCTCCCATTGCAATCAAGACTTCATTACCTTGATGAGTTGAAAGCGTTTTTGGCTGCGTACTAACAATTAATCTTCGAAATTTGCGTCCAACATCAGACTACCCAAGCTGTAAAATACACAAAGATATGCCCCAATAGACATTCATCTTTTTACTTTCGACTCATTTCCTTTGCAACAGGTAATGGAACTAAATGGCAAGATAGGTTCCCACAACCTGTCAGATTGCTGGCCGATTCAATGCATTTGACAACGCATTAAAAAGAACATTGCGATGAAAATAAAAACCAAAAAATTTGTTCACCCTGGGAATATAGGGGACTAAATAACTTTTACGTAAGTGCTGCCTCCTCTAAATCTCGTTTCTAACCCATAAATTTCCTGATCTGTATTAATTTTATAATAGATTTATCAATTGATCAATGATGCCAAATATTCATAAGCGAATGGTAAATTTTTTTAAGCCGAATGTTGCTTGACTTTACTTTCCAAATTGTCCTTGCTTGCTCCTTCCAAACGATCTACTTCTTTATCGTTTTTTAAAAACACGAATGTTGGCATGCAGTTGATGTTGTATTTTTGGACAGCTTCTTCCTAAAATGCATACATTTTTTTAAGTGGGCATTCGCGGATCCACAGCGGATCGTCGGAGTTCCAAGTGTTACAGTATGTTTCCGCCAAGAACCGTGGACCGATCATAGCGTTCGTTCGGGATCACTTTTTTCGGGATCGGGATCGGGATTCGCTCAATCCCGGACGGGATCGGGACCGGGATCGGGATTTTTAGAGTGTTATTTTTCCACTTTTAATTCGATGTGGGTAACTTACAACCCGCCCCAAGTAGCCAGCAAATATAGAGCTAAAAACTTTTTCGCGCAGTATTTATCATGGCATTCAGAATCGTGCAAGCAAAAAGACCTAGAATTAGTCACCAATTGGCAAACAAATCCCTCACTTCATCTTCACCAGTTCAATCATCCACCAAAGTTTTTCCAGCTTACCCTTCTGGAACACTCCCTTCCCGATCCCTTCCTCTCCCCTTCCCCTTCTTCACACATCTCCACAACATTTAATCCCGACCATTTTTTATCGGGATCGGGATCGGGTTCGGGATCCCGAACGAACGCTACGATCCAAGTCCAGCCCAAACCTAAACTATTACTGAACATAACTTACTAATTCCGAGTCATCCACATCGATTTTAAGGAAAACCACGTTCTTATAATTTTCGCTTAACTGTTGATAGAATGGAGCAATGGCTACGCACGGTCCGCACCAAGTAGCAAAGAAATCTATTACAACTAATTTTCCTTGCGAGGATGAAATTGTATCGCGTAATTCAGCCTAAAAAATTATAAAATTTTTGATTTAACTAAAACTATATTTTTTTAAACCTTACGCTCGACTTTAATTGTTTAACCATTTTAATTAAGCTTGATTATCGAAAAATTGATGAAAACTAACACGATGACGGTGCGCAAGATGAATCGACACGATAGCAGACGTCTACCGAATTTGCTGGCAGGCGGCGGCCGAGACTGGGAACTAACGTTTTGACAAACCAGTCGAAACAGGCAGCCCGAGCTCGTCTAGGCACGCACCCCAGTTTGCTGTGAATTGCATAAAAATGAGGATGTTTAAAATCGATTAAAGGCGGCCCGCTGGTAGTCCACGCGCAGAGTTAAAGTTAAAGTTTGCTCTTTGTTGGAACACGTGTGACGAGGACGAGGCGTTGTGCGAGCGAACGACGATGATGACACCCCGTATTGGTCCCGGAGTTCTGGTTTACAGTGCGTCGGCGAATGGTGAATCATAAAGTTCTGCGAGCAACGATGATGTTGCACTTTGGTGTGCGCACGTGGACTGAGCAAAGTCAAGCGAGAGAGTTTTTGGACATGCTGAATCTTGCAACTAGATCTCCTCAAGCAGGGTCCTCTAAAAAGCAGACTCGCCTACCCCGGCGACCTAACGGTAAGCAGACCGCCGACGAGATCCTTCATACAAATATGTACTGTCGCTTAACAAGCATTGCGAGTCACTCACTAAACACATCAAGTAGGGGCCATCGATAAAGGTCGACTGCACAAAATCTCGAGCACAAATTCCCCCCCCCCCCCCTCTGACCGCATGCCGACCACTTCTCACTCACGTGCCCTCGACCATTCAGTGCACCCATCTTATCTTGGGCCGACCAGAAACCGACGGTCAGTTTACTTACTCACTGTACATGCTTCCCTCTACGCACGACGTGGTCGCACTGTTGGAGTCTTCTCTTCTTATGGCGCAACGCCCAGTCGTCGCGTTACGACTTCGTTCACAGCTTGGTCGAATCAGCGAGTCCAAGGCATTTCCATCACATGGAGGCCTTTCTCATGCTTCGCTGTCGCTGGCCAGCACTTGGACCCGTATAGGGCGACTGGGAGGGCCATGGCCTTGTAAGTCTTGGATTCGAGTGGAGGGATTGCGCAGTCGCATAGGACCCAAGTTACCTGCCACCATTTCGACCATGCAGTGTTGATGTGGGCTCGAGCACCATAGCGGGAGTCACCGTCACCACGAATGACAGAGCCAGTATTATGCGTCCACTTTCTTTAGATCTCTCCTCCGACACTGATAGTCCCGCTGGTTTGTGGTCCGCACTCCATGTTTCCGCTCTTCTTCCTGTTCAGGCGATGGCAACTTGTGGCGTACAACCAACTTTTTCCTTCCCCAGTGGTAAAGGCCGACAATCGGTCCTCTACAAGAGCAAAAAAAGGAGTGAGGTGTATCCTCAAATGCGGGCGCAAGTGATTTCTTGCAACTATAAGTTAACTTGATTTGAAGACCAAGATTTTAAAACAGCCCTCAAGAATCCCAGGCTACGCACGACCGCTACGCTGCAGAAAGAAATACGAGTATGCGCCTACGCCAGTGTCCATCTGCCACTAACGGGTCTTGCACCGGGTGTAGGCCAGTTCAGCCGTTCCGGATTGCGCCGTTTCTCGTTGCGCTGACCCAATTGCGCTGTTTTGGTTTGCGCCATGTCCAAATTTCGCCGACCCCGAATTGCGCTTCTTTCTGTTGCGCCGCTCTTTGATTGAGCCGGGTCATAAAGTGGTATGTATAGTAGCTGCCTGTGTTTACTCGCACATCATCTTACCTTGTAATAAGCATTGACCAGCAGTAACCGATCCGGCCGAACCGATCCGCCGATCCGAGGGGTTGATCCGATCCGACCGCTGGATCGGCCGGATCGGCCGGATCGGCAACTGAAATTTTACGCTCTGTACCTGCTGAAGAATGATAAGGTGTGGCATACTATGATGAGAAAATCCCGTTTTTCTCTCAAAACAGCATTCAGTCCCATTTTAGGCTCTGCTTATCTCCCCTCCCTGTGTCCTTTAGAGTGGACTGACAGAGTGACAGCGACGAGACAGAGGAGGTTGGCGATGACGCAGTGCCAAGTACGTCATCCCCATCAATCTAAATTCTTTTGAAGCGGATTGACCGATTAGATCGGGATCCAGGCCCAGGGTTGGATCGGTCGATGCTGGGCCCAGAGTGGTTTCAATCCAAAGTCAACTTTACACTTTCTTATTCAGATCATGAGCCTACTGTACACCTAATCTCTAAACATATATTACACTTCTGCACAGTAGGTCGGAATAAGCGGATTTCCAGTTGTATGCGATATCAATTTGCAGAATCGAGACTGCTATGAGGAAAAAGGCTTTGATTTTCAATGATATTATTGGTTTTGTGCTCTAGGTCAGCGAAAGGTGGAATTAAAAACCCGTCTGATGGATCGAAGAGGGAGTTAGTTATGTAGAATACTCGTAACAACTAGCTCCCCAAATGAACACCATCCCATAAAACCAAGCAGTCGTATCACTACTGGGTTCAACACGAGCTCAGCACTTAAATACCGAAACCAAACATTTGATTTCTTATGCTATGCCTAGTCACCAGAATTACTGACACAACATAAATGCTGTTTTGACTCGTATACACCCTTCCGTGTGCTCTTGCTAAGAAATATCCTGCTGAAGCTCCCACTTGTGTGACACGGCAGATGCTTTGCAGGGGCCTCTCAGAGGGTTCGAAGATAAAGAACCTTGCTAGCTATTGGCAGATACCTAGGAAGTCATTCCAGGAAACACGGTATGACCATCATTCATTCAGAGGACAGCTGACACTGGCACCGCAAGCTCAGATTTTTTGGCCACTGTGTACGATCAGACAACAAGAGCAAAGATGAATGTTTCCAGGCGATAACCACATGTTTGGGGGGAAAGATTGATGATCGGTAGTGGGTACGTGCGCAGAGAGCAGCTAGGACTGGAGCTTACTAGTATCAGGGACTCAAATGCTTTGAGAGTCTGAGGCGTGACGTTGTGGTTCAAAAAAGCTGCGAAACCATGCAACCGATTCTGCTTATTTGTCTTATTGTGAGTGCAATTTCGGGTATGTGTAAGCTGTTTACAGGGTTCACATGGGTCTTCATCGTGGGGAGCACCATTTTCAATCCACGTGGGTTGCAAATGCGGCGCCATATGGACCACCACCAATTGCCTATTTTCTAGGAGTGCTAAACGCGGCCGCAGGAACAACTCGTGCAGGTGGACAATGCACGGACGGCCACAACTGCTATTCTGGTGTGTGCTATCGTGGACGATGCACCACCGATAGCGAGACAGCTGGCAAAGTGGGAATGGGAGGTCATTGCACTGAAAATTTCCAGTGCAATTCGAACCGCTGTGTGCAAAATGTCTGCGAAGCTGCCTCGGGAGACGTTGGTGCTGTTCCACGATCGTACCCGGGCAAAAAGATGCAAGGCCAAACCTGCCTCCGCCACGACCAGTGTTACTCGGGCTACTGTCCCACTACCACCTGCGCAACTGACAGTCCTCAGTTGGGAAAAGTGGGTGGGGGAGGCCAATGTCGTCGGAATGAGCAGTGCTACAGTGGATATTGCCCAGCCCGCACTTACAATTGCGCTCGCGACAGCCCTGCTGCTGGAAAAGTGGCTGGCGGTGGTGAATGCACTCGAGATGACCAATGCTATTCCGCTCATTGCGCCAATGCCATTTGCGCAAAGGACAGCAAGGTGCAAGGTAAAGTCGGCGGTGGTGGTCGATGTACGAGGGATGATCAGTGCTACTCGGGCTACTGTCCTCAATCGACGTGTGCCAAGGACGGCAATGTGCAAGGCAGGGTGGCCAAGGATGGTCAGTGCAATCGAAATGGTCAATGCGAGTCAGGCCATTGTTCGAGTGCCCTCACATGTCAATAATCGAAAAAACTGATTATCGATAGCTGTAGAACCTCATATATCGAGATATGCTATCATTCTTTCTACTACCTTTTATCTCAGTAATACACTGAAGCTATGAATACACTTCTGTCATTTCATCCCTCACACGATCAAAAAGCAAAGTCAAGCTGCCTGTTGTGGCTTCAAGATTACAGCAGTGCACGCCCTCGGCTCGTACCCACGTTTCCATGAGTGGATTAAGGACCCTTCTCTTTCCTTGTCAGTCACCGCAGAGTAGACAGCCCACTGTCTCTTTTGAAGTAGTCCATAGGAGGCTACCTAGAAATCTTGTCGAAGGCTTAGTAATTCGTCTGGGTCTGCGTGAGTGGGGGCGTGATGTGCAGGTTTTGCAAACCCCAGGACAGCCAACCAAGTCTTCCGACCTAGTCCATGACTGAAAAATCGCGCTGACGGGTGACGCTCCTAGCTGGGGCCCTGTGCATATCGGCCAGTCAGCCCTCTACATTAGTCTGATAATCAGTTGATGATTGTCTCGAAACCTATTTGCGGTAATTTACGATCGATCGATATTTAGTCACCTTTACAAAGGTGAGATACGGCAAGTTAGCAACTGAACTTCTTCATTCACCTGAAAAAATATCAGTTAAGAGAAGCCCAACTAGGATCTATAAGCAACAGGCCTATAAAAAGTGCACGCTCCTAGTAGGCCGGGCATTTTTCTAACCCTTCTTGGTTCGGCAACTTTTTACAATCTTGAGCCAGTGGGAACACGTTTTCCTTGCAAATCCACACTCCGCCTCTAACTTCAACTGTTCTTGCCCAAATGTTTTCGCCATTCCACTGGCACAATGCTATCTCCGACCCTGGTCACCCGTAAAGACAATTTACAAAAACCAGTGTGGTACTCAGTCCTGTGTCGTGAAGTGTACAACAGAACTGACCAATGTCGACCATCAGGGTGGCCACATTGTGTTTCCTGCCAAGTCTTTTCATTCAAAAAATGTTAGATACTAACTCATCAAGGGACGTCTAGAGACCTTGAACACAAGTTTTTTCGTGTTCTCATTTGTAGTCTTCCTGAATCGGCATAAAACACAAAAATTCCAATGAAAAGGAGCTTACCAAGGATCGGAGAACGAGATCAAAGATTGGATGGAGTCACTCGCACCTCCATCGTCACTTTTTGGATTTTTCATTGAACATCTTGCCAAAACAGAGGTGGTAAGCGGTAAATAAAATGCCCACGTGTTTATGGCATGTCATACTGTATGCCATTTTTTTTGAAAGGACCACACACCCAACGGCCGTGGATCTTCCCACAAAAGAAAGATTCTGGCCCCTCCATGCTGATACTGTAGGCGTAAAGAAACAACATTGCTTTTCATGAACTGTATATTAAGAAAACGGGCTCTGGACCAGCTACACTACAGAGCGTCCGTAGATGAATTAAGGAAGCAGAGTGTCTTATTCAGCTCCATTTTCAACTAGAGTTTTTGCATAGTCTTCAGGCAAACACATCGCTTGCTACTGCAGCTACAGGAGTTGAGCAGTGTGAAGTGAGTAGGCACAACCCCCTGTGTTAACTTTAATCAGTGTGCGTAAGTGAATTCGCGGAGAGCGGTCGGCCATGAAAGACATGAGCAAATTCGTCTATTTGTTAGTGTTTCTGTCCATGCAGCTAACTCAATGCCGTGACCAAAAATACGAATATGCCGAACTGGACATCATCGTCTTGCTCGACGTGTCAGAAAGTATAGGCGACGACGAACGCGAGCAACTGATCGACGTCATTCGCAAACTGCCAAACACGTTCCCTGTCGGTGAAAAATCAACTCATTTGGCATTGGCCACCTTCGCATCGGACTTCCATCTTATTCAAGGTTTCAGCCACAATGCCAGTGAGTTCGCAAAGAACCTCGAAACCATGCAGGCTCGATCCCCGGGGTGGACGCACACCGACCTTGGTTTGCAAGGAGTCATCGACGAAGTCTTGCCGACCGATCGGCGACCAAACGTTCAAAACGTGCTCCTGGTGTTCTCCGACGGGTGCCCAATGGGCGAGAATGGTACGCGAATGAATGAAACCGAGATCATCGCAAAAAGATTGCGGGATACTGGAGTCAAAATTTTTATCATTCACATCGGAGAAGAATTTTGCACTGATGCTGATGGAAAGATGCCAAAAACACGAATTCCAGTCGGTCCACATCAGTTGAGTGTCGTTGGAGGTGACTCGCAACATCGTATTCATCTCCAGAACTATTCTGAGTTGAACGAAGAAATCTTTAAAAACGTAAGGCGTCAACTCCAACCACAAAAACCACCCTGCAACTACAACAAAGTGAGAAAACTTTGATTTTGTCGATCTTCACTCCTCACCTCTTGATCTGTCTTAGGTCTGCTACTATGAAGCCAATATGGTCGACTGCAAGGGTAGATGGTGGAATCAAGGTGACCCAGCCGCATGCGACGACAGTCCTCCAATCAATGAACCCATTTGCGAATCGAAAGACTGCAAGGGCAGTTGCGAGCAACATTGGCTGAGAATCGGCTGCCAACGATTCTGCATCCAGCCAAACACAACATGGTGCGAGGAATGCTTGCGATGCAACCTCGCTACGACTCCCAATACCATTGGCGATCAAAGCAGCCCCAGCGGTTCCACAAACACTGGCAATAAAGTCTTCAATCAGAACCAAGAACATAAAGAGGAAGAAACAATGTCCGTTTGGGTGTGGGTTGTTCTCGGGGTCGTGGGGTTGCTCATTCTCCTCTTGATCATCGCCTTGACACTTGTGGTCGTACGCCGTCGAAATCACAAACGACGACTCGCTGCAATGATGCTTGCAAAATGCGCTGCAGAAAAAGCAGTTGCTTCGAAATGGAAGAAGGACAGAAGCCGGCAGCGCTATCAATCGACAGGTCGCTCACGTTCCAGCTACACCTCGGTCAGCGGCAACCCGCAATCCACTTACAACTCACAGTACAATTCGACCTCAAATGTCAAGGGGCCGTATCAAACTCAAACGATTAACTCCACGGCTTACGCGTCGATCGAAACAAGCAACTCAGATTCCCATGATGAATCCAACATCTACGAGAATCTGACCACTCCAAAAAATAAGCGCAGCAAAAACAAAAAGTCGAAGGACATAAAACGCGATCGACTGTCCGCGTCGAAACCCGATCAGAAACGTCCGAGCTATAAAAAGCTACTTAAACCATCCGTGGCTTACAATCCGCGCAATTACATCAAACTACCTGTGCCGACGTCGTCACAACCAACTACGGTCAAGAAACAAGATACGGCCGGCGTGACCTCGTCTGACTCGTCACAGGAGAAGCAGAAGGTCGCAAAAAAAAGGACGACTGGCTACTTGAAGCTGCCACCACAGCCATCTCTGGAAGTGAATAAGAAACGCATCACGAACTACCTGGAGCTGCCAGTACGACCTTCACCGGAAGTGGGCCAGAAACGCATCACGAATTACCTGGAGGTCCCTCCGAAAATGAACGAGGAAAACCCCAGGTACATCGAGATTCCCGTTGGGCCGCCTCCATCGAAGCCCACTGTGAGCAAAAAGAGCTGATCGCCAGAGATATGATCTGAAGCTTGCCTTGTGTCCTGAGTCTTGCCGATGTTGTCTTGGTATCTTTCTGCTGAAACTGCGTGCCCCCACTTGTTTAGATTTTTTTGCGACCTGCGAACGGCCTGAAAGTACTAAATTGGAAATCAGTTTCTGACCATTTTTTTCAGTCAGGATGCATGGCCTAGCAGCCATAATCATTTATTTGCAAAATACGCGCCTTCAAATTAAGTCATTCGTACCTGATAATCGCACCATAAGACTACAAAGTGCGGATTAGTGACTGGACCTCATTCCAACAAACAAACCCCTCATCACTGATAAGAAAAATATTTTAAGTCCGAGCATAACCCATTACTTAGAATCACAAATATCCATCCCCTCGTGCTCTAGTTAAGGATGCTAACTCTAATCCGATAAGTATTTAACGGCGTGCACCCGTTTCTTGTTGAAGCACGCCAAGTAACACCAGTGGTCACCGTGTGGACGATAGCCATCCCAGGGTGCCGTCACTGACAAGCCGATGCCTTGCTGCGGGCCCACCTCGGTTAATAGCTTCAATCGACGATCGCTATCAGTACCGTTTTGCTCAGCTCCTGGTTTTGGCGCGCGTAACATCCATAATTTTCCTGTGGAATAATCCAAGATGATCATGTTGCCTTGATAATCGACCACAGCCGAGGCTGGTGATCGAATATAGCGACCTAAGCCGTAAGTTTGCGAAAAATCTTCTTCTCCCATAATCTTACTGTGGCCACCATTCGAATTCCGACTGACTGTGATGAGCAATAACGAACCACGCAGGCCATCGCAGGTCAGTAACGTGACGCTGGCAGGGTCAGTCATTGTGTGCACTACATCCAAGTATTGGTATCTGGAAAGGAATCTGTCAGGGCAGGATATCAGAAAATGTCACAATCATATACTTGCCTCGTTTTTGTAGTTTTCTTCAATAGGATCCATCCCTTTGTGGCGGGATAATACTTCCACAAAGCCGATACTTTCCCATCGCCAGACACCATGAACAATGCTCCGCGATCATCAGCAGCCAGCCATCGACTGCGTCCCAAATCGATCTGTGGCTCGCTCGGACACTCGACAGTGTCCAATAAAGTGAAATCTCGCGCGTGATAGAAGTTAATTGTGCGATTGCGTTTTCGTAGGACGCTGACCAGTAGCAATGGCGGATAGCGATCCTCGTCTGCGGGTCGGTTGGTCGTCAAATAGCACAGACTACTGGCGCTATATCCGTCCAAAGCGATTTGGTGCGATACATCACCTTTCGAATTTGTGATGTAGACACCGCCGCACGAATCACTGACTGCTAGACGACCATTGGGCAAAGGACGGACATCGATGGGACGAGTCAAATATTCTTCACCAAAAGTAAAGGCCGTTACATTCATGGAACTCCCGTTCACAGAATCGCCATTGTGAGATTTCGACGATTCTACGCTCGACTCGAGAGTACCATCAGTGATACACCGATTTCCATCCGGACTGCCGTTTGGAGTGGACGTCATCTGGATGTTCCCATTGCCCACCATGTCCGTTTGGGTGGCACTGGTCAGCCAACTAGACGACGTTTGTGTGTCTTCGGAAATCATCAATTGGACGCTGCTGGCAGCTTCGGAAGCTTGGTCTTGACCATTGGTCGATTGTTTGCGGGTCGACGTTGGGGTACGATCATTAGGCAAATGTGTCACAGCCTGGGTGACAATCATTGTACAAGTGTGCTTAGCTGAGGTTGAGCGAGTTGCCAAGCTACATTTTTCTTTTTCAGATGCTGAAGATAGACTAAAGACAAAAAAAGATTGTACCATAAAATTGCACCAAAAAGGGTTCACTGCCTCGGAGGGGTCAACGACCCACTGGTTAGAATTCAGGACTGCTGCGGCTGTGGTCGTTGTAGACACCCACCATAAGATACCCTTGTACCCCAAGGGATATTCCATATACAGCACATATGAGGGGTCGGAACTAGGGATCAGTGATGGTGAAAATGAGGAGATAGCCCCCGTAGAGTTTTGACAGGCCAGCATATTTTTGTGAAGAAATAAGGATCCCGCTCTCCTCGTGTGCCCCATCGGCGGAGACTCCCTGGGTGCTCATGGAAAAGCTTGTTTTAGCCCTACACCAAACAATAAGATGCCCCGGTTGAATCCTTAAGACGGATTCAAAAATAAGTTATTGCTAGCACGTGCATGTTTATTGCACGAAGAAGCGAGTAATACGTCAGAAAGCCGAGTTAAAAACCGCTACTACGCCTCTCCAAGGTCCTCGCGCAGTCTAGAGTCTAGAGTTCCAAGTTCCACACATTCAGATAACAACCCATGTCGTTCTATATTTCTGCATTACAATGTCAGCCTAGACAGTGAAATTTCAAAGGGACAGTAAGGAGAAGAGATAGAATTGAGGGCAAGGGTTATACGATGCACTTGCTCCTGCCCTCTTACCTGTTATTCACACTGTCCACGTCAACACTCCCATACACGGTCAGCGGAGTTCCATTAGCTCCAGGCGCGGGGCTTTGAGCCCTGCTACTCACGTGCTCGACGAATGGTGTCATACTGCGAGCTTGAGCACCCTGTCCGGACATTGATCGCGAACGCGTTCTCGGTGAGAAGTCACGCTGCTGCTCCAACAGTTGAGCGAACTCCAATGGCTCAATATCGGGCAACACTGCGGCGAAGTTATAAAAACGACCAGTCGCATTGGTCGGACTTCGACCTTCTTGTTCCGATTCAGAAGTTTTGGTCAACGAAAATGACCGACGATCCGCACCCAGCAAAGGCGATGAAGTAGCACTTGTTCGAGCCGACGATGAAACCAATCGTGGGAATTTGCTGACGGTCAATGTGCGAGCAGAGTCGGCGGGCAAAAGACGACCAATCTCAGTGACCAGTCTTGCCACGCTGTCATCGGTCAGAAGATCGAATCCGACCAATGTTGGATGAATGGACGAGGAGGAGTTCGTGATAACGGTCGGCGAATGTGACGCCGGCGGCCATCGCTTCCGGTCCGACGCTGACACACCAGCCGCTGCGCAGACCACTGACACTAAGGATCGGTCCTCCTCGTTCCTTTCTTCCAACTGACGATGCAATTTGTTCAAAAAATAAGCTTCAATGTCTCGCATATATTCCTTGATAGCCGCCTCTTCTTCCGAAGCACGGTTGATTCGTGCTGTGCAACGAGCTTCGATGGCGTCGATCAAACTGCGTACAAGTTCATCGGGACGCCAAGGAGCTGTACGATGCTCAGTGTGGCCTTGCATTAGATTGCAGGTGCTGGAAAAGATGCACATATGCGCTATGGTGAAGTGATGGTCAAAATGAGGTTAGGGGTGGACCCTAGCGTGCTAGTTCCCACTCCGCCAAGTCAAGCACCATAGTCCTTCCTCATTTACATACCTGCACAAAGTCTTTTGGCAAGATCGGCACCACCACTGATCCTTCGGTGCTTTGAATTGTTTACATTGAGCACACTGCACCTGTTCGGGAAATGGTACGGCGCTGGTTAGACCAGATGTCTTCGGTGGTACAGGTGGAGGTGGTGAGGAAGCGGCTGTCGGTGACGATTGCAAATCCTTCATCGTATGCGATTTGATCAAGGCCGAAACAATCGAACAACAAAATCGGCCTAGTTCTGGTTCTGTGCTGCTAGTATCCACCTAAAAGCGCGGTCTATGAAGTATATCTGACGTGAGCCGTCGAGGACGCGTCCGTGGGCTCTATGGGATGATGAAATCGCTTGGGAGACAGTCTGACGCGATTCACAAAGCCTCCACATACATAATTCCAGCTCAATGATAAGCAAATAAGGTCAACGAATGAAGCGGGTAAACAGGATTAGAAATATAGAATATGCAAAGTTGAAATCGAGTAGCTAAGTTGAAAAGAGCACACAAATAGAATCTCTGGGAGTTGGTTGGCCGATTGCCATAAAAACCGGCTATCATTTCTGTGTGCAAAGCCTATTTTGCAAGTTTTCCCAAACCACTCTGACAACACTGGTTCTCGATTCTCGTATAGCTGCCTAGCTAACTCCAATATTAGTTCGTTGAAGGAGAGATGACACAGAGCGCGATTTAAACGGATGCGGGCTGTCAATAGTGGCAGGACGGAAAGAATCATCCCAAAAACACAGAAAGGGTCTCAACGGGGCCTCGTATGTGTCGACGAACTGACATTTTTTGTGCCAAAAGAATGTAAGTAATAACGAACGTCAGGCAGGTGGTTCGTCAAACAACGTCATCCCCCCGCAGACACATCCACACCCAACCATCCGGCACAAACTTCGAGTCAGCCTCGACTACGAACTATCAGGAGGGGGTTCGAGGGAATGACCATGTTTGTCACGGGTGTGCAATAATAACAACCAAGTTTTTGACCGAGGCGTGCATACTACACCCCAACATCGTTGTAATCTTCTCACCCATTTCTCGCAGTGGCTATACCTATGTGGAAAACAGAAATACGATACGACACTGGAAAGTAATTTCCCAGGCGACTTTGGACAATGACAAAGGAGAGCGCGTGAAGGGTGAAGGTGCCCTGTCCCAAACAAGGTCCATTCCTGGCATATACATATAAATGAAGAACCAATTCACAAATTTTCAATGTCATCACGCGGAAATAGTAAACGTCGTATGCACACTACATCAGCCCAACACCACCCACTATTCTAGCGCTCACGTTAGACGAACCGAACGAAAAACCATGGCCAAAATCAACGGGCACGTTTCTCGCCGAGAACAAACCGGAAGATACCAGAGTGCCGTGTGACCCTAAGCCCTTCATGGCCAGCGGGGTGCTGTCGACTAATTAATCGATTTGCTAAACGGCTAGTCAAGCAACCCGCATCGACCATTTCCAAGCCGAGGCATGACTCGTATTTCAATCAACAACAACAGCTGACATCCAACCAAAGGCTAAGAACTCGAGCCGAGACATTGGAAAAACAAGAGTCGGCCACCCATGAAGTCTCCGCTTCACGTTTTCTATACTAGAGGACAATATAGATAGAAAAACTTCCTCAAAAACGGTCAATGACATTTGTTGAGCTGCACAATAAACATGCTAGTACACACCAATACAGCAAGGCAATGATGGATTTATTCGTAAAACGGCACGAGCAAACTACCCGATGATGCAACTGGACGCATAGCATCCTTTCCAGCCAGCTTGGCTGTACCGTACGCGCATTGTATGGTACTGTACGGCTGAGCGTAGCATGGCACTACCAAACGTGCAAGACAGCAAACAAAACCAAGGCTAGTCGGAACCCGAACACCGACCTTGGAAATCGCGTTCGTTGAAGCGCTTTTATTGTTCACCGTAAGAAAGAACGAACAGTAAAATGAATGGGTGCACAAAGAAAACTTCTTTACGTGCCTACAGTGCAGGAAGGGTTTACGACCAATGGCCACCTCGACGCGTCAGGGCTCAACGGTTCTCAATCATGCGCTGTCAAATTCGTGCAGACACACCTGACCTGAGAACTCGAATCGACATAATGGACTCGAGTATTTCATACCAATATTTGTATTACAGGAAGTAAAAACCAGTCCCACTAAAACCGACCAGCTGGCTAGCGAGCAGTCAAACTACATTTCGTACTAGCTAGCTTCATCAAACGGAGGCCCACTAAAGTAGTATAATGATGTTTCCGGTTATCTGTGCCCATTCGCCATGTAATATGATCAGAATAGAGCACTCTACAGCTAACGCCCTCGACCAGCCGTCTATGCCGAGTCGACGTTGCAGTCGGGACAGTTGGCCTTATCGTAACCGCAACGGTATGCACGAGATAGGCGAGTAGCGAAGGTGGGAAAAAACTTGGCATTGTGTGTGACTAGGCAGGGATAGGCAGGTAACTCGGTAAACTTTGCTTAAGCTCGTCTGTTTAGTACCTGTGTCGTTAGGCCTGGTCTGTGTGTACCGACCATCATGCGCTGCACGGCAGCAATCTCATTGCCTATGACAACATTGCATGAGCAATTGCGGGTTCACAAACGTAACCAGTCCAGCAGATTGCTTTTACACGTACTTGTACGACTACACATTGTAAATGTATGTGTGAACAATTCTATTCTTACAAAAATGTTGCTACGCCCATCTCGAAGATTCGACGTTTTGTCACAAAGAAAGTCAAGCATGTGACTGACAATGAGCAAGGGGCTCAGTGGCCTAGTCATGTGTGTGCTTTCAAGACTTGTGCTCCCACAATAAATGCACTTTCTTCAACGTGGTGCGAATGGGATTTCAGAACTTGCTACGGGAAGTATTGACACAATCTAATGACCAAAGTGGCCTACGTAGTCACTGCTTAGCTGATCGTGACTACAAGTAGCATGGCTGCTCGTCCCTGTACCACTATAGTCTTTTCGGGCGTTTTGCCTGGTGAGCTCTTTGTGGTACGTGGTATGTTGTAGAAGTTGTGGTGGTCATCGTCTTCTCCGGTGCCCATGTTGTCGAGTGGGGAGATATCTCGTTATCTTGAAAGGGCAGCGTTTGGCAGTTTTTCTTCGGCGACCCTCAAGTGACACTGCATGGGCGGGGCGCACTTCGCATCTCATAGGTGGCCTCTCTTTAACTAAATGATTCAAATTATGGTGTTTTGGCCTCACAAAGTAGTTGAATCGCATTTAATACAAAAAACCTGGACAAAAGACGCCTAGGATCTACTGAGGGGTCAAATTATGCTGGGGACAAGGAATACAGTGACGCGGCCGCGGTGTCGCAGCGGTGCAGTATTCGCATTGCGAGCGAGCCCGGGTTCAATCCCTGTCACTGAGGTCAGTTTGCGAACCATAAAACCCTCACTGATTTTGCACGCCAGACCATTGGCGCTGAGATGATCCACCCGTACCATCGAGGTGCTCTGAGTGGAGAGACGGACGCCCGACGAGTACGTATGCAGACAGTCTTGGCTGTCGAATACCGCAAAACAGCCCACCCATATCGCGTGATGAGGAAATCGATGTCTGGTCAGGTCAGGAATGTCTGTCTGGTCTGGTCAGGAAATCGGTGTCTGTGTAGGCTGTCCCGGGGAACGCTGCTGTGTGTGCTAGTCCCCACACAGCTTTGCTTCTAACTACAGTCTACAGCAGGGAGTGAGTGCTGGCCGTCGATAGGCAAAAACGGACCCGAGCCCAAAAAATGTTAAACAAAGGAGTAGATTAGGGACGCATGTCCGGGACGAATTTACCCTTACCCCCTAACAGCAACATTCTCAAACAGTCACAAGGCAAGAAAAGCTAGGAAAACCAGTAACTGATGAACTTGATAAGAAACACAATTGCGAAGCTGCAGCAAAAAGGAACTGCGACGCAATAAAATGACCCTGCAAGGGCCGTTATTAATAAGCTTCAGTATTAGTACATGCACTACGTAGCAAGAAAGCTTCGCAGTCTCTCACAGTCAGTAAAAATATAAATCGCAAAATCACTTTTCACGATTCCGTTGCTGTCGCGCAAGATGTCAAACTTTGAATGCTCTCGACCATTTTCGTCATCCCCTGAATCTCAAATGCGCTTTTGCTCTTCGTCATCCAAGAAACCAATCGATTGTGATCACCAGTGATTTGGCACAAAGAGGCGATCTGGAAACAGATTAGTCCGTAATAAAATTCGTGGACTTGCATGCAACCGTGATATTCGAAAGCGGCCAACATCGATTCGCCCCGTCGAATAGCAACTTCCGCCCATCCTCTGTCGAAGGCCATAAATGCGCGTTTTTCTTCTCCCAGTCGAAGCCTCATGGCGTAGCCCGCGAACAGTTTGCTGTACAGTTGAGCCAGGCGTAAATTAGCTTCTGGATGCCAATATCGTTCAGCCAGGACCAACAAAGCCCCACACTGCAGGATGATGCGATCAGGATTGGTGCATTCATTTAGACGAGCCATCGTCTCCATGAACTAAAAACTGATAGGCGTACTTGTTTAAAAATCAATTACTTGAAAATCTAATCGTAAGTTACTTGTATATTCAACATTTCCAAATCCAGGCGAATCCTGTCTTGATCCCCCGACAGACGGGCCTTGATCTTTGTACATTTGCAAGTCGGTTTCATCATAGCTGTGCCATGGATCCACGTGTACGGTCGATTACACTTCTTGCATTCGATAACGACAGCATTTTCCTCCAGGTTCATAACTTCCAGATCGCGGCATTTGCGACAGCGGCAGTGCACTGAATTCTCGGCCAAGCACAGTTTCCGCTCTCGAGTCAACGTCAAATAGCCATTTAGAGGAGTTGCCAAAAATCGGCTCACATCGATTTTCAGCTTATCGAATTGTCCATCTGTCTCTACGCTTGGATGTCCGGGGCCCGATCGACTGATCAAATTGAAAACGAGACGCCAACCGCGTTCCAGAAACATTACCAAATCGGGTGCGCAACTGTGGGAGAACCGTGCTTTGTTCAAATATAGGGCCTTACCCGCCGCAAACGGCTTGGCATTGACTCCAGTCTGTTGAATACGAACCGCATTGTGGTACAAGATAAGCATTAACCGATAGGCATCTTTTTTTGTGATCGCACCAGCTGGGGTTTCGGCAAAGAAATTGAAAAACGTAATATCGATTGTTTCTTTTAAACTCGATTTGTCGCTTTTGCTAATTTTATTCGAGCCTTTCTTCAAGTCGGAAAATGTGCGACACTAGAAGAGACTGATGTTGTCCCCTGATCTTTTGTCTGATCAGTTATGTCACTCAAGAAATGACCGGTGCCAAGGTTCACACGCTCTTACCTTTACTCCGTCAGGCAATCCTTCGGCTACTGGCGCTTCGCCTTTGTCCATGTCCAACCGGGCAATAAGACGAGCCAGCATTCTGGTGTACGGACCAACGCCTTCCTCGGCGCCACCTTTCTTGGCCCGAGCTTGAAAGGCCTTGCATTCATTCGCATGAAACGGACGATCAGTGCTTGCACATTCTTCGCCACAGTAGAAAATAACCTTGCATCCCGCCGCGCATGGCATTTTGGCTTCAGAAAAACAACTCGAGCACCGCTTATGCAAATATTCGATATCCAAAGCAGCCACGTAGGGGACTTCTGAATACAGACGAGGGAAGGTAGTCATTCTGGAAATGAAAGATTATGATACAACACGACCACTCGACGCGCAAACAGGTTAGACAGTGACTTGATGCAGACGCTTCCACACTATGTACTGTAATACATGCGTACTGTACTGCATTGTAAAGGACTCAAAAGCGCGGGAAATTCAAAATCGGGATTAAGTTTCGCCTCTTGCTTGCTCACCATGGCCAGAAATTCGCAAGGAATCGCGGTAAGCATTTGACTCGCCTGTGATTTTGCTTTACTCAGCGAGCGTGTAGTGCAATATCGCTGTCTTCCTGTTGCCTCTGGTGGATTTTGTAAGCAATTTTGACTTTTAATTGGATCTTGGTTTTACACTTTCATACCAGAAAGTGATGGTGTAGCCTATTCCAGGCTTAGCTAGAGGAGTCACACACACACACACACACACACTCACACAATGTGGCAAGAAAACATGCACCTGCTGGTTCCCCGCAGAACCATACGGCTATGATTACTTCTGTAGATTAGATTTGTGCCTTGCTGCAAAGCATATCACGCCTACAGACACCTTCACTATCGACAATGCCACCGCCAGTTCAAAGCACCTATGCACACCTAACCTGTTTCGTATACCATATCTACAAATGGCAACTTTGAACGTCTTGAATAGCTACAAAAAAGCTTATCACTAAAACTAAAATGGTGAGAACTTTTTTTCTTTGTAATAATATTTCGTGAAATAATCTTTCCCTCCATTATTCCCCAATCGTTCCACTGTTTCTCTCAAGTAGAACTCGTTGGTGATTGCGAAGATGCGTTTCACCTGAAACCAGATAAAGTTTGTCGACAGCGCCTTCGCAGACAAATAAATGATATGATAACGATTATCGATGCTTATTCGATTGGTTGGACGGGACGAAACTTACTAAAGCAGGTGCTTTGCTGTCGACAGTGGGCAAAATGGCAAAATACTGTGTCGTCAAATTAATTTCAGTTCCATTGAGAAATCCTTCTTCAACGATGGTTATACCTGGAATTGAAAAGATGCTCGTCTTTAGGTTGTCTTGCGTGGCCAGCCGGACCATCATGAGATGACCGCATGGGTTTATCAATTAGAAAGGGGGCCTTTGAAACGGTAAAAAACATCAGAGTTTGCCTAAAAATGAGCCTGAGGTCAAGGCCAAGATCTTCTTACCATCATTTCCAGTACTCATCAAGGATACTCTAAGCGGTGTCGTCAAAGGCTTCAAAGTAAGAAATCCAACATTGATGTGTACATCCGTCGGGTCCCGGTTATTCCTTGCGATTGCGCTGGAATAAGAGACAAAATTGTATCACCTAGACTTGTTTCGTTAAGCCTCAGAGAGCGCGGGCATCAGTTCGAAGCCTTTCTTGGTGCATGGTTCACTAAATTACCTGTAGTTGATGGAAGGCGTTCCAAACATGGGCACAGGAGTCGCCATGAACACCATCTCTTCATTGTAGCCAGCTGTCGAGTTAGAAGTGAAATCCAAGGGAAATCTGTGCTGAGTCGACGTGTTCAAAGTCCATCGGCCCAAAATGAAATCGAACGGCTCCAAGACTGGCGGCAGGGGAACCTCCGCCAACACTAAAGCAGTATAGCCAGGGCTAGGACTCGGGTCAGTGTTTACAGTATGTGACTGCTGTCTGATTTTCTATCTCCAGCAGCCTATCTCCCCCGCTGCCAAGTACAGATGATTTTTCTGGCGTCTAGACCCTGCAAAGTGCCGATGGGCTTACTTACGCAAAAACTTTGTCAACCAGATAGTCTCTGATTCTGGTAGCCAAAGACCTGTGAGATATAAGCCGAGCTTGCTGGCGCTATACCAGCCCCATTGCCTGAAGGCCGACTCACAGCAGGCAAGGTGGGCTACATCAAGCCACCTAACCTGTAAGCTGGTGTGATCTCCTTAGTCCTAATATGTCCCTCCTATCGACCTTCCCTTCTCCTACGTCAGACTGATGTTGCGACTTCATTGGCCCTGGGTCTTAAAGCAGTAATTTATGGTGTGCCTCTGCAAAGCCTTCTCAGCTCCATCAGAATGGTATCTGATACTTACATGTCCGGTTATCATAAACGCACTGTTTACAGGTGGCAGCGCAATTGGTGTCGAAGAATTTTGTTGACGCGCGCATAGTTTCGCATCGCTCTTCGTCATTCCACACAACACAGCTTCCATAAATGTCCTGGCATGGTCCTTTAAAAATAAATTTCCATGTACTCTAATTGATGCTTAGAGAAAGTCCATGAGTCTTATTCTTCTACTCAAAGTAGGAACTGGTATTTTTGTGAATACAAATTATGGACTGCCCATCTTTAGAGACGAAAAACTAGGTAATCTGATCCATAATTAGGTCTTTGAAACATGTAAACTTCCTCTTTTGGCAGGAAAGGACCAAGTCAGATTCTTTGACTAAACCGTGACACATACAGTAGACAACTGCATTGAAGAGAAGAAGGCCACTCATGTGACACTCACTGTGACATGTCGTTCCCATATACCCGTCAGCGCACTTGCATTGGAACCCGTTGAATTTTCGAGTACAAGTGCCGCCGTGTTGGCATGGCTGCGATGTGCAGAAATCAATCTCTAAAAGGACCCTGCTTGAAAAATTCTTCCTCCCCCAAAATCTTTTCACAAGATTACCCTCTCTGCACTTTTCGCCAGTCCATCCAGGAGCACACGTGCAACCGTACCCTCTACCACCGTCTGTCAGAATGCATGTGCCTCCATTATCGCACAGGTAAGATGGACAGTGTCCTGAAAAACATGAACTATTTTTTACAATAGAAAAACCCAGAAAAAAGTGAGACATACTTTCGCAAAAATTTCCAGCCCATTCTTTCTGGCACTTACACTTGTAGCCCTCATCTCCGTTTACGCATTCCGCGTTATTTTTGCATTCGTGATTTTCACAGAAATTTATAACTGCGAAAAAAATGAACCAGATTTTTCTAACATTTAATTTAAAATTGAATAAAGTCAGCATACCATCGCAGGTCCTTCCAGTCCATCGGGTCGTACATAAACATTCGTATCGATCTTCATCAGGCACGTTTTTGCAAGTGGCATTATTGAAACAGGGATAATCAAAGCAGAAGTCGCTTTCTGAAACAATATATTGTATATCGTATATTACTTAGTGATTATCATCACCAATATGTGATCACATGTCTCCTTTAACAAAAATTTTTGTTGGCCGAAGCCCGCTTTGTCTCTAGCAGCCAGCAGCCACACCCTACTGTATAAGCTAGGCTGTGCGGGGACCGGCACGCACAGCAGCGTCCCTGAGAGTCTTCTCTAGGAGCACCTCGATGGTACCGGGTGGGTCACCCACGGCCCGGCGTTGCAAGGTCAGGGTTTATGGCTCGCAACCCGACCTCTCAGACCGGGAATCGAGCATGAGGCGAGCTCCACTCGCTCCCAAGCAATACGGAGAGACGGATGCTAAACCGCTGCACCACCGCGGCAGCATGTGGTCACATGTCATCACTAGTGCTGGGTGGGATATCACTGAGGCCACCACCACTCATAGCCAATGACTTGTGATCGCGTAAAAGACTTTCATGAGCTAGCAACGAGCATCCACCAGCCACCAGCAAGAGGAGCAACGTCATACTCTTACCATTCTTGTTGATCAGTATGCTCAATCCTTGTAAAACCTCGGGCGGCGGCTCTGTTCTGCTTTCTGGATCATTCGATCCTTCGTTACTGAAAGTGTCCGTAAGAGCACTGAAGGAAATGGTCGTCGGGCCGTCATTCGGTACTCCAGTGATAAGCGCAGGCGAAACTGTGGCCACTACATCAAAATCTGGACTCGTCGGGGCGACAGTACGGAGTTCGAATAATGTTCTCGATGTAAGCGCTGTACTTTCAGAGAACGAAGTTCTAATCTCTTGCAACACAACTTCGGGGGTAATCTTTGATAATTCTTTTTCCCTTTCGGTCACTTCGAACGGCAATGAGGTGACCAACACAGCCAGTGGACGTTGGCCGAATGAGGTAGGTTGTTGATCGCTTGTAATTTCCTCCAGTTCCTGTGTCGACCTGACATCCTCTGTGACAAAAGGCAAGTCCGTCGATTGAATGAAGTCACCAGGATGTGGCTTGATAATGCTAACTTTGCCTTTTTGTGAGTCAATTTCTTGTTTTGCTTCGCCGCTCGACTTAAAACTGGCCTCGTCCGGTAGTAAGAATCCTGCAGGTGGGAGCCATTGGGTCCAAAAGGTTGAACGATTTTGGACCAACGTTATTCTATAAGGCCACAAAAGTTGCGCCTAAGCATGATCTGAATCGAATATCTGCTTACACAAACAAGACAGGGCCATAATTTTTAGTAGGTTTCCACAATATTTCTAAGCCGGTCTTATCCTCGTTGTTTATGTGAGTGATCGAGTCATTATGAGTGGCTGGACAAGGTTGGACTTGGATTCCTTGACTGCTCCATGTCAAATCGGGTACAAATTCTCCCGCTCTCAAATGCCCAATGGGATATCCTTCTTTGGTACTTGGTCGAACTTGGATCAAGAAACCACGAAATGCAACCAGACCCGTCAATCGAACTACAAAAATCAAATCATGATCACTTTGTTAACTTGAAAAAATTAAGAAAAATGCACCTTTATAAAGTTGTTCCTTGTAAGATTTAACGGGTGAGTCCTGGAGATCTAATACTTCGAAACGGTAAGGCGGTGGTCGAGTTTGGGTATTTTGGGGAGTACCATGGAAAATGGCGCTTGGACTCATTGTAAATTGTGAAGAACAAGGAGCGCCCGAATGGAATCCCTCGGCTCGTCCAAATATGACCACGAACAAGAAAAAAAGTACACGAAATTTCACCATTGTTCGTTTGCCTTCGATTTGAGGTGCTCTGAAAACTACAACCATTTTGTACATCTCTCAATGCAAACAATTTTATCGCGCGTAGGCACTATGCGAGAAGGGCAGGCTTGTGATCGGGAAGCCTATCACAAATCATTCCACTCCATATTTTCAAATCTTTTGGCTCTGAGAAACATTGAAAAATCTTTAAGAAAGAATAAAACTTATAAAATGGAGCGATACGCCCAGCTCGACATCGTTTATGAAACTGGACTGAGCATATTCGATGAATAATATTGGAAACTAGACGAAGACTATTCGAAGCCAATTTTCAGCTGGTTTTGGCAATGACCAATATTTTTAATGCAAAAAGAACATTTTTCTACATAAGAAACTTTTCTGAGTTATTGGAGTGAGACACGTACATTTCGCTGGCCTGGGTGGGCATGTACGCGATTCGACAGGACACGGTCAAAGAAGTATTTTTAAAAAGGAGATATTAAGTTAAATCGTCTAAAAGAAGGAGACAATTCACGAAATCTGTTTCTTCAGAAGTTTCTCCCTCGTTCGTTCGTTCCGCCGTCCAGAGCATTTGGGTCGACATATGTCAACACTACAAAGCCATATGGACGAGTAGACCTGGTTTAGTGGCTCGCGAGGGCACTTCATCCGCGTTCGCAGGGTGAACTTGGACATAGTCCTCAAGAAACTGGCCACCATTGGATAAATTAAGAAGAATGATCTGAATAAAGACATGCAGAACACCTGATGACTGCTGCCTCCTTCTCGTCCACCCTTGACAAATTTTAGTTGACCAGTTCACAGGCCGTCCGTCAACAATGAGCAATATTGAAGGAGCGAGGGCGGGTAAAATGTTTTCTTTCAATCTTGTTCAACGACAAGGCGACCGTCGTTCGGTCACTGAACATAGCAAAAATGGATGGCGCGATTTTTGACCAGTTTTTTTGTTCACTGATCCTCGTGGACTCGGCCTTATTCGTCGTTCATGCGTGTCTACCTCGATTCAAGTGCACTGCCAGACCAATGTCCGCAATTAGATTTTTCGCCCATTCCCATGTTTTATTTGAACGTCCTTTTCATCAATCTAAAGTAGTTTCCATAAAAGGCGCGTCGTTCTGGCTGCTCTTAGTATTCTCGTATTTGGCGAATAGTTCCAGCCTGCACAAATCGCCATTTTATTTTCGTGCCATTTTGGTCAAAAGTAGAACAGAAAACTCCATAAAGCTATCCGGATCCCTCTTCCAGAGATTAAAGTCGAAATTGTGGGAACATTTTTTTGCGTGCATTCCAGAAGAACAGAAGCATACAAATAGTTTTTGAATCAGGTTGACGGAGAAATATATAATTAGATCAAAATTTACCTCTCTAAAATCAACCTCATATGTTTTTTGGTTTTTTCATCTTGCCTGGAGGCGTCTTTCAAAAAAAAATGTCCACCTGTACGACCATAGGAGTCATGCACGCATGCCCATGCCGCTGTTGCTTGGGCTGGACTAAGGCTGATATGATGTAAATAGGCTTCGATTTTTTCTCATGCCTGAAAGGACATGGAACATCGCTACAGAGGCGATGTAAGTGAGCGGATTTCAGCTCAGTTTGCATTTCCAAGTGCATTACGTTGCACGCAACGCAAATGCAAGGGCTGTCTCTGAGTCTGGCTTTCTCTAATCGTAAGTTCCTCTGGCATTCCCTCGTCTCACATGCTGCGCTCATGTGCTCCATACTCACTCTCATAGTTTAAGGCGCATTTATAGTCGACAAAATTTCTACTCCTACCCCTTGGGTCGGTGTAACCATATACTTAAGAGAATGCTATTACTTCTACCCTAGGGGTAGGTGTAGAAATTTTGTCGACTATAAATGCGCCTTTACTCGTAACTAACCTAAATGCGCACTCTGCAGGTAAGAGACATGAACACTGAACCAATTCAAATAAAACTTACGAGTCACCAAACTTCAGTGCAGACACGGCATGTTTTAAACGAGTCAGTGATGATAAAGCTATATCAGACGTAAGATCATTTCATTACGGGTAGACATGATTTTCAAAGAAACAAGACAGCTACGAGAATCATCAAGCGATCACGCAGAATTCAAAGTCATTTGGAAGGCATCCAGCGAGTGACATCATTTGGCCCCCTGTTCTTGACCAGGCTGGACTGGCTGGGCATCGGGGTCGACCAGTGTCGTGTCTCCACTCAGTTCCTCCTCTTCGTACAGTTCCATATCCCTAAGAGAGAAGCGAGGGTCAAGCAGGGGCTGATTCTACGAGGCTATTCGTACCTGATTTCCTTGAGGATCACATCGCGGACGTTGGTTCGATGCAGGACGAGCACGGACAGCAAGAGGCCAACGAATGCGAATGCCAGGGCCAGCACACCCGGCAGCCAAGGACCCTTCGCCGGATGTTCCAAGCTGGACGTGGTCGTGGAATGATGGGATGTGCTCGTGCTCGGCTTGGTGGTCGCCCGTGGTCTGCTTGTGCTCGAGATCGTGCTCTTCCGACTAGTCGTAGTCGTCGCGGGCTCTGCGGCCGTAGAGGTGAGTGCGTTCGTCGTTGCTGTGCTCGTCTCCGTGGTCCCCAAAGTGGTGGTTATTCGAGCACTGGTCGCCGTGGTGGTTTCCTTTGTCGTCGGCTCCGTCTTTTTTGAGGTCCGTTTTGGCGTAGTGGTCCAGGGCTTGGCCGTGGCCGTGGCCTTGGCCGTGGCCATGGCCGTGGTCGTGGTCTTGGTCTTGATCGTCGTCGCTGATGGATCTGACGAATTCTTTTCTTGATCTTGATTCGATTTATGTTTCTCAGGAGCCGTTGTGTGACGAAGTGTACTAGCCGACACCATCGAGACCACCATCATCATTGAGATCGCAATCACATAAGCACGCATTTCGACTCGCTGTCTGGGCACACCCGCACTGACTTTAGTAAATTCGTACAGTGGCAGGGAGCAGTTTCAGCTTACACTTTCACTGATTAGTGTAAAGCACCGTGTTATAGTGCACAAGCAGCTTCCTACTCCGACTGACATATTGTGTTCGTAGGAGGCTGGCACCATGAAAAGCAAGCACACTGGCCTGGCCTGTAGCCTTCTTTTACCTTTATTCTGAGCTTATCTTTGAGAGGGATGGAAGCATTATTGATGTCTCCAATCAAGATCTTAGGCACTTATTTTACACAAAAACCTTTTAAAAATTGCCGCGTTCACTCTTTTGGAAATCGACGTTAAACAAGAACTTGAACCCAAGCTTGACCAACGAAGACTGCCGTGTTCCACTCAAAAATCTCTACGCAGGTCATTGTTTTTTTGACTTGGATCTTTTGCGAATTGACGCAGCAGCAATATCGCACACTGGCACTTCGTAAAAAACTAGGCTTCTGGTCAAAATGTCTCAAGGAACAAATGCGCATTCGACAACAGCAGCCACGAACGTTATTTCTGACGTTTTGTTCGCCCGGAGCATTTTGTGCACACAAAAACTACGTACAGGCCATGCGATAGAATTTGATCTCTGTCATTTGGCGGTCCACCCATTTAGTGGCTGCGATAGACTGGTCAATGTGGCCTCTTCAATCAATGACTGTCTGCCTGAACCAGTCCCATTTGCTGTTGCGCCCTCTTATGGCACATACATGCAGAGAAAAGTAAAGCAACACCAACTGATTTTTTCTAGCCACCTACTGCCGCTGGTAAGCACAGCGAAAATCACGTTGCAGACAACAGCTTGAGGCAGTTTGAAGCAAACAAACTGTTGACTCTTATGATTACGGAACTTATGAGCACAAACAAAGAGTTCTTTTGGTAAGTAGGAGTGTCGATTCTTGTTTTGAAACCTCCATTATTGGTACGTCAGATTTATTTCTGACGTTTTGTTCGCCCGGAGCATTTTGAGCACACAAAAACTATGTACAGGCCATGCGATAGACTTTGATCTCTGTAATTTGGCGGTCCACCCATTTAGTGGCTGCGATAGACTGGTCAATGTGGCCTCTTCAAACAATGACTGTCTGCTCGAACCAGACCCATTTGCTCAAAAATCCCGACCGCGTTCACAACAATGCCGCATTGCGGGGTTTACAGAAGATGACGTCGAGACTGACCGTGAGTAGACTAGTATTTCAAGTATTATATTTACATTGTGTTCCATGGACTTGCATTCGTTAGTTGGTGGCCATAGATTAGGCTTTTAGCTGCAACTAGCTTCGACGGAACTTATTGTTTGATTGCGTGTCAAATTCCAGTTTTCCTTTATAAAAGAGTGTTTCACGACTGGTTCAAGGATTTAATCGGCGACTGTCGTCCGGTATTCTGTGCGCTGTGGGGACAACTGCACATTCCTCCCATACTGCATCGTCGATTCGAGTAATAAGGGCGAGTCGTGAAAGAAGTGCAGCCTTGTTCAAAATGGCCGTGCACGCAGTGGGTCTGACTGCACTACTAGTCTTCTACATTGCCATATTAGTAATTGGCATAGCGGCTTATTGGACAAAGGGAAGACGCAGAGATAAGGAAGAAAAGGGGGCAGAAACTATAATGGTGGCTAGAAGAGATATTGGCTGGATTATTGGAGGATTCACGATGACTGCCACTTGGTGCGGTGGTGGATTCATCAATGGCACGGCGGAAATCTTGTTCACGAACGGGCTCGCATTCACTCAACCTCCAATAGGAAACGCACTGAGCCTGATAATTTGTAAGTGACCGGGTTGGTTATGCAGAGCTTCATTATGCCGATAGTGTTGATGACAAACCACTAACAGTCACATTTCTACGGCCAAACTTGACTAGCGAACCGAAAAGTTTTTATTTCTGGGGGAAGGGGTGGGAAGTAATCTTATGCCTCTGAAACTCTATGGGTACTGTGGTAACCCTCAAAGCATAAAAACAGCATTTTTTGCAGCTGGCATGTTTTTCGCCAAACCAATGCGGAACAAGAAATACGTGACCATGCTGGATCCATTTGAGCACAAGTATGGTAAACGGGTCTCAGCCCTCATGTATATTCCAGCGTTCATCAGTGAAGTCTTTTGGGTCGGTGCTATTATGGCAGCCCTGGGTATGTATTATAGGAATTGATTTTGGCTTCAGTTTGTGACTAATGTTAGCTGCAATAAATCGTTGTTTAGGCTCCTCTGTTACGGTTGTGATGGAACTGTCATTCCCAATAGCCGTTATAATCAGTGTCTCCTTTTGTGTCCTGTACGTCGTCATTGGAGGCATATATTCCGTTACTTGGACCGATATGGCTGAACTTATATTAGTTATATTTGGATTGGTAAGTTGTGAACCGTCTGGGAAAGAGTGCCCATAGCAGCTTTTTGTAGGCGCTGAAAACCCTGTGCAACCAACCAAGTCTTCCAAGCTAGTCCATGGCTGAAACATCCCTTGACGTGTGACGTTACCAGCTGCCGACTCTGTGCAGAGTCCATTGCCAGACATGCCTCTACAAAGTGTCCACTCAAGGAGGGCTAGGAGCAGCGGGCCTTAACGTGTATGGGCTCCTTTTTCCAACACAACTTTACTCTCTTCCAATAGCCTGCCTAACAGCACATGTTTTTGTCTCAGGGGTGTGTATCATAGCGGCATGACACCAAATGGTGACGTCAGTAACAAATTCTAAGCCGCTAGACTGGATTCGAAACTCCCATTTGCGCA
Source organism: Mesodorylaimus sp. YZB2_4 (assembly GCA_030248295.1). NCBI lineage: Eukaryota > Metazoa > Nematoda > Enoplea > Dorylaimida > Dorylaimidae > Mesodorylaimus > Mesodorylaimus sp. YZB2_4. The sequence goes on along the minus strand of JASANH010001214.1, from coordinate 79,191 downwards.
CACTGTAGATTGATAGGCCTAAGTCCCTCATTTTTCAGATTCTGTGCACTCCATTTGTTTGGCGAAACGAGAACGTGCATTTGTTCCAAACAAGACTAAATACTACGGCCAACTTCTCCTCGTGGAGCACAGATGCCATGGACCGCGAGTGGCTTGGACACGTAGACCCACTTGTAATACCATCCTACATCGACACGTTCCTGATTTGCATCTTTGGTGCAGTTCCGTGGCAAGATTACTTCCAACGAGTTCTTTCAGCCAAAAGCGCTCGCAGAGCTCAGTTACTGTCTTATGCGGGTGCACTCGGGTGTATTCTGGTTGGCATACCTGCAGCAATGATAGGCATAGCTGCTCGGTACACTGATTGGAAGGCAGTTGGTTACAGTGCAGCTGCTGCTCAAGAGAAGTCGGTAACCATACTGCCACTGGCATTGGAATACTTGACACCGAAAGCAGTCGCCTTTTTTGGCGTCGGTGCAGTGTCGGCAGCTGTCATGTCATCTGCTGACGCCTCTCTGCTTTCTATTGGGGCCATGTTCGCACACAATGTCTACAAGCCATTACTGAGGAGCCGAGTAAGTTGGCCTTGCTGTTACTGCGTGAGTAGACAATAGCAAGACATGACTCGACTGTTCAGTCCACCGTGAGCAAAGCAAATCTTTATTGCCTTGATGCGCTCTCCATAACACTCTCCACTAATATCACAGCGATCACCCACTAATCGATCGCACGACTAGTGTTCATCGATTGGTGACCTAGCACGTGATCAGCTGCCTCAATTGCCCATTGCCAAGCGCCTTTCTGGCGTCTGGATCGTAAATGGTGCAGCTAAAATGCAGGGTTCCTTACTCTACGCGTTGACGCCCATGGAGTTCAGAAACGCACTCATTTCCGACCAAGAAATACACTTTCTTGCCAAGGTTGAATGACACGTTCGATGGGAAGATACCGAAATAACTGCTCAGCAAGCCTTTGAACGAGACACGGTTCGAATAGGGTTCCCAAAACACAAAGTTATCTCCCTAAAGTGAAAACCACATACTGCTGTATGCGTATTGGTGAGAGAAACGCACAGCGGCTTAAGCGTACTTCGAAGAAGACGAGATGTCCGAGGTCCAACTGGAAGGCACCCTGGGGTGTAAATGGAACATCATTGGGCAAGTCCACGGGGAAACCTTCTTGCAAGGAGAAACGACCAATGGTTGAATTGTAACTGAAGCCCCAAACTCGACGGCCTGGAACAAAAGAGCAGCCTCAAAATCTTACTTCTAGTGGCAACACAAATGGTTGAACTGTCTGTAGATCATGCTGTGTCCCCCACCTTGGAGCAAGTAAGTCGCTTCACGTCTTTGATCAGTGACAGCAGCCGTCACGCAGCTGGGTCCATTCTGGAATCGTCTGTCGAGGTAAAATCTGGTCGCAGAACTAGGTGGGTCACGCTCCACATCAGCCTTCCTCCAACCAGTGTTGCCGTTAAAGAAATAAGTTGCGCCATCAAGACCGATCACAGCAGCATTGAATCGAGGGCATTGGGCGCCAGTGGACGGACCACCTGGTGGAGTTTGTTCGGGGGTTGGGGGCGGAGTAGTCAGGCGAGGAGTCGCTCCTTCGCGTGGTCCTAAATCAAGTGCCACGTTTGAGGAGGCCGGGCAAAAGGAACCCTTTCCTTACCGTATGCTTCCTGAATAGCTCGTATATCATACTGACTCAGAACAAATGGTTTGATTTGTCCTCGTTCATCGAGCTCCGGATGGCGGTAGAAAGGGTACATGATGGCTTCCTCCTGCTCCAACTTCTTCCTCCAAACTCTTCCTGTGGGGAAGACCCAGTGCGTGCCCCATTTCGTGGATGGTAACAGAAAACAGATCAGTGTAGCTGCCTTCCTTGATATGACCGGCATTTTCGAAAGTCCATTTCTCGTCATCGTCAAAGTGCAGACCACCGTGTCTTGGGTAAAAGGCGTGGGCCAGAGTGCCGCCTAGAAGCAGTGAAGTCGAAGATAGATGTTTCCGACAGTAGATCCTAATACAGTACCTCGCCCGTCGAATTTGTAGCCATCACCGTGATCACCTCGACCAAAGTCGAATTGCATACTAGATTCAGCATTCGACGCCACTTCAGTGAAATTCAACGGAATGACCTTGCTCCAGACTAAAAATGCCTCTCGGATGGCCCTCCTAGAACAAATATGATTTCGTGTTTTGGAAATTAATTTCACATATTTTCATGCCAGCCGACAGACGACTTACCTGACTAGGCCAGCGTCGAGTTGAGGAGAAGATTTGATCAGTTTCCATGTGACAACGTCCTGGTCCCATTTCGAAACAAAAGCTAAAAACGAAATATGCTTACGAGACATGTATTCTTCTTGCCCCTAGGTTTTATGCTGGCAAGTTTAGTGCTTCAAAAACTGCATTTTACCACTCATGCTTATGCTCAATTTTTTTCCATCTGCCCAGCAGGTTGGTCCCCAGGGCTCTACACCCAGGTCGAACTTACATGCTCTGTTCCTCCTGCTGCTTACATCACTCATTCCGCATCGGGGCGCGAGCATCTTCAATTTTGTCTTCTCATCCAGCTCGCCAGTCACTGGCAAGTGAGCGAATTGTTCGAAAGCTCTAGAACGCACAAGCTGCCCAATGGCTACTCTCCCACGACTCCAGAGGAATACCTGATGGCATTGGTTCTGGCAGCTGCTCGCAAGTGCGGGTTTCCCGACCTCTTGGCCGATGGGGACAAATAACCGAGCTGTTCCAGGTACTCCTAAACAGTCCGTTGTGAGAGACCGAAATGATGGCACTTGTGCTCACTTACATCGGGATTCAACTTGTCGTCAGCAAAGGCTTGTGCGGCCAAGATGGCAAAGAGGCAAACTGTTATCTTTGTTACCATCGTATCTACATAAAAAGGACGATCAGGTTTATTCGAGGTCTGAAGATTTTTTGACTGGTTTGTCTGAAGTCTGAGCGGGATGGAAACGTGGAATTCAGGACAAATCTTTTAAGCGTCCTCTTAGAAGGGCTTAGCTTGGCTTCGAAATAGGGCATGCCATTATCCTGATCACCGACCATGATTCACCGACCTTCAATAGGTCAAGAGGTTCCCACCCACTTCTGAAGATCTACCAATATCGGCCTCCTTACCGTATAGTCGTCTAGTGAGCAGTCGACTGTCGCCCTTGTAATCAGTGAAATTCACTGAGAATGTGAATTATGGTTCGACTTGTATCTTTTATACAGTTAGCAAGAAGGTTATCAATTGTTGCGCCATTCATCTCTATGCTTGTACTGTGCAGCTGAACAGTCAAGAATTCACCAGCATGCAACAACTCAAACATGTCAAGGGGAACGTTCGTCCTGTGCAAGCTTCCCGGCAGCAATGTTTGATACTGTAGTTCAAGGCGAAAATGGAACAACATAAAGTTCGACGCAACCCTATGAGGCAGACAGGAGTTTGTAGTTACCCTGCGTTTGGCAATTACTAGTATCATGAACAACTTCGAAAGATGTGGTTTGATCAGACAATTCGCAGTACAGTCAACCGGACTCTGGCTGATAACTTAAGAGGGATAAGGTCCTTGTAACCTAGCTACAGCAGATATATCAGTCGGACTCATTTCTTTTCTACTTGAATCATAATGCTGGCTGACGGACTGATGTGATATAATGTTACCGGTTTTTGAATCAAGATATCAGACTTGAGTCATTCTCGCCGTAAGTAACGATCTGAACTTCGGACCAGAGCTTGTGAAATGGTTTTATCAGACAATTCGCAGTACAGTCATGTTCATGTTTTACCACATCGCCAAACGCTTATGCGCACTCGAGGATAAAGGGACACATTTTACACAAAATGATTTATTGGCCCGCGAGTCGAAAACTCGCCCGGAACTGCGCACCTGGCGTGAGAGGCAGACGCCTCAACCGCCTGGCAGCCAACTGGACTCTGGCTGATAACTAGTGGCCATTCTCAGTGGACATCTTGAAACATTTGTCCAATGGAACTCAACTTTCCATTTTTCAAAATTTGGGCATAACATTGAAAGGTTGGGTTTGGAACAAAAAGTTGAGCACATCGGACAAAAACCAAGAGACCACAATCGAAGCGCGGTAAAATTAAGCAGAGTAGACAAATAATTCTGCAGGTTAGGCTGGATTGTTACGAGACTACACGCGAGCACTATTGCATGTGCGAGTCATGACCACATTTTATTTCGACGCTACATGTCTGTAATAATGACCCCATTTTAGGCCACAGAGAAAGAAATAGTATGGACACTTCGGAGCAGCATAATTCTTGGTGGCGTTTTGGCAGCTTGCCTAGCAATATTTGTTGAAAGCGTAGTGGCATTATGGTCTTTCGCATGCGACCTGGTCTACGTGGTCCTCTTCCCGCAACTGGTCTGCGTACTTTTCATCCCTTGCACCAACGCGATTGGTGCCGTATCGGGATATATGGCGGGCGCTATCATACGATTTCTGGCTGGTGAACCAACACTTCGTATACCTACAGTCACCAAATACCCACTGTACGATTACGAGAATGACGCACAGCTGTTTCCTGTGAAGACATTCGCAATGCTGATCAACTTTTTGGTGTGCATTGTGGTTAGCTGCGCGGTGAACTGGTGGACGCGCAGGAAGGAACAGGTCTATGTGATTGAGCATGCAGCTATGGAAATGAATGCCGCATGCTCAATCACAAAGCCGCCAATGAAATTCTGAGAAGCTTAGCTGGTATGCAACTGACAGATGATGGCGATAGCCTTGCTCATAGAAAATAAACATACCCTACCAGATCTTGTCACACAGCATAGCAACACCTGTCTGGTAGGTTCGTACCTGCCGAAATCCGCGGCCCGTTCTGGTTCCCCTGGGATGGTCAGTGGAGCTCAAACCACAAATACTGGCCCACTCAATCCACGACACCTCGTGCACAGTAAAATTTATATTTCTTGACCACAGGTTCAGGCTCACAATTCAAGGGGCGGAAAACGTGAGAACCTCAGAGAATGTGTTAGCATTGTTTGGCACTGCTCACGAAGATGCACAGAACAATAGATGGTGATCATTCTCATCGCTGTGACTGTACAGTCAAGTGGTACTGATGAAAAACTCACAGGCCTTATTTCAAACAGTTTTCGATTGAGTCCATTGAGTATGTCTGTTGGGCCACAAGATCGCCTTGTGTTTGATCAGCGGCGCAAGTGCGCATCATTTTAATTAAATTTGCCGGCTCAAAATCTGCAATTAAGAGTATACTGTACCAACCGTTCAGAGACTCAAACTGCGTTGTAAATGAGCTCACACTCGTAGAAACAGTAAAAACAATTGCAGAAAAAAGAAATTTTTGACGATTCAAATAATGGCCCCGTTTTGACGATTCTACGAGGGTGAAATTTTTTTGCGACTTTCTTTCGTAGTTTACAATGACAGAGGAGTAAGGTTACCGTTTCTATGATTTTCGGATAATTTTTTCAAAGAAACAGATATACTGCTCTTAGTCATGCATTGCGAAAACATGAAGTCAAAACTCATGGATCCATGATCATTCAGATATACAAGACGACAAATTTTCTTCTCATGCACCTTATTTCGTAGCTAACACACATTTAAAAAAGTCGAACATGATTTTCAAAGAAACAAGACAGCTACGAGAATCATCAAGCGATCACGCAGAATTCAAATTCTTTTTGGAAGGCATCCAGCGAATGACATCATTTGGCCCCCTGTTCTTGACCAGGCTGGACTGGCTGGGCATCGGGGTCGACCAGTGTCGTGTCTCCACTCAGTTCCTCCTCTTCGTACAGTTCCATATCCCTAAGAGAGAAGCAAGGGTCAAGCAGGGGCTGATTCTACGAGGCTATTCGTACCTGATTTCCTTGAGGATCACATCGCGGACGTTGGTTCGATGCAGGACGAGCACGGACAGCAAGAGGCCAACGAATGTGAATGCCAAGGCCAGCACACCCGGCAGCCAAGGACCCTTCGCCGGATGTTCCAAGCTGGACGTGGTCGTGGAATGATGGGATGTGCTCGTGCTCGGCTTGGTGGTCGCCCGTGGTCTGCTTGTGCTCGAGATCGTGCTCTTCCGACTAGTCGTAGTCGTCGCGGGCTCTGCGGTCGTAGAGGTGAGTGCGTTCGTCGTTGCTGTGCTCGTCTCCGTGGCCCCCAAAGTGGTGGTTATTCGAGCACTGGTCGCCGTGGTGGTTTCCTTTGTCGTCGGCTCCGTCTTTTTTGAAGTCCGTTTCGGCGTAGTGGTCCAGGGCTTGGCCGTGGCCATGGCCGTGGTCGTGGTCTTGGTCTTGATCGTCGTCGCTGATGGATCTGACGAATTCTTTTCTTGATCTTGATTCAGTCGATGTTTTTTTGGAGCCGTTGTTTGACGAAGTGTACTAGCCGACACCATCGAGACCACCAACATCATTGAGATCGCAATCGCATGAGCACGCATTTCGACTCGCTGTCTGGACACACCCGCACTGACTTTAATAAATTCGTACAGTGGCAGGGAGCAGTTTCAGCTTACACTTTCACTGATTAGTGTAAAGCGCCGTGTTGGTGCACAAGCAGCTTCCTACTTCGACTGACATATTGTGTTCGTAGGAGGCTGGCACCATGAAAAGCAAGCACACTGGCCTGGCCTGTAGCCTTCTTTTACCTTTATCCTTGGCTCATCGTTGAGAGGGAGGGAACCATTATAGATGTCTCGAATCAAGATCTTAGGCACTTTTCTTTTCACAGAAGCCTTTTGAAAATTGCCGTGCGCACTCTTTTTATATTGCACATTGAAGATTGTACGAGTCTCTGCCTTATTTAGCTCTTGTCTTCCACCCTTTTAAATTGTGTAGTCTCGGGCCTACATGGTCATTCAATATGGTAATGGATCTTTTGTAATATGCTTGATACGGACTATGGACTAATAGGATACGTTGAAGAAAATTCTAGCTTGTCGTGACCTTTGTAAAACTATGCAGGACATATGTCCTGCACACGATCAAAGATGCGTCGACTTATGCTAGCAAATTTATTCTTTTCCAACAAAAGCCTACAGTATTTTGAAAATTTTAGGCCCGGTTTGCTTTTTCCTTCTTAAAATTATAGCTTTTTTGTAACTCAGTTTAGTTTAGTTTTGAAAAACCAGATGCCACACCCATTTCAATGTCGTGTGCCTGTTCATTTTTAAACTGTTCGCTGCGCAATATCCCGCATCGACCTTCATGTTGCATTTTGTCAATATTGAGAAACGGGTGAAATAAGCTCCGCCTGATCCAAAATAAGCCCATGCCCTGAACATCCTTTGTTGACGTGTTTACATGACCAACGAAATATATTTACAGCTTGCATTGAGGTCCATACGCCAGCCGTCTGTGCGGAAATGAAAAATATTACATAAGGCTTGCTCGATGACGATTATCGTCATTCGCCGGGCAAGAGTGGACGAGGTGTCAAATCATGGAATCGTGGTCCCTAACCCTTGTTATTGGCATGATTATTTTTGGGTGGGATAGTGCATTTGGTGGCTCGGGCTCCCTGGCGTTTGGTCATTCGGCATATAATCAGAATCTCACTTGTTATAACTGTTTTGAATTGTCTCCTTGGAATAGAAGTTATTGTCAAAAACCTGTGCTCGAAGTATGTCGCGACACATATCCCAGTATTCCATCCGTGTGCTTGCAAGTATTTCAATGGTTTGATCCTCAATCGGGTAAGGAGGTTGGCCCGTGCTTGAGCGTAGGAATGTGCTCTACAAAATTCTATATCTTCTCTTTAGGTATCAAGAACACAGTCCTCGAACAATGTCAACCTCGCTATGCTGTTCCACCAGAGGGATATGGCCGATGCCAAGTGCAATATCGCCGCGAAATTGATAACACTGTCACTTTGGTCGGCATGTGCGCTTGTTTCGATTCTTTATGCAATAATCGCCAATTCTCAGAGAATCGAAATCGCAGTCTCGGCAACGTCCATTCATCCAGTTCATCGAATTCTGCGGAAAAACATAACAACGTCATCATACATTCCAGTACTACTGAGCCTGACATTGAAGACGTGGCCAGCCCAATTTCTGCGAATGCAGATTCAGCACCGACGGCCATGTTATCAGTGAGTAAATCCGCAGCGCAAGCACCTAATTTGAATTGTGATTGCATGTTTGGCGGAGCAGCAGTCATGCTTCTAAAAGCTGTTTCTACAATTTCTGGAGAATGGCTTGGTCAAATTATAAATTGGTAAAACCTCGTTTTTATATTTTCTGTTGTATTTACCTCATTTGTTCCATGTGTTAAAAATGCCACGTAAATCGTTTTGGAAAAGAAGTATTTGCAAAAACAGAACATAGCCTAAAATACACACGCAAAAACGTTCACCCTGCGATCTTGGTTTAAACACACATTGCACGCGGATTGCTCCTACCGATGGCCGAGGTCTTTTCTGGATCTAATGCGCTTCAGTCTGTTAGGCATATCAGCTCCACACGTAAGGATTGGTATAGGTTACAGAAAGAGGTTTTCAAGCGACCTCTTTGACGGGTAGGATCAGTTTTCCTAAAAGTATCTCATTCGCTTAGTTACCTTTTCATGGAAGTTGCAACTGCCATTACTTGGGTTCATTTCTTTAAAATAGGATCATATTGTTTTCGTCATTTGCCGACAAACGTGGTTTGCCCGCTTCGCCTGGCCACTCTTCCCACACACTGCTTGAGTTTGAGTGAGGCATGAATGATGTCTAGAATAACGAGACTGTGAAATTGTTGCACCACTGGCAGCCCTCGTTCCAAGATTCGCACATACTCGTGGACTTCGTAAGCCACAATACTTTTGCCCATGTCCTATCCTCAGCTCTGGAACATAGACATGATCGCATTCTGCAACGTCTCCGGTTTCTATCCAGTTCTGATAAGAATTTACTTTTAACCACGTACAATTCGTGTTGGCCGTGGACGAATTCAACATTGGCTGATTGGACTGAAATATCAGAGAGAGCACGAAAAATTAACCTGAGTTTATCCGCTGTCCAAACTGTCGTCCTTGTTACAACTCCAATTGGAATTCTCGGTTCAATCTTCAGCTTACTTGCATTATGGAGGAAAGCAGTAAAAAAGCGAAAACATTTTTACATATTCATGTCCGTTATTGCTATTTTTGAACTAATATTCAACTTGTCCTACTTCTTAACTTCTTTTTGTTTCGGTTTTTTATTTCATAACTTGTACCAGTACTCTTATGTTTTGACAGATTTTTCTCGGCTCTTTGGCGGCATTGGAGGTGCTTGTTCCTCGGAAGCGGACATGTGCACTTTGGTTTTGACTGTAGAAAGATGTGTTGTTCTGAGTAAGCAGACGCCGGACAAGAAAGCTAAAAGTGTTTTAGCTATAATCGTAGGATCTGTATTGACCACTTGTCTGACCTTCGTTCGGCTGACAGTCCGTTGTACCCAATACAAAACTATAGAAGCAGGTTTGGACGAGAATGGGTTCATGATTTACATTATTAGGTTTAGCGAAATATCAGAATCTAGCTGGTTCAAATGGGTATTGCTGGTTTCTGATATTTTGTTACCATTTTTGATTTTATTTCTAATGTTTTTTGTGACTGGAAAAATGGTTTTTCTTGTCTTTAAACGTCGCTGTGCTAGAATTCATGAAAATGCATCTGCACAACAAAAGGGCAATGCCAAGGCTCATTCCACAGCTACGTTAAAATCACTTTTCATTTTAGTATTTCTTTTTATTTGGAATCAAATAGGTTATTGTTTGTACGCTCTAGCGCTTATAAAGCTTCGAAAAAAGTCGATAACATTTCACAGTTCACCAACTGACCTTATTGAATATGCTGATGCATTCGTACACTGGTGCGTGAATAATCTCCTATCATATGTCGTGGAATGTTTGTCCAGATCATCGAATTTTTATCTTTATTATCGTTTCAGTACTTCGATGAGAGATGAGTTCAAAAAATTATTTAAGAGTTGCTTGTAATTCGCACCAGTGCAAATGCTGTATTCTGTAAGTAAAATGCATTACCCAAGCAGCTGAGTGGATTGAAATAATTGCATCTTTGGGATGCTTGATTTTGCAGCGATCGGTAAGAGCACTGCATCAGAGACCCCACGGGACTTCCAACCCGTTTTTGCCTATAGACAAGGCTCTGGTTGCTGCAGTGCTCGGCAACATTGCGGCTCTTTCGAATTTTGCATTGGTATCTTACACACGAGTCAAGACAGAACAGCTTCTTGTGGCCAAGGAAAGAGACCAGGCCCAAAAAAGGGGCAGTGGTGGTGGGGGGGGGGGGGGGGGGGGGAGGGGTCTGTAATGTAGTTGGCCCCTGGGCTGGTGGGTTATGTGTCTGCTTATCACGACAGGTGCGCACTTACGCGAGTGTTCGACTCATGGTCGGGCAAATCATTTTGTGTAGGAGTACGAGTATGTCCCTTGATTCTCGAGAAATACCCGTTTGGTGATGCAGCATATTACGGACATACTGTAGGTATGATGAACATGTCTGTGACACGTGGTCGCACGACACGTGGAGTGAAAATTTCGCGGAATGTCCTCATAAAGAAGTTTTCTTCTTTTCCTCAAAAAAGATCAAGTGCTGGCACAGTCATGCCTCGGCACTTAGGGCTGTCCATAATAGGACGTCCGCACCAACACTACTCCGTACAGACAACCGACATCATTTTCCAGGTTATCTGTGCGAAACTATGTATTCTGTAGGGCGGGCCGAGAATGAGCTGCAGGGTGATCTTCCGAGGGTTATGCTGTCCAAGGCTTGCTCCCAGACTGGCGAAAGTGAACACCCAACGCACATCAGCGCCAAATATGGGTACTTCTGTCGCGGAAGTTGCAGACAGGAACACAGAAGCGGAGGTCTTCTCTTCGCCGAGCCCCTGTCCATTTTTGGCGAAAATCCAACAGCGCCCCCCTCCCGACTGCGGACAACTTTTATTATAAATGGGTCTGTATTTTGTCGCCTTGCCAACAGTGCTGTAAGAACAACAAAAATGTTCTTTTGCGATGCAGCTGCCCAAAATGTTTCAATAAAAGCAACTGAGGGGCGAAATTTTCGCAGAATATCACGTCAGTGTGAAAAATTTACTTACTCCTCACGATTTCGCTACAACTGCGCTTCGCCAGTTCAATAGACATTGCAATCAGAAAATCAATTCTCCACACCTTTTGGTATCATTGCAAACAGGCCGCATTAGCTTTCGCCCTCTTCTCTCCTGATTCCATCCAACATTTGAAAGCCGAGCACTTCCGTCCGATTGGTCACCAGCAAGCTTGGATTCGGCTTGAACAGTGCCTCAGCTGCCCTTCGTTTCGAAGAAGGCGGGTCAACCCAACCATGAAAAATAATTTTCCCGCGTTCCGGAGTCAGCAAAGCGGATCCTAGAGGATAGTGAAAGACCGAAGAATACAAGAATTTCCGGTCCAAGAGAGGTTCACGTGGAGGCGGCTGCAACAAGGAGAATGCGCGAGCACATTCCTGAATTTGCTTTCCCAAATTTATGTGGTGAATCGATCGCAAAATAGTTAATTTCCCGCTTTGACACTTGAGCGGCTTTGGTGGTCTTTCTTCGGAAACCGCGAGAAAATATGTAACTTTTTTATTTTAGAGTAGTACAAATTACATAGAGCAACTCGTTGTGTGAAGTGAAAAAACTATATACAGTACAGTCGAGTCCACTTATAGTCACTCCAGATAATCCGGTTATTATCGCAGGTTGTCAAAGTCCCGAATTTTTCCCTTGTACTTTGTGGGTATTTTGAATTCGCTTATTATCACTCTGACTTTGGCCCAGTCCGCTTACTGTCACATAAAGTTCTTGGTCAGGCGGGAGGAACAATTATCGATGACGACCCTCTGGGGTCGATTAAGCAAATAGGATGAGAACCCATACCAGGTTCGGCGGAATACAGTGAACGCTTTGCAGACAATGTAATAATAGAAGGTGTTGGGCTTTCAGAGGCCTTATTCCGATAGCGTTTTCCTGTAAGGTTTTCCAGTTTCCTGTTCCTGGGATTTTCCTGTTTTTGGTCGACCTCAATGTCCAGCAATTTTCAATTATCGTATCGGTCCATACAATGAGTACTGTGGCCAAGAATTTATCACTGGCCGACTTACTAGCTACGCATATTTTCTTGACACGTGTCCATCGGCTGGCTGCCTGGTTGGTACGAAATCTGTACTTTGTCTTTCACTTTTTCTTAGTCCAACCGCCAATGGCGATGTCTAGGCGTGAAAAGTTTTTTCCGTAACAGTCGGTGGTTATTGGGACCTTGTCGAGTGGACGTGTTTATAAAATGTACTTTTGCCTTTCATACAAGTCTGTTATCGAAATTGACGAATAGTACCCATTCGTCATCACCAAGGCCTTTCCTTGGCCCTCCATGAGTGCCAAACAGGGCCTGCGAAGAAATAGAGGAGAAATTAAATATTGGATCGGCGGCAGTACAATCGATTTTGCACGAACACCTCGGCGTATGGAAGCTTGTTAGTCGTGGGACCCCTGACCAAAGAGCAAAAAGAGGAGCGAGTGAATCGGTGTCATTTTATGATGAAACAAATCGCGAATGGTGGGTCAAAGCTGATTAGTACCATCGCCACTAGGGATGAGACATTAATCTACAGTATAGTTATGATACTGGTACGAAAAAGCATCCGATAGTTTTGTTCTTTGAAAGTGAGCCCCCTCCGGCGAAAGTGACAAGAGCCAGGAGCATAGGGGAAAATGGTTGCCGTTTTCTTTCGTCGCAATGGGTTTTTCAAAATGGTTGAACTCGAAGATCAAAGGACTGTTGAGCTGCGCGGTGCACCGAGCTCTGATTGCTCTCGCTACTCAAGTCGATCGAGGAGGCCTGGCCGCACTGTGGTCTAAGGGGTGCTTTGTAGCACCAGACAATGCACCCACTCACATGGTTGCAACGACTTTGGATTTTTTGCGTGGAAGGGGGGTCCATTCGGTCACTCACCCCGCCTGTACTCGCGACCTGGCAAAGGAAAGCCACAAGCAGCTGCGGCGGACATGCAAGAGGTTTTGCAGATGATGCCAAAAAGATGCTTTAGAAAATTGCTTTGACGATTGGTTCAATCAAGAGAATGGATATGTGCATTCTTGCTAAAGGAGAGTACTTCAAAAAGCCGTAATGAAATACTAATCGTCGAGATCAGTTTTTTTCTTGTGCTGCTATAAACTTTCAGCATGACCCTCTTAGAGTCGCCTCGTTGCCTGGTGATTTTCGTTTAAGCTCACAGGAAAAATCCATCGAGCTCCGAGAGATTGTTCCGTGAGCGTGCAGGATAGTTCCAGTGACTTGGAAGGAAAATTTTCCTTGATATGGCCTCTGGTTAAAGGCTTTCCTGAGATCCAAGAAAATCCCATCTTCAAAACGACAATTTTTCGAATTCAAGTGGTCGTGCTCGTGAACATGTTGGGTGGCACCTATAGAGCACCGTTAGGGCCGCAGCGCTTGCAGAACCCATGTAGTTCAGCTGATAGGATGATAAGCGACCAGAGTGGCTGGTAAACGTGACGCTCGAAAAATTTTGACATAATCGGCAGTAGAAAAATGAGCTGCCAACGCTGAACATCTAAACTTTGGGGTGTAGCTGCCGACTGTTTTGGTAGATGGCTTATTCACTCATAATGTAGCGGGCTAGTAAAACGGTCGCTTATAGCGAGAGTCCGTGTACATTACATTGGCGACGTCGACTGCAGACTTCTGGTGAAGGTTATGGGATTGTACACCCTTAGATGTTTGGGAATGACCGAGACTGAACGTTTAGAGCGAGTCCGTAGATTCCTATTTGATAAGCTAGATCCTACTGGAGAGGATTATCAATACTACATTTAACGGTTTGAATTGGAACTGGTGCGATTTGAATCGAGGGTGAGGCGAATGCGCAAGCAAAGAGGTCCCTGCTCTTGACCAGTATTGGCCCGGATGCGTTCAAAGTTCTGGTCGATCATTTTCGTCCGAGGGAAGTTCTACACCAAACGCACAACGATGTGAAAGCAGCCCTCGAAGGGTACTACCGGAAGCAGGTCTGTGCGATGGCGAAACGTGTGCGCTTCGTGCAGAGATCCAGGAAGGAGGAGGAGACGGTCGCGATGTGGATCAACAGCTTGAGGGGAATTGCTGCGAACTGTAACTTTGGAACCACGTTAGATGAAAGGATTCGAGACCAGCTGATTCTTGGCATCAACTACGACGCGTGGCAGAAGGAACTGTTCAAGCAACATCCTACGCTGGATGCAACATTGGCCCAAGTGGAGGCAACGGCACTCATTCTGGAAAGCGCCTCGCTGCAACACAAACGTCAACAGGAGATGGGCAGTAGTAGCAAGGAAGCAATGGTGAGTCGCTTGCACATGGCACATGGAACGATGGAACGAACACATGGCGCATGGATCGCTTGGATGGAACGCATAAGTCAAAGAAAGGTGCATCTTCTGAACCACGACGGTTGAAGATAGGAATTGACTGCTTCAAATGAAAAGGTTCACGACGACGAGGAGAAGTGGAAAGACTTGCAACGAATGCGGTCAGTTGGATCACTTTGGACGAGTTTGCGTGAAGTCAGGCAAGGTGGCGCCTTTATTTTTGCAACATATAACAACACGACAGTAGTTGTCTTCGTCGGCCAGTCCGATAACTGAATCACCGAATGATCTAGAAACGGAATCAAAAATATTTCGTAATGTCGCGGACAAAGAGAAATAATAAGTCCTGTCATGGGGTATTTGATCGATTCGACAAGAATAAACGCTCAGAGGTTCCTGAACCAGAACAAAACTAATTTAATTCAACAAAGTTCATTAAATTTTGTTTCCGACATTCAGAAAAGACTCATTATTCTTACAGGAAATGAAAAACCTTTCCTTATTGTCCCCGCCCACCTGTAGACCACTGGCCGGGACTCGATCTCTTATTAAAACCCTCTTTCTTCATTCAGCGAATATTACGCCTGACGATCAGAAAAAATATTATTGACCTACATTCAGTGGCTAGGTAAGCTCTTTCGAACAGATTTTTAGTCATCTTTTTATCTTGCGTTTACAGGAACATGAACTGCACTACTAACAAGGCCCTACCAGTCTTTTGGTTCTCGTCCCATTTACTCCAAAGCCCGAGTGACTGCTGGCCTTGGATGAACATTGATGAAACTACTTTCAACAAAGTGAAATCGAACTTTCTAAACAGTAGTTTTTTGGTTAATTTTGTCAATCAGATGACCATGGTGGTCAATGTGCCGATCGGTATCGTAAGTTCCCTCTGCACTTGTTTGGCCATTTGGAGGAAGGCAATCACGAAAAAAGAACGATTCTATATTTACATGCTGATCATAGGTGTGCTAGACCTGATGTATAATGTAAGCATTATACCCTTCTCACTATCTGTAGGAATTGCTTTTGACAGTATTTTCAAATTTAGTTATTGGGGGATGATTTTCCTGCGAATCACAACGAGTCTGACCTTCGCCTGGTCCTTGGGTTCCGATGTGTGCACCCTTATGTTAGCCATTGAACGATACGTAGCCATTTGTACACCATTTGCTTACGATAACAAGAAGCAGAGAATCCTATCGATTCTAACATGTATTCTTACATTTTTGGGCACAGCTCTACGTTTTCTCGTCAATATTTCGATGTATTGGATAATAGAGCTAGGAACTGATCAGACTGGTGCTGTGGTCTATAGCTTTGGCTATACCAAATTTGGCAGCACTTTTCTGTTTGCATGCTTGCTGTTTTTCACCAATACTCTTTTACCATTTTTGCTCCTTTTTCTGATGCTTTTTTTCTCACTTTGCATCGTATACACTGTGGCCAAACGACAAAAATCGCAGGTGCATGCCAACGCGTCTGCAGTACAGCGACAGAATGTGCAACAGCAATCTTCGGCAATGTCTCGTCTGCTACTCGTTCTAGTAGTGTTATTTATCCTTTATCAATCCTCTAACTGCCTGTTCACTGTGGTGGCCTATGTTGCCAAGAGTGCTACTCCTGAATATTCTAGTACCTTTCCTGAAATTCTGGAGTATACTAAAATTCGATACCTGACCAATGTTGTTTCTTATATTCAGACTTTGATGGAGTGCAGTACACGATCTTTTGGATTTTATCTGTACATGCTATTGTCAAAATCGTTTCGAGACGAGTTCAAAATTGCCATTGGTTTAAAACAAAATTGAGATGCATTTTTTATATTTTGAGGCGGGAAGAAGTATTATTAAAGAAATGTCGGGGAAAAAAGCGTTTTCTTTGTCTGATTTGTTCGCTGTGCGTTCTTATGATAGCTTGAATCTGTCATTGTGTTTATTCAAGAATGAATTACTATTGGATCGTGAACTGTACTGAACACTTGGTTCACCTGAATTGTAATTTTCTGATAGGCTGGAAGCAGCTCAAGGGTGAGCTTAAGGCCAGATAGCACCGAGGGCGAATGGCGAGAATATCAAAGTCAGCAAAACGCTATCCTTTTGCAATTAATAGAATATTGTATCCGAGCTTTTGACCCTCAAATACAATAGTCCTGCTCTCTACA
Organism: Mesodorylaimus sp. YZB2_4; assembly: GCA_030248295.1. Taxonomy (NCBI): domain Eukaryota; kingdom Metazoa; phylum Nematoda; class Enoplea; order Dorylaimida; family Dorylaimidae; genus Mesodorylaimus; species Mesodorylaimus sp. YZB2_4. The sequence continues at coordinate 62,640 of JASANH010001214.1, read as the reverse complement.
ATTGGAATAAAAAAAGCCCCGATCATCAATGAATGTACAAATGCCGTCCTGTCCTAAGACAAGACCCGTAAAACTGACACCCTCATGCCTGAACTACTGTAACAACGAATGCCTGTCAGCTGTTGAGGTTTTCCCAGGATCAAGACATGTCTCAAACTATAAGCCATGCCAAAGGAAAACGCTGGAAACATTTCAATGGCTGGACGAGGTTCTAGTCAAGAGTGGCTGGTGGTCAAAGTAACTTGTCAATTTTGATTTTGATTTTTTGATATTTTCAAGATATCGCAGGCTGCCTAAATTGGATGCACAAAGTTATCTGTCAGGCCGCAAGATGCAATTCAAGCAGCCTGCGTGAGTCGCGATGCAATTTTTTTAATATAAAGTCTGGCGGCATATGTAACTACAGTACTATGTATACTGTACGTTTAGCTTCGCTACTCCATGAATAATTATGACACCCCACAAAGCACGGTAAAGATTGAAAAATATGACAGTCCAGCATAAACCTGGCCCAGAAACGATATCCTCTCCTAGCACTCTCTGAAAATAAAAGACTTCCCGCACGGGAAATTGGGGCCATTCTCAGGTCGTCGCAGCATCCTTTCGTACGAGTAACACAGTTCGTACTCGACCAGGTACTGATCTTAGCAATGCAATATGCAAACAACACGGTTCTTGCTTATTAGTTGAATGCCTTCCGAATGGGTTCTTGGCTAACGATAAGTTGTCCACCGCTTGTCATCCTTTGGCAATGAAAATAATGTCGTTCGAGGTTCATTATCTCTTTCAACATTGCAGTACCACTTTGCGGCATATCGAATATGAAACTAATACACGAAATATAAACGATAACAATAAACGAAACAATCAGATTTCAAAGCTTTAGAATAATTCACAAGCTTACATAATCAACAGTGGTAAAAAAACGTACGCATGTCGGCATGGTATTAGTGCAGCATGGACACACCCAGATTTTCGGGGAGACACTACGGGTGCGTTATGGAGACACGGTCACTTTTTGAGAGACACCTATATTTTCGGGTAGAACTTATGTAAGCTTTATGGAGACACCGTCCGCTGACAGATAAACAACAAAAAGCCAGATAACTGGTTGATTTTTATAAATATACACAACTCGTACATACAATATTCATATACAGTACATACACAATCGATATTATCTAACGACCTCGTCTATCAAATCAAGGACAGGTGTTTTCTCATTCATAGAACGTCATCAAGCTTCGGCTAGATCGTTTGAAAGGAGGGTAATCGGTGTTCCACGAATCGTACGTAAAAATTTGGTTTTCAGCTCACCCCAACATGTCTCGATTTGATGGGCATAAAGCAGATTTCCATGTACTAGGTTCCAACATACAATTCCATTTGGACCTGTGTAAGCGCGCCACATGACAGACATGATCGTCAATGCACCACGGATGTGTCGCCCGATAATTGGACGTTGAGTAGCACGGTACGACATAAGACATAAATTTAATTAGCTTCAATTTGGGACATCGCCTAACTAATTGGCAGTGACCTTATCATTTTCAGAATTTCCAACAACAAAACTTAATATGCGAAATCAAGTGTGCCAACGAAATCCATCACGTCCTCATAATTCAATGATTTTGTCTTTTGAAAAATATGAAATTGGTTCAGCAACGCTCGACTTGTCGGAAAATTCTAAATGAGCTTCATTTTTTTCAGTTTCTGTACATACTCGGATAAAGGATGCAGTATGAAAAAACTTTGCTTTCGTTTAAAAAGGAAATATTGGCTCTTGAAATCTTGCAAAGTAGGTACTGATTTACAGCTTTCGACCAAAAATACGTATAAATAAACAAACTATAAAAGTTTCCTGAATCTGTCAGAATTAACGTCCAAGTTGAACTGCAGACTGCTAGCAAATTTGTCAGCATATTTTCAGCAATTCCAACTTATTTGGCAACGAACTTCCCGCTTTCCTCAAAACTGGTTCTCGAACACCAGCCGAGAAGGACCCTCCCTTATTGCCTGGTATCATGCATGGAGTCGTTGCCCTTGTGTAGAGGTTCAGTGCAGACGCTCAGGGGGATGCTGCTGTGACGCACAAAGGGATGCTGCTGGGTTTCAAGTGAAATCGCTTTCTATATAAACTCCATCGCTCAGGTACACCTGCAAGAAGCAATAATCTATTTCAACGTTTGCTTGCAATAAGTCACATCGTACTTTGTTGTGGCGTACCGCAAGGAATATTTCGAGCTTAGAAATCGATGCGCGTGAGATTAATTTCTGGTCCTCACCTTTTCATCGAAACCTATTGCGGCTTCTGAGTTTCGTACTTTTTGTGCCTATTATATTCCCCCTTTTGTGTCTTTGGCTCGCTAATCAAGCGAATAAATGGATTCACTGTTCGAAAAAGAAATAAAGGCCCACGATCAAATTGTTCGTGCGTCAGAAAAGAGGCGGAGAAATTTGATTTTACGGTTGAAGTGGGATAGAAAATTTGTATAAGTTCTAGAATGCTGTCGGCACACACATGCCACGCTTGCTTTTCGCTTTTGCGCAAAGAATATAATGAGATGAAAGCCTGTCTACATCGAAAATATGCTAATTATTGAGCACAATCTTGATTGCTATGCACATTAGACACAAAACAAAATTACTTCTATGCGCCTTTATTTTCAACTAGTTCAAAAATCATATTAGATGAGGGAGTTTGGCAAGAGTTACAAAATTGATAATACTTGCCCTGAAAAAGTTTTTTACAACACGATTGATCGCACCAACTCCGAAGTTTCACGATATGGTTCGACCAAAAAAACGTATCAAGAAAATGTACCTTTACTCACATTCACAGTATCAGGGGTTTTTATTAATCAAAGATGGTTCACACCCATTGCTATACCAAAACAAATTACAACCATAGCCGCCAGAATGACACTAGCTTTATAAAAAATTGAGAGAGCTACAGTATGTCTTTTGAAGTCGAGCCTTGAGCTTGGAAAATTCACGTGGGTTCATCGTTAAAGATCCCGTTGGAAGTGCGTATGTCTACGCGGAGTAGTTCATACGGTAAGATGCTTTTTTAAAGGTATATGTAAGATTTCAAATTCTTGAAAAACTGCAATCTATTTTGTTTTCTTTCTTTATTCCTGTTCGTGTAAGATTTCTGATTCCTAGCAGCTGGCACACGCCGGAACTGATTCAAGCGGCAGCATCTGACAGAGAAACCTTATTGAATTAATCCAAGCAAAAAGAATAATGTGCAGTTTAGCTAGACAGAAAATTGATCACTGACAAAACACTCGCTAAAATAAAAATGTAATAAGGGCTTTCCGTGTACGCAAAAAACAAAACAAAAATATGAAACGATTTTTATTTTAAAGATATTCTGTGAGCAGACGCACTAGTTTTCAGTTTTTTTTAAAACGTATAGCAATTTTAAACCCATCGCGAAAAGATTTTGACAGTAGCACGTAAAAATAAAATCCTAGAGATCGAGTGCTACACTCCATCAAAGCATGAACATAAGATGTAACGTTTGTCATATACTTAATTTCAGTATATTGTAAAATATCGGTCAGACTGTTTTTGTATTCTGGATTGATACGCTTGGCAACATACGAAAGCACAGTGAACACGCAGTAGGTGGATTGAGAAAAAATAAATAAAACCACAGAAACCATTAAAAGACGAAACATAACTGACGACTGTTGCTGCATATTCTGTCGCTGTGCAGCAGATGAGTTGGTATGCACTTGGGATAGGTGCCGCCTAGCCAGCGTATGCACCATGCGCAGCGAGAAGTAAAGTATAAAAAAAAGTGATATGAATGGGAGAAGAGTATTTGTGAAAAACAAGAAGCAAGCATAGGAGAAAGTGCTTACAACTTTCGTAGAGCTGAAACCATAGACTACAGCGGCGGTCTGATCAGACCCTATCTCAGTGACCCTATACATCAAAATATTGACCAAAAAACGCGAGGTGATCCCCAAACATACAAGGATACACGTCGTTATTGATAAGATTTTTTGGTTTTTAGCATTGTAAGCGAATGGTCTGCAAATGGCTACAAAACGTTCTATAGCCAGCATAAGGGTGCACATGTCAGCCCCCAGAGACCAGCCAAAAGTCAGAGATACTGTGATACGCAAAAAAACAGACCCCCAGTAAGTATGCTGAAAAACATTGGCGAAAGCCGCTCCAATAGAAAAGGAGTAAGGGATAATGCTTACGCTGAAAAGAAGATCAAGCACACCTACAACAAGCATGTAAACAAAAAAGCGCTCTTTTTGTTTGACTGCTCTCCTCCAAATTGCGATGCAAGTGCACGCGGAACCAACCACACCAACTGGTGAATTGGCAATTAAGGTTATTTGTTTTGCGAAAGTTAAGGAAAAATTTCTGGCCAAATAATTCGATTTTACTTGATCGAAAGAAGTTTCATCGACGTTTCGCCAGGGCCAACAGTCAGTGATATTGGAGGGTGCGTTGAAGGAGAACCAAATAATTGGTGGAACCTCAGCGATGCAGCTCATGTTTCTGAAAAAGGACAGTAAAAGATATGATTATAAGTTCCCGCTATTTATCCACTGTGAAACACTTTTAATTAGGAAGGATACTGATGCATTATTCAGGCTTGAAGCTTTCGATCAAATTTTGGTATTACGCCCTGGCTAAGGCCCTCCTGGGAATTGGTTTAGGACTTATCGACTTGGGAAGCCAGGGGCAGGGGACTGCCAATCTTCGATTTCCCTCGTGGTAATATTCTTCATTTGTCGAACCTTACAGAAAGCCTGTCTCAATTCCGAAAAATCTTTCAGCGGTGCCTCATCAACCTGTCGATTTTTCGTTGAAGAGGCTACACAATTTACAAGCTCAATCGCAAATTCTTGGCTCCTTAATACAAATTATTAGTAAGTCTGACTTTTTTATGAGACGAAAAATTCCGTAGTGTTTGTGCGTCAGTGAGGAGAAGAAGGAAAAATTGAATTTTGTTCTATCGTCAGATGTGCAGGGTGAAGCATAACCCGCAGACTGCTAAAGATGAAGAGGTGAACATGAACATGTCCATGAAATACGCGGCCGTGATCCGCTTGATCCACTTGTCCAATTTCCAAGGAGAAAAGGCATGTTTGATGTGAAAATGTCAACAGAATTATAGCAACGAGCGCAAAGTAGCACAAAGCTAAGGCTTATTGTTAGTGATTAAACCAAAAACTAAAAAAAATTCTAACCTTTGTGTTGGTTTGAAAAAGAAGCGATTTTTGCAAATGCAACAACTTGTATCAAACTATTCCTTGGCAGTCGTCTGGATCAACATGTGCACGCCATCAAGCCAACATTGGGACAAGCACCTAGCAGGACAAGCGCGGTTCAGTCAACACGAACGTACTTATACTTTTCGACATGAATGCAACTGACGATGAGCACAAAGATGAGAGGCGGTGCCTGCATAATCGAAGTCAGAATCAATACAAGTAAACGACATTTCAAATAAAGGCACACAAAAGTCGTTTTTGTTTCGTGTCATGTGCATAGCAATCAAGATTGTGCTCAATAATTAGCATATTTTCGATGTAGACAGGCTTTAATCTCTTTATATTGTTCGCGCAAAAGCGAAAAGCAAGCGTGGCATGTGTGTGCCGCCAGCATTCTAGAACTTATACAAATTTTCTATCCTTCTTGAAACGTAAAATTAAATTTCTCCGTCTCTTTTCTGCTGCACGAACAATTTGATCGTGGGCCTTTATTTCTTTTTCGAACAGTAAATCCATTTATTCGCTTGATTAGCGAACCAAAGACACAAAAGAGGGAATATAATAGGCACAAAAAGTACGAAACTCAGAAGCCGCAATAGGTTTCGATGAAAAGGTGAGGACCAGAAATTAATCTCACGCGCATCGATTACTACGCTCGAATAATCCACGCTATACCACAAGAAAGTACGATATGACTTGATGCAACTTCCAAGAACGGAGTGATCCTCCTCACAAATGGACGTATGGGTGAGGTTGGGACTGAAAGTGATTATTCTCAGAAAAGTACCAGAATGGGGTGGTACCAGAACCCCACTACATTTCATTAGCGCACACTACTGGTTGGTGTTATACTCGCGACTAGGCGAATAACTTTTTCTGATGAGTCCCTACATGCTCAGTTATGCCATTGTTTATATGGTGAAACATTAGCATGAAGATAAAGTGGTGAAAAAAGAAGGATTATTGAGTGTTTTGTCTAGGTTAAAATCATTTATCATCAGCCACTGCAGTTCACTCGCATCTGCAGCCTATTAGTCCAGAGCTTTATCACATTAAGGCTGCTATGAGGCGCAAACACCGCAGTTGATCCTTATCTAAGCCAATCCAAACAGCAGCGGCACATTGCAGCTTTGATGCTGACATCTGAATGCAATTGTTTGCGGCGCAGCTTGTGGGAGAGCTTGCTCGCTCGTCAGTCTCTCGTTTGGTTCCTGGCACGTGCGGTTGTGTCGTGAGTTTGAGTAAAGCTGGGGGTGATTGGCATCAGCGATGAACCAGTGGAAGCTTGGTAAGTCTCTGGCCTAGTTGCGGTCCTAATACCGTATCTGGGAGATAGGAAACTGGTAGACCCGGTAGTGTAAAAACATCGCTATAAAACAATACCCCATGCCCAGTTAGTCGTGCATCTGCTTCAGTGTCGAGCGGTTGGCTGCTTTGAATTTCATCAACTCATATTGCTAAAAAATTCCATCGATCAACAACGCTCTCCAGATCGTCGCTGTGACCTCTATCCTATCGATGCGATCCGCTGCCACGAATTATCCACATCAAACGAGCAAGAGAAATACAATGGTTGTGTTGTATAACAAATCATTAGCGGGATTCGAAAAAGCCGATGAATCATCGAGTGTTGCTCATATCTGAAAAATCTGAAAGAAGGGCGAATTGACGAGAATGAGAAATGCTGTAGTCTCGATATGAATCCTAGAAAATTCAATTCAAGTTACAAGTCTCTGCCCTCTTTTACCGACTGTGAGACCTCGTAGTTCATTTTGGGTCGCTCGTTGGTGCAATAAGTTCTATTGACAAATTAACACTAGGGTCAATGGTCCCATTTACTTTGGTGACACGCAAGTTACTTGTGCACTCGTAACATGCGGGCTTGTATTGCCTGTAATTTGGTGAAACTTGGCCCTCAGGGATACAAATGAGTATTAGCATATTATATCAGCATGGCAGGATGAGAAACAGCTGGATGCATGAAGTACCTAGCAAATAAAACTCTGCCGAGTGAAAAACCCTGATAGGCAAGACAAGACACCAGTTAAAAAATGCGTTGGAAACAGAGATCAGGCAGGGCAGGTATCGAGTTAAGAATACCCCATGCCCAGTTGGTCGTGCGTCTGCTTCAGTGCCGAGTGGTTGGCTTCTTTGAACTCCATCTATTCATATTGTTAAGGAATGTCGTCGATCAACAACGCTCTCCTGATCGTCACTGTGATCTCTCTCCTATCGATGCGATCCGCTGCCACAAATTGTTCACACCATACGAGCAATCGTAATCCCATGATTTTGGACGTTGAAATATCCGTAGTGAGCTTCGCACATGCTGAAGAACTATGCAAAAATACGGGAAATAGCCTGCTGAATCTGAAATCGCCAGAAGATGACACCTGTTTCAGCGAGTGGTTCAATGCATATTGCAACAAGTCCTGTACAGGCTTTGTCATGGGTAATTCGGCGATGAGGTTCTCTTTCAATCCAGGTAACCCGCCGAAGATCACGTATCAGAATGTTACGAAAGACGCAAGAGCGAACATCACCCACATCATCTGTGAGACCAAATTGAATGAAACGAAGTCGCCGTCTACCAAGGTCAGCTCTGCCCCGAGGAATGCCATTACCACTTCGGCGAAGCCACCCATCTCAGAATCCAAGGCGAAACCATCCTCAAGCGTGTCTTCAGCAAACCCGAACATCGGGCCAGGAGTGAGTCCAGGAGGATCTGGCTCCTCTGAATCGACGCCATTGATCGTGTGGGTCTCGATCGGCATGATCGTCGCGGCAGTTATCCAAATCACCGCTGTGCTCATTTTTCTACAGCGGTACATTCTGCGTGAGAAGCAAGAGAAGACTGAACGATGCGGCAGTACGGTTGAGAAAGGACGGAAGAAGTGACGAGACGAAGAAGATCTTCCCCAGAGGAATAGATGACAAAGCGAATGCGATCAAGACATGTGTGCTTGATGATCGTGTTTTTATTTACTGGTTATTCGATCTTAGCAAATATACGCGTTCGAGTAGTGATCATGCCAAACTTGTGCATCCTCTTCAATGCAGTAGATCGTATCAGCGGGTTGTTTGAAGTTCTTTGATGGGACGCTGCGGGACATGGTGCTGCTCATTAGCCTGCCCCTGTTTTAACATGAAGACATCTTCCGATCAACAAGCGGAACTTTTGTAGGACCTATGCCCTTATTTCGAGGTGGCTCTCTGAATTCCTTACACCGTTTTTTTTTTTGGTTTTTGGTTCCTTCTGGACCACCAGCCTTCACATCTGAATAAAAGCAAGGAGGACACTGACCTACGACCCATCTACTGTCTGCAGCTTGGTGCTGTCTGCGTCCATAGCCTCTGCATCGTGATGCTCTAAGATAGCACCGTCGTTCAAACACGAGGCAACTTTCACATGATCACTCGACTACAAGGGTAAAGTACAGAAGAAAGCGTGCATCAAACCGCGTCGTGGCTAACCGTCCATACTATACCCGTATGACCGAAGCCACGCGACCCACTAGAAGGTAAGGTAAGCTTTCTGGCAGGGACGGATGCTAGTGAGATTTAGTACGGGACCTTAATTCAAGTCATGCCCAACTTATCCATGGCCAATAGCTTTCGAATCAAATTTATTGTGATCGTACCCATCAGTTTTCACCCAAATTCATCCGTCCTTGAATATTCCATTCGTGCACGCAGCGTATGGATGGAACATTCAAGATCTTAGATCAAGCAAGTGAAAGAGAGCTCAAAGAAGCAACATCTCGATTCGGCCAAGTCAGGGCCATCGGCATGAAAACGAAGCCCCTGAAAATTCAAAATTCTGATGACCACCACAGCATACTGACTACGACTTGCATCGATTGCGTAAACAACCAGGGTCAGATGCCAGCTACCGAAGGGCTAAAAGAAGAAATGAGACATTTACAAGCTTACAGTACTAAATTTAAATTTAATTTAAAAGCTAAAAATTTAGCTAAATTTATTTAAAAAAGCATTCAAAAGCTAGCCCGGAAAGCATAAATAAAACTGCCATGCACTAACTGGAGCCCACGCACGCCCAATATTCAGTGCAATGCGGCAACAAGTAAAACCAAGTGGGCAACAAGCAAATACACAGTAATGCACAAAAACCCAAGCCTATCCGTCACATTAGCAGCGTATTTCCATTCGTCTGATCTCTCATCAGCCATTTGCTTATCGATTCGGAATAAGATTTCCCTGACAGTTCTTATCATTTCCATCCAGGCAAACGCTACTTTGAACTCTTCAGCCACTGGTTTCACTTCGTCGCTACTGCCATCCAGATCGCCCAATGTCAAGCCGGCTTGTTGGCGTTCTGCGCGCTGTTTCGTCAATTCGAGTAGCTCTTGACCTTCTCGAGTTGCTTCACGCTTATCTTTGGGACGGACGGTTGTTTTGAAGAGCGATTTGCGTCGCCACTTCGACTCTGCTAATGGCTCCATACAAAGTAATCTGGGAATCCATTGAAAGAAGATTTTTTGAGCCTGAAAACGAGAGTCTCAGTTAAAAATTTGGGCTGGCATCGCCGCTATGAGGACCTCTTTTTGTGACTGCGCTGTTCCCAGAAACATATACAACCTTAGCTAAGCATAATACACCTTTAGCTCAGCACTGGGTCGGCTTGGATTGGACAATCCGATTATATCTAGATTAATCTAAAATTGCATCTATTAACCAAATATACGAAAGTCAGACTGATCGAAGGGCGAGTCACAATGCTCGCAAAAGTGCTTTTTTATATTCAAAATTAGTCAGATGTCGTACAAGCTCCTTTTCGCCAAGCTCTAAATCAACTACGAATCCTCAAGGAGCTTTCGAGTCACAACAAATCAAGCACGCTCCTTTTGTCTTCGCTTCAAAAGAATGAGTCATCAATCCATTCAAACTCATGAGAAAAATCAGTTTTTCAGATTCCCAGGCTTATTATCACTTGGGATCATACAGTATTTATAGCCACGGCTGTGTCCCACATACCTACGCTGAAAATACCTGCTACTTGTCGTAGGTGCGTTTGGCCTGTGGAGAAGGTATGTAGTGTATGTGGTTGCCTTAACCAGGCGCCTCATATACGGAGCAGTTGCCTTCGTTGGTCGCTCGATACGCTGCCCCATACCCCCTCCCACAGGGCAATCGATCTTTGACAGGGACATACCTGTTCTCTCAACCTCGCCACGCTGTATCGTTTCTTATGCAGGTTGACCACACAGATGCTGATGGCTAGAGTGATGGCAGCGGCCACAAGAATGCAAAGGAAGTACGCCCCTGTAAGCAAACCAGGGTCATCACTGCACCAAAGTCCACACGCAATCTCCTTACCGAGAAATGAGACGGCTCGCCAAGGCTTCGACCCCATGCCAGTCATGAACAGTCCATAAACTGTAATCATAAGCAAAGTGCCCACACCTAAAATAAGGGACCAATCAACGAGTCACTTGACGGGTAGAAAATAAGCACTTGCTTAAGATTATTCTCTCCTGGCTATCAGGAGTCAACGAGAATTGCAGCAATATGAGAATGCAGAAGATAAAGCAAGGAAATAAGAAACCAATCACGTATGGTTTGGGCAATCGCTCAAATCTGATTGTCATGATCAATTTCGGAAAAGTTTGGATATCATCGAGACTACTATCGAGTGTTTCATCCACGCGTCTCTCAATGCTGACCCCTGAAAGAAAAATTCTAGATGGATTTTTCGAATTTTAGATGCAAAGAAGTAGGTTTAATGGATTCTTAATGTGAGGTCGATTTGGCGGACACTTGCCGCTTGCAAAGTGGACGCTGAAGCGAGATACAGTTTTCTGCATGGCGGAAAGTCCATAATTATGTTTGTAGAGCTTCTAGACCCATCCTATCCTGACCCGGTCAGGGTCACCCCCACCTGCGAGTGAATAGCGTCAGCGGGCATGCTTGCTTGCTTCACACTCAAACGCGCGAGAACACAAAAACTCAGCAGTTTTGCAGAGTTGAGGCTCGAGCCCTGACGAGCCCTCCGCATTTTGCTATCATGACCCGAGCGCAGATGTGAGTTGGTCCAGTGAATCTACAGTGCTAGGAATCTGTCTACCCCTACATCAACCATCTAAGATTGCAATATCTGAAGTATCTAGTGTGGTGGTTCAGGGACGCGCTGAGGCGCCCATCACATATCCATACCAAGTCCACAAGCACGTCCTACCTGTCACTTCCCAACGTACATCCCATCGAAACTCATCCAATCTAAACACGTCGTAATAATCCAAGTCCAAGAGTGAGCCATCGTAGGATAGACTTCCCCAAATCAGCACACACTCCTGCTTGTCGAATGGAAACCAACCGTAATAGAGATGACAGGACGAAGTGACGGTGACTGAGGCGAGCATGGACACCAGACCATCCGACTCAACAACTACTTGCTCGTGTGGACGAATTGTGCAATCTCGGACACTAAAAAAAGAATTAGCATTAGCATTACGAAGATGAGTCAAAGAACGGGTGTATGTCAGTTGAGCCGTTCTTGATTGCGCCATTTATAGTTGCGCTGACCTATTTGCGCCACGTCCCAAGTGCGCTGGCCCCCGAATTGCTATTATTGGTTTCGTAAACATGGACCTTGAGCACACCTTTCAAAAGAAGTTAAAATGGGATTCAATTTAAAAGCATACTTGGCAATGAGTAGGAAGCATGTATGTGAGCTACCCTTTGACTGGTAAGATAATAACCGTACATACCTTTTTAATTTTTGATTTGTCTATGAATCATAAATAAGCGTCTGTGTATACTGATATACAAATACAAAAGTAAATTTTACCTTAGATAATAGCTCAGCTAGTCACCAGCGCAACTCAAAGCGGCGCAATTAAGAGTCGGCGCAACTGGGTATTTACCTTCTAACACGGTGCAGGGATTTAAATCCCCACCATCGACTCCCACTCCATGTCCACTCGGAAAAGTACCGATCTCCCGCCCAGGAATGCTGCTTACACAGGGGACACGGTCAGCCTACCTTGCAACATCAGATTCTGAAAGAGTGTAGGAAAATAATTTGATTGGCTGATCCGAGACATGGAAAAACGAGACGATTCCTCAAAACAAGACAACAGCATGAAAGGAGTGTCGTCGCGGCCAACAAATCCCCATGAAAAACGGAATGAGTGACCACCAGCAACGTTGAAATGACAACGTGGTCAACTTTTTCGCATGCGTACTGAATTTTGCTACCGACTGACACCAAATGCTTCAAGACTCTTTTGTCATGCCCCCTCCTGATGCAGTATCTGACAATGAGAAAATCTTACCAATTGAGCACAGCAATGTCAGGTTTCCAAACAGAGCTTGTTGATAGTCGCACTGGTCCTGTGATGTTTTCTGTTTCTGAATCCCACGATAAGAAATCATCGAACCATGTCTAAACAAAAAATTCAGATTAGAAAAACTTACAGAAACAGATTATATAACTCACCAGTTTCAACCACATGACTGTCGTTATCTCGCCGTGTGCTTCGTCCTAAGAGTAAGCCGAGAAAAGTCTATTGCGGAGACAAAATTTTATCTGGACATAAAAGTAGATGGTGTATGTATGAAGCCAAGGTCCATGTGCAGATTGACACCAGTGTCTCCTTTCGTAAAAGTCAGGACAACTAACTGGTCAAAGTCAACTTCTGGTCAGGCAGCACTCCTCCTTACTCCTTTCTTGAAATGAAGTGTCCCCTAACCACAAATCCGAACGACCTCTTCCAACCAGCCACATTTGAATTTTACCCTTTTTTAACATCCCACCATGCAACCATGCAAAAGCGATGAGCGACGGAACAGGATGAGGAAGAAGGATGAAAACAAAGCTTACCACATCGTGCAGTTTCTTCATGGTGGCCTGTGCAGTAACGACAACAGTATCCGAAGTGTTTTCCAAGGGGCGCACCCGATTGTCATATCCTTCCAAGAGAAAGTTTATCAAACTCGATTCTGACCCATTGCAATCGCGACATACTGCAAAGTTATTTATTTCAAAATTGGGCATTTTCAAATCACAAAAATTGAAATTACTTACAAAAAATGCACAAAGTGAGGAGCAAATACAAAAACCAATTCTTTTTCCACATTTCCACTAAAATTCTGTGTCAGAACAACGAGTGACTATGTCTGTCCATCGACTGGCAATATTACGACGTGTCGTTTCCGAGCGATGGAACGACAATGCTAGGCTCGTTTCTATGCGGGTAGAGGCAGTCGGTCTTTGCCTTTCTGGATCAATAAGTGCCAGCCGACGACGAATCCTGGGCGAGGGACGAGTGCGCGCAGACAAACTGGAATATTCAGTGTCAAAATGTCTTAATGCCTTTTCTGGGGGACATTTTGGAGTAGCATGTTTTGCAATGACGCCGGATATAAAATGGCATTGATTGCAAAAAGCCTGGTCCCAAATTGTATCAGTACTACTGTGATAGCTTTTTGGGATTTGGCAAGACATAACTCGTAAGTCAGTGTATTACACTCTCAGTAGTCTGCTTGGAGGCAGACTCTTGGCACTCTTTTACTCCGGCATCTACGAATAAGGCAAGCATTACAGTAGGGTACAAAAGTATGCACGTATCTCCAGAAAATATCACGTGATTTGCAGGTGATACAGTGCAGTCCAGACTTGGCAGCAGCACAAGCACTTAATCAATCCAGGATCAGCCTACAATCAGTACAAGTACTATCTTGATCTTATCCGCATGTTTGATTACTTGCCACTTTGACCACCCGCATTGCCACCATTTTGTCTTTCGGCAGCCTTGGCTGATTGGGCAGCATTGACAATCTTGTCTAATCCACCATTGTACATTGTCTGCACTTTGCTCTGCCACTCGTTTTGGAGAGCTTGGAAATTCGACGTGGTGTCTGAGCGCAGCTAAAATTGGAATTATTAGAACAGTGAACCAAACGAAGAGAAAACATTGACACCACAGGAGAAGTATATGGAGACCTTTCCCAAAATATATACGAGCCCATCACTTACTTTGTTCTGGAATTGTACTACGTCGTCGTAGTATCTAGTAACATTTTGCAAGGATGACTGAAATTGTTGACTGGTCCCCTGAGCTAGCGTGTTAGCGTTGGCTTTTACTTGGCCCAAAAAGTTGATCATATCTTGCACTTTTTGGTCTAATTCCTAAAAATTACTCATTTTTACTCATATTGTCATGAGCAGCTTTGTAAGACGCACCTGGCGGCTGCCAGCAAACCATCCTTGAATATTCTGATATTGACGAGTGAACCAATCACCAACATTTCGAAAAGCAGCTCGTATATTGCCCCAGGCTGACTGCCATTCGTTTCCACTGCTATACCCTGGTCTAGATTGACCACCGTCAGTCTGTGCGGACGGTGCTCCAGTAGCGTAGGCTACAAACAGCAGAAAGATAATCCAAACTTTGGACATGATTCTAGCGATAGACACGTTGAAGAGGTAGAACGAGTTGAGGGAAATTCTCGGCACCACTCTCGGCTGTGCTCGTTGCTAGTAGTGACTGCTGCAACTTTGTCAACCAAACTCGAAACGGAGAAAGCTGAACTCATTTGTTATCTTGACTTTGCACAGTAGGGCCTAGCAAGAGCTCACGTGCTTCCACGAGATATCCTCACTTCGCGTAAAAAGATCGAACTTAGGGCGAGGATAGGCTGGTTTTCTGTTTTGTTTTCTCAAGTGGCATAGACATGCAGCATGACGCACGTGCACTTGAGCACACCTGTGGTGTGTGAGTAAGATACTCGTATGTTTTCTTCATTACAGCAAGGCAATGGAGCAGAAACACATAGTGATGTTCATGAGTCGTGCTTTCATTCTGCGAAATACTTTACAGCAGAAGGTCTGGTTATTACTGATAACGCCCTGATAAGCCCAGAGGTTTGTTGTGATGTCTACAAACGCCGTTGCCCACGATTTTTTGGGCCTGAACGTGCCACATTTACGATTGCCTTTACAGTATACTTTAGATCAGGCACGAGGCCTTCGGGAGTCTTCATCTCACGATTTGGTCTGATGTTTTTTTCCGTCGGCATCCCCAGTAATGAACAGTGAGTGTATCACACGACTAACGAAAAAAATTTCGTAAAATAATTCAATTTGTGTATCAAAGCTAAACAAAAATATATTGTGTCATATTCTTCAAAAAGCAAGTTTTGGCGACAACAAAAGCTAGAGGCCCATTAAGCAGTGCTATTAGTGATCACAGGAGTTACTTCTGGATCCCTTTGTCTAACTTCCATTTTAGCAGCTTCGGCAGCACCCACAATTTTGTCCAATCCCGAGTTGTACATGGTTCGCACTTTCCCTTGCCATTCATCCTCCAATTGTTGGAAACTGGCCGAAACATCGGAACGTAGCTGAAAGTCAGAATTTTTCTGCTTATGACGGGAAAGAATACACTAGCTTGCTGGGACTTACCTTTTGTTGAAATTGTACCACATCATTATAATAATTGTTGACATTTTGAAGAGCCGCTTGGAGTTGTGATCCAGCGCCTTGTACAAGCGTGTTAATGTTTTCCTTGACTTGACCAAGAAAGTTCACCATATCTTGAACTTTTCTTTCAAGTTCCTAAAACGGACAGAGAACGAGCTTTATATAGGCAGTCTAAGGAAGACCTCTTAGTCTTCTTGCCTGCCTGCTGTTGGCGAACCAATTTTGCACAGTGCGATACTGCCTCACGAACCAATTTCCTACATTTCGGAAAGCGGCTCGCAAGTTTTGCCAAGCCGCCTGCCATTCATTATATTGTTCCGGCTGCTGCTCGCTAGCCTCTTGGACATTAGGCCGAGTATTCACTGACGAAAGAAATGCAGTGACCAGAAGAATAATGAACGTGTATCCTGTGTAGGCCATCGAAAAATTCTCAGGGCGCGCTCTCGTCTCGGGATAAGACAATGGCTACGGACAGCCACGAGCAGAGTAGAAGACTCACGATCAGTGAAGCGTGGAAAGCTCGAGGGTAGCAAAAAGCAAAAGCGAAGTGATAAATGACACATTCATTTCGAAACAACTGTCGCAAACTAAAGTATATCAGTCTTTGCAGTTGACTTTTGGACCATGCATGGCTTCGCAGTGACATAGTCAAGTTTGTTTTGGCAAAAGTTGGATCTAGTGAAGGTAAAGAAAATAACATTTACCTTTGCCAATCATTGGTAGCGGAAGTGTGCTGTACCGGCGGCCGACTACATAAAGTTCACTAAGTGTGTTGGAGTCCTAACTATGGACTATACCTGCTAAACAGTGGTGCAGAGGTTAGTAACCCAAACTGGAATGCTACCTCGGGGACCCGAATCAAGGTCTTAAAAAGGCAGGTTGCAAACTCAGAAACATATGAAATACCATAGTTAAAGGAAATTTTACATTTCCATCTCTGCGCAGGCAGTTTGTGTGGCACTCACGAACTCACCAGCTTCGCACCAATGGCCTGGAAGTACTCATGGCTCGAGAAGATTTTGTGAATCCACCCCTGGAAATCAGAGGAGAGGATGACACAGAGAATGGCGGTTTGTTATTCAATTCTAGATATTCCTGGCGCCCTTTCTTACAGAGGCCAGGAAGGATATCAATCACGAGCAACAGTTTCTACGGCTATAAAAACGCAGTTTCTTGAATTCTCCAAAAAAAGGTGTAAAAAGGGCGATTCGAAATAGATTGATCTACATAGAAGACGGTTTGATTTTGTTTTGTCATGAGGCAAGGTAGGGCACTACCCGTAAATGTGATGCGCCATAACTTTTTCAGCTCGCTTGGAGCTTTATGGAAGGTCAATCTAAGATTCGATAACTCTATAGTAACTTCCTAATTCAGAAAGTTTGGGGCCTCTGACTTGTCAGCAAATGCAGATTCGTGACAAATATGCATGCTTTATCCACGCCTCTCCGCGAGTACGGCCCACTAGCTCATGTTCATGTCTTACCACATCAGCAAACGCTTCTGCGCACTCGAGGGAGAAGGGACACATTTTACACGAAATGATTTACCGGCCCGCGAGTCGAACACTCGCCCGTAACTGCGCACCTGGCGTGAGAGGCAGGACGCCTAACCCACCAGGTCACGAGGCCGGTAAAGCTCCTACACTAGCACTAGCAGCAGTGTCTCCTTTGCATTCGAGACTTTTTGCACAAAAAATGAATTTTTTATATATTGATTTTCCCCTCACTTGACAGAGTTAGCAGCAGAAACAAGGTATTGCATGCACGAGCAAATAGTGCTTATGTCCAGCGTAAAAGACGGAGGTAGGCACTGTGATACTATGGTTCTCCTGCTGCAGGGACTGAAGCACTTTGACAGGTTGTTACTGGTCACCAGACGCAAGGCAGGCCTAGGTGATAAAAGCTCACAGCTCACATTATCAGCGAGTATTGTTCGACTCGCGGCCAGGCACCCATATCATTTCTTGAGTGATAAGTTCCTTCGACCTTAAGTGCGTTTCTGCTGTGGTAAAACAAGAACAGGAAAGAAACAGGGGCTCGACACTGGAAGGGGCATGTCAGGGGGCTTACAGGATTTTAAGCAAGTCCGCTATATAATGTACACTGTTAGCATTTACTATTAGGTCTGCTTTAGTGGTATGGCCCTAATCACGGGCAAATTTGTTAATGATAGGAATAACAATGGTGAGGGAGGACAAAGTTATAAACAGAAAATCAAACAATGGGCGCTCATAACATGTTATGACGCAGGTACTCATACTTGACATAGCAGTTTTACCCTGAGGATAAAAATCAAGGGGCTATAGGATTTCAAATTCGCACCTACGGATTACAAGTAAGCACAATATTGCTCCGTACGAATTGGTCGCCTATGCGATAAAGTCAGACTGACATTGAATGGGGAATGGGGATGTGATTATACTACAGCAATAGAGTTCTGTCGTCTTCACCCTGATTTGTCTAAAATTTATTTTCATCACCTCACCAGATCATCATCTCGGATCAACAACTTTTGTTTTTTATGCCGCGTCTACAGAAGAATTCTGGCGCGGTGACATTAACTACACCCGAAGCAGATGCCGGCTAATATAAGCTTTGAAAACTACATAGGTGGTTTGAGTCCCGCCTCTACACATTTTCTGTCAGACCTGCCATAACTTCGCAGTTCAAAGTCCACGCGATACTGAAGAAATAACTCAAAAACAGCCAACTTTACATGCCAACCATAGGAATAGCAGAAACAATAAATAACAAAGGACTGCCAAATAAGCAATAGACATCAGCGAGCTAAATGATTGTCCAAATAGTGATATTGCCTCACGCCCACCCGTAGCATATCTCCAGCCCTCGCCCACTCCACCCCTCATCTCAAGCCACGCTCACAGGGACAATAACAGAAGAATAAGACGCGCAGCGGGGACCAAACGAGGAGAACACGTAGTCAGTACAGGTACAGGTATATCACATAGTCTTCAAGCATCCCTCAGCATCATCCTCATAGCGAACGAATTCAAGTCGCAGGGGTGATGATCGTAGTAACATCCCACTGCAAAGTTACCAGCGTGGTCACGTAGGGCAATGGCCAAAGCTTCGGTCATTTGTATATGATAACAACTGGCGGTTAGTTTCAAGGGGTTTTGCCTGGTGTGATGTTGAACGATCAGATCGACCAAAGTTTGAGCCGTCACGTCAACCGAATTCCATAGACACAATTGCTCCAAGGCGGGAAACGATTGCAAGATCAAAAACAGTTCCACACTATGTAAGCCATTTAGGGCCAAAATTTTTAAAGTCGACTGATTATTGCTTGCGTACATGGGCAACAAGGAAACCCAAGGGATGCCGTTAATCACATCCAGACGAAGGTCGGTCAGACCTTTAAAATGAGAAACACGAGTCAGAGCCTCAGCTTCCATGTTTTCAGCGTGCAATTCCAAACTAGCCAATTTTGGACAGCCTTCTACGATGGCTTTGATTACAGAAGCGGTTATTCTGAAATTAAAGCATGTTTGGTTACAAAGTCATAAATCAGAACCAGCTCGTCCTACCCTTACCTGGGTGCCCATACGTAAAGATCAGTCAATTGATTCAGTCGTCCCAACTGCTCCAAGCATGTCGTAGTCAAGCTCTCGCTTGCCTGTCTTCCCAAACAACCCAACTTTACCGAACGTAGTTTTCCGCATTGGCTGATCAAATTGATAAGAGCTGATTCGGATGGGAAACTGTCCCATTCGGAGAACAGTTTCAAGTGCTTCAAATATCCCGCCCCGCGTTGAGCCAACTGACCCAATGCATCATCGACCAGGCACGGGCACGACTGGACAAAGTGCAGGCGTAGGTCTTCCAAGTGCGGAGGCAATTCGCCCAGTGCCTCGCCCGTTAGACGACCTTCCGGTGTACGACCGACCTAGTCCAAAAGTGCTGATTTGACAGGAGTCATGGCATGTAGAAAGCACCTCACCTTTTCCAAACACATCGATTTCAGTTGGCGAAAGTGATGAAAGATAAAGGAAAGGTCTTCATCGAGGAAAGCGGCCGTTGGTACGATCAAGTGCTCCAAAGATGGACATTTATCCGCCATGACTTGCAGAAGTTGGCCCAATTTATTTCTTAGACGAAATCGACCCACACCTTCTAATCGGACTCGCGATACATCGACTGCATTGAGATCGATGCTAGCCACAAAGCGACCGCATTTCGACAACAGGCCCGAAAAGTAGTCGGGCATGTAAGGCGAGGCTCGTTGTTGTTGTTGTTGTTGATAATCCAGACACGAATCAGGGGGTGGGAAGGAACGAACACGTGACCAACCCAGTTTGGTCAACGATGCCCATTTCCGACAAACCGATTCGCAACGAACACGTGAACGGATATCGAGATTTGTAAATATCTTGACCCAGATCTCGTCGGGTAAACGCTGCTCCATTGGCACCGAGGGCATCAGGCTTCTCTGAAAATTTAGAGGGCGTTGTCTGGATGTTGAAGGTCCTATGACCTATCACTGTAGTAGTGCGTATGCTGGGCGTCCTCTAACGGTTCTGTAAAGCATAAGGTGGGCTTAGGTTTTGCATTACTGGATAATGATCCTTGGCTATTATGATCTGAAAGGTCGATCCGTGACAGGTAGTGCTACATGGGTGGGATAACAAATTTAGTGAAACAAACCAAGTCATACGATTTCAGCCGCCTCTTCCTCTTCATCCTGTTCCTGCCCACATTTCTGTGCATAAGCTTGCTTTGTGTATCAACACGCACGAGTGGATGCGACTGACTCAAAGCCAAGAAGAGGAGAGTCATGCGGCTCAACACGGGATAGCATCCTGGGGCGACCTTAAATCAGCTCTTTGGGGCTTCTTTTCTGCTGAGAAGCGGCCGTAGAGCTGCTACTTAGGCATCATGTCATAAATGTACAGGAGGAGGGGACTAAGTGGAGGCCACTGACTATGCTAAATATGGACCATAAAATAGTGACGAAAATTCTCTTAATGAGACTGAGCAAGGCGATGCTGAAAATTATGCATTCTGATCAGACGGGAAATTTCAGGCTGGGACCATCAGGACTTGCAGATGGCTTACCGCAAATAGGGAAGTCTGCAATCGAACTTTAGCTTCTGCCAAACTCGGATCCAATGTAAGCGCTTTTCTGTAAGCATCCTCCGCCGTTTCAATTCGACACAAGCCCTCCAGGGATTGAGCCAACAGGAAAAATGTCTCCGCGTCGTGCTTGCCATTTGCCAAAGCCACATCGCAGTCTTGTTTGGCCATGTAGTACCTAGAAAACACGATTGTGATGTGATTGATGATAAATGAGAGGATGCGCTGACAAGCCAGTCGCATCTGATGCACCCTACACAACTGCTGAGAGCAGCCAAGGAAATATCTCTTGACTTTGGAAACTCTTGGATAAGAATCAGTTCGAGTCCAGATTATCTCTTTAGAAATCCGCTAGAAGGTCTTTTCCCAGATTTCGTTTCTACGGCTTCTCGGGTCTATGGACTCAAGCTGGATGACCGTGAATACGATTCCCATGCTGAGACCACTGGAAACCTATTTCTCATCTTCGATTCCCTGCAGAAGTAGATCAGTATCAACGCATATCCATGGTTTTGTGACATGGTTCCGCACGAAAACCAACGCAGATATTGGGATTTTCTAATATCTAGGTTGGACTGTTGGCCCATCGAATATCCAAACTGACTCACTTCTTTTGAGCCAAATACGCTTTTGCGCGGAGAATATGGCTATTGATCAACTCGTTTTGGATATGACGCAGTAGCTTTTGAAATTGCGTCACCGCTTTACTGCTTGCAGCCACAGCCGCAGCATAGTTCTTCGTTTCCAAACCGAAAAGTGCCTGAATAAGACGAAAACTAGTCAGGATGAAAGATTGTATGGTGTGTGGCAAAGTACCCTTGGGCCTGTCCATTGGAGGTCTGCAGTAAACTCACTTGTCAGCCAGTTAGTGAGAGGGACCTAACTCATCCTTCGAATTGGGGGAGACCAAAAACAGCAGGCGAGGAGGCACAACTGCACAAACTGGTTAGGGATCTGGTTTGGACTATCGATTCCGATCGCCCACACACGACTGCCGGCTGTTCATTGCACACGTGGCCCGACCAAATATTCCTAACCTGGTTCCTGAACTGGAAAGCTTCGCCGATTTCCACGGTTTCCATATTTGTTCAGCCTGATCGGCGAACAGAGCGGAAGAGGAAACTTTTTAACCAACCTCCCAACAACACGTATGAGCAGCGAATGGTAGTTGTAGGAAACGTTGGCGAGGGCACGCGCCAGTCTTATGACGGCGTAGATTTATCGAAAACGAAAAGCCAACTGGCTCGTGTAAGAGACGAGAAGCAAGCGAAGTTGAGGGTGCAAAAGCGAAAAGCACACAAGACGTTTTCCTCTTGGACAAGTACCAGGCCGATCAGCAGGCCGTATATTGGATATGGTTTAAAGTGGCCGAGACGGCAGTCGTCGAGTCTTCTGACTGGCTCCACCGACCGACGGCTGGTTTCTCTTATGGCAATGCGAGTCAGTTAGCGCCAGCCGCCGCCACCTTTCTCAACGGTGAGCCACTGGAAAATAAATTTTTACCTTTCGTTAAAAAATCTTAGCATTCCCTCAATCGAGCATTCCGTCAGTCTAGTCTCGTATCGACTACACTTCACATGCTATTTCCATAGTCCAAGGGAAAGCTAGGGGACTGAGGGTATATTTGACACCACTCCAATCAGGCTCGAGTCACGCCCCTCTGCGTGACTGGTTTATTGCCAGCCGATCGTTCAGTGCAGTCAAAACAAAAACAAAACAGCAAATCGAGTGGAACAAAGTCGTTTTGGATTAGGGCCCAAAAGAATAATCACGAGTCGAGGCAACATTTCTGTGCTTTCTGGCAAATGTCGACCACGTAAAGAAGGTTTGTTCAGAGCTACATTTAGTAATCATCAACAACGCCGTAAGACTAATGTTTGGTTGGGATTACAGCGTGAATGTTGACTAGTTCCTGGTGACACAAAACAGTCGTGTTGGGGAGGCAACTTGGTGATTTCAACCTCGTTTCGGAAAAGTATTATCAGCAATAAAGAAAGCCTTTCACACAAAAGGAACGCACATGTAGCTGCTGTCCAGTCCAGTGAGTCAGCGAGTGGACCATGGAGCCACCATGCACTGTGTAGCTACCGGTGGCAGTGCTGTGGCTCTTACTGCAGGCACATATCCGCTCCACAGAGCAGATTCTACTTTTTATTCACATTTTCCGCTTTCACGAGGGTAAATTTTGCCATGTTTCTTGAAGTCTTTTGAAATCAAACAGCAGGAGCGTCGATTAAATCAAACACTTCTTACCTTGCCGTGAACACTCATTAAGCTCCGGGAGCTTGTTTGGTTTTGAAAAACATCTTCAAAGGAGCGACAAGTATGGACACTACTGCGGCATTAATGCATGTATGACTCAGCTTCGATCGAACTACATAACCTGGCGAACCGAACAAGGACCAGACCAGGATCAGCCCTGCATCTTGTCCGCATGCCTTGCATCAATTCACACTGACTAAAACTGCGAACAGAAAAGGTATCTGAGTGTAGGGTATATGGTAATAGGGCTTCTGGTGAGACATATGAACATATATTAGGGACACAAAGTCACTGCAAAACAAAAAGTAACGACCTTAGCGAACCGAGTATACTGCAGTGACGATCAAAATGTCAAATTTTCTTCCTAAGGTTTTCGCTTTGAGAATGTGTCTAATTATTATGAGTGTCTCTGAGGTTTTGGTCATCAGCCAAGATGTTGAGCTTACTGCAACGTGTCTGATCTAGCCTAAAAATGGTGGTTTATTTTGGTCAAGGTTTTGTTCTGGCGTGCTGTACCTCACCTACTATAATTTAGTGCTCCTCCTTCGGGTTGCCACACGGCACGTATGTTTCCAGCACCGGAATTACTTCCTCTTGCCTGCCCTCTACTGCACTGGGATTGGATCTACTGTAGCCTAAATTGGTTGCTCTTAAGGCGGTTATAGGTGCGACTACCTGGCCCTCTCGTGTCAGGATAGATGAGTTCTTCAGTAGCCGATGACCATCGGGTCGGGTAGTGCTGTCGGTACGGCCTACGTCTTCAGCTTTTTTCGCCTATTTCCGCTCGCCCTTGCGTATCTTTGTACGACTGATCCCTTGTAGGTCCGCAAGTCGATCTAATAAACACCTCACGTTGCTAGTCGCCGTGCGTGAGGGACCGCGCAGAGAGTACCTGCAGAGACCTGCGTAGATATTCCCATCTGTGCTGACCGCATGTCTCACTGGTTCGGCCGGTTTGGTCTAGTTTAGTGAAAAAAATCCAAATGTCTGGTTCGGGCTCTTCGTAGTTTGGTTAAAAGCCGTTTCGTCAGACCCGGTGTGTGATGACCCACCAGATGAGCACCGTCCGCATGTTGTTTCTGATAAAAGGGGTAAAGAAGTGAGATCAATCGGGAAGTTTTGACCGCATTCAATTCTTATCCATATTCACGACGTGACTTCTAAATTTGACATGCTATTTCTTTAAACTCGAGCCTTGCCAGCTCATTAACGCAACGGCGCAACAAGATTATTCCCTAATTTTCCAAAAGTTACAAATTTACGGAAGCTCTTTCTGAGCGCATCATTCAAGCTCAGGTAGACCAGCGGACCAACACAATGGTTGCACATCCAAATGGATTGTGCTCCGAGACAAGCACTGAGTGATGTCCATCCAAATATGTTGACCAAGGTGAAGAAGAAATCAGTTGATGTGAAAAAGCAGCCAGTGATAAAGCACTGAATCAGTAATTTGACCTCTCCGCGTCTGTTTCGCGAGGCCACCAATGACTCTTCAACCAGTACTCTGGTTTGGTGGACCTGAATCAGCGATAAGATATTGAAAGTCATGTCCAGAACGACCATGGCCGATGTGAAGCCACAATCGACCCAGTGCCAAATGTATCCCAATGTTGTACTGAGATCGAATCCCCACGTGAATATTTCAGGGTACAGGGAGAAGACGCTCGAGCCGGGCAACACTGTGCCGCAAAAACAGACGATGGCCGCAGGTACCCACGCCACGATTTGAAACAGCCAGAGTGTCCAAGTCCTGGAAGGATATCTTCTTAGCTAATTCCATGTTACTGCGGGAAAATGACCAGCTGCGGCCAAAAGTGAGTAGACTTCCGCCTCTCACGCTAGGGCGCACTTACAGGAAAGGGTTCGAGTCCCACCTGAGAAAAATATCATCGTCTATATATGTATGTTTTCCTTAGCCCCCGAGTGCGCTGTGTGGTGCTTGGCTACGGATAAAGTATAACCCCACGAGGGCTATGAGGATGCAGTGCGGCTTACCAAAACTCCTTAGCCCAGCCCGACTTACCCGAACAAGCGTGGTACCAAGTGCTTTCTCGTGATTCCGATCCATCGACTAAAAGCAATGAAAACGATCAAAACGCAATGAGCATACCATCCGGCTAGACATATAAAATCCATAAAACGTTGCAATGCCTTATTTTTGGATCCAATAATGATTGTTATGCCAGCGTACAAACCCAATGCAACCAGCTCGACCGAATCAGCTATGCACAGATTAACGACGAAGTGGTAAGTCGGATTTCGCATGCTCTTATCAATGATAATCAAGTAGGCGCAGGCAAGTTGAAAAAAGATGAAGATGACACTAACAATTACGAAGCAGGCTCCAATGGGTACAGATAAATTGTCAGATGAAAGCAAGGTGGTATCGTTAGCATGGTCAGACATGGCGGAGTTTTAGAAATGCTTGGCTCACATGTCCGTGAAGACTGCACTAGCACACCTCGGATCTAAATAAACTAAGGATACACTGGGCACATGCGTGAGTATGGCAGATCGCTTACTCTTCTGCGTAAGGCTCATTAGAGATGATCTGGCAAGAGTTACCCGTATTTTCTGTCCTAGATGGTAATGAGCTCTCTGAGAGACCAAGGGGGCAGCAGTAGAAATGAGCTGCCACCTATGAAGAAGGCATAATGACGTCAATCAGCCATCATGGGTAGAGTACACGGACGAGGCGGATACGCATTCGATCGCCAAGCAATGATGTGTTGGCTGTGATCAAAGATTCTAAAAACATCCGTTGCTTGTGTCTTCCTCAACAGCATCGTTGATCGCTAGTCTTTCATTAAGAACATTCTGGCACCCTGAGCCTACGGATGTAAGGCATGACGCATGATGTCAAGTGAGGTAGTGTTCTATGATAATCGTGCCCGTTACCTTCGCCCTCCCACTCTCTCTTTCCGTGTTCTTAGCTGACTCGTGTCGGAGTCTGACGCGAAATCGAAATAAAATTTATAATAAAAGACACAGCTCTTGCATGGGGCTCGAAAAAAAATGAGAAAAAGATGAGCAGTTTTGAGTTCTTTCGACGTGAAAGATGCCACAAAATTCTGCTGTGATTTGTATTTTGACAGGTGAATTTCAAAAAAGAATGAGTGATCATATATAAACATCGTGAATATGGCTCTGATGGCGTGCGTCAGGAGGCTATCTATGAAATACATAATGGAGTCAATATGCCATTATGATGATCGTACACAAACGAGGCGGGACAACATTCTACAGCCAAGCAAGAGTTATTAGCTGCGATCAAAGTTTCAAACATCTAATCAAAACAATAATGCAATAAGTCTAATCACTCTACTCTAGGTCTGCCTACTGCTTGCCACCCTGCAACATAGATATTATCACTTCTTCATAATTTCAAGCCGCAAATGCATAGGATCAATCGCATTTGTTGGAGGACCGTATGGGCGCCCTGGGCGAGCATATGAAAAAGTGCAGAGTAATAAAGACAGTCTGAATCCAATCCCAAAAAACTCAGATCAAACCAAGAAATGTTTTTTAGGTACCTAAATGCAATCAGGTACCTAAAATGGAAAAGGTGGGACTATATAAATGATATTATAATAGTCAAAGGTACAAAAGTAAATGTTTGCCTTCATGATAACCAGCAGCAGACTAATTCAATTTTGATTACAACTCCACCGGTTTTTCTGGCCGACTGGAAGTATACAGTAGTATGAGGCTAGGATTCAGGGTCGTCTAGGATTTTGTTTAACTGAACAATCAAGTTTTAGTCGTCACGGATCGGGTCGTTATGCCCGTTCTTCTCTGTGCACATTTCAATGATTCGCGTTTACAGGCATTAGACAAGATGAAAAGTAATTGCAAAATTGGAAAAATATGCACCAACGTAGCCGCATATCAAGCATATCATCATTTCAGTCGGAGCTTACAAGAATGTCAGGAACGACGTCCAACAAAAATGGGCGTAAAAACTTATTTAACTCAAATTAAAGTCAGCCACTGCTATTTTAGTTTTATCGTAAATTTTCCACGAAACTACCAACCTTTAGCGAATTAGTTACCCATGCCAGAATTGTTAATGTGCATAATGCTAATGTGCATGAAAAAGCCACTGCAGATTCCTTCGTAGGAGTATTACAAGAAATGTAATTAGCCACCTACAGTATTGCTTTAAACCAATTAAAGACAAAAATTATCACTGGTTTAATAATTTTTGGTACTGAACATAAAAATTATTACTGGCGTATTGACCCACTTTTCTCAAAGAATGTATTTGTTACAAAGCTTCTTCATGCCTCGGACCCCTCAGATTCTGACTTCCTGTACTGTATGAGTAATCCTCATTTGTTTCCTGGGGATATACTCGTACTGCAGGATTTAAAAGGAGACCCCAGAGGCATTTAGTGATGATTTCTGGTATCTATAACTGGACTAGACAAGGGCTGCCTGCACATGCCGCGCGGGACAAGGCCTAACTTCTAGATCTCGACAGGGAGGGGTAGAAAAGATTTTTTTCTTCAACATTGGGGTCCATGACATAGCTGAGTGCCACTGTAAAAACCTCATTTTGGTTCTTGATCTTCGGCACTAGACTGTAGTTCGTCTTTAATAAAAATCTGAACACATAAACTCATCAACTTTAGGTTTTTCCAGCCGGTCTCACCGAATATCCTCTGTAAAACTAGTAAATTTGCGGCTTAACCCTTAGTTGGTCCGTTTGGAAACAGGTTAGCCGTGTGCGTTTTTTCCTTGTGAAAACCGGTTTTATGCTCACATTCAACGTCTAAGAAGTGGTCTTTGTTCTAAGCGCCGTGATTGGGTCTATGGACCCAAAAAATTGACCAACTTAGGGAAAAGCCAACAAAGGAGAATATCGTTTTCATTTCGACTTCCATCTGACGCAATTTGTGGCTACCAGCTTGAATTGTGTCATACCTCGTCCTGCACCCTGTTCTTAGACTGCTTGATAATGCTTATGGCTTTTGCCGCTTTCTCTCTTTCGATCGACCAGCCTTGCGCTTTGTGGGTGGCCTCGTGAATTCCTGAGACCTCCCGCTCAGCAGCCATCACCCGAGGCCACAATAGCATCTTAACCCCTCTTCACTTGCAAAATGCGGTCTTGTGTCAAGGATCTTTGTGATACGCGTGTGGTCTTGTCCTCCTAAATTCCGTGTATACAGTAGCTAGTCATACATTATTGGCCACCAGCCCAATAATGCCACCGCTATGTCCACAATCAAACGTGCTCGGGCGGCCAGTGTCTACAAGAATAAATCGGGGACGGCGAAAAGACACAATGTAATTTGTTCCATGACAAAAGCCAATACAAAAAGGAACAAATGGCGACCCGATGGCCGCCTGGGCAGGAAACCACCGTATTCTTACAATACCCCAACATATTGCGGTCCTTAGAAGGCTGGACCATCGTCGAGGCAATCACTTGTTTGTTGGTGTATGAGCGAGGAAAAAAGGCGAAACAGTCTCGATGAAAAGGATCAGCCAAAAATATGAACATTCTACCTTTCGAGGTATTGGCTCGTTAAAAGCAACGGTGGCCAATGTTCTCCCTTTTACGCAGAGCAGACTAATAATTTACAACCATCCTCCCCAATTCACTGTACACAAAAACGAGGCAGGTGCCCTGTTGTTCACACTTGATTGAGTCACGTAGTGCAGCGATATTGTCTGCTTTTGGGGCCATCAAAATCCGCGGTTACGGCTCACTGCTCCATGTGTATCCTAGGTGCACTTGGCCAAGGTATTAACCAGAAACGGACCAGACGGCGGCAGATTGCAACCCCGCCCAATTATGGCTACATGCAGCCACGAGCCCGGATCGGAGGACAGCAGTCTGGTGTCTGATATTCAAAAAATGTTGCCCTCACATTTCAAAATATGGCAAGTGAAAAAGCAGTGAAATATGTCCAAGATAGGTCGAGCTAGGACTCGAAATCTGCTCGACAACGTATCATTTAGGCACGCTAAGGTACGGTTATGATGTACAAAATATGGCCCACGGTTATTGTCATTGAGAAGGCTATGTTTAACCGCATCATTGGTGTGGCGGGGGTGGTGGGCGGGCGGCGAGCCGATGTTTACCTGGCAACCGACGGCGGCGTCCTTCGTCGACGATAGTTACCAAATCCGGTCACAGAGAGCGGCGCGTGGCACCGTCACGTCCAGTTGCCAAGGTAGCCGCCCTCGTCCATTACGTGGCACAAGGGAAGTCTCTTCATTCTACAGCAGATTGTTCCTTGTCCCATTTTTGGTTATCAAATCGGTGCTTGGATAAGTGTTCGCCGAAGTTTGGTTTATCTTTTAGCATCGAATTTTTTCAAAGGGCGGCAGTTTTGACTTTTTGAACGAGACTCCTTGTCCCCTATTGGCGCCCAACTCGTAGTACTCCCCCGAGTGCCTCCTATTGACCATTTGAGTAGACGCGTTGGCGCGGAGTAAATAGGTTATGAATCATTGCAATGGCCGCCTTACTAGTGCCGCATTCTTCGCGTGCTCGGAATAAGTGAGTCCAGATGTTCTACTTTCTTTTCTTGCGCAATTCGTCGGTCTGGCAAGGAAGACCGAAACTCGCATTCAAAGAATGCGGCTAGACATCTCGAGAATCTAGTGTACACTGCTCTCACAGCTGAATGCTTATCATTGACTCAGAGTGTACATTTGGGAGCAGTGTAAAGTGGGCGGCGTGCTCAAAGGCGCACCACTGTCTGCTGCGACTTCGTCAGGCGGGCTTCAGAGGCCTGACCAAGCACGATTCAGTCTTTGGTGGCACAGTCCAGTTTGCATTAGGTGCCATTCTTTCTCATCGTCAGTCCCATCCCAAATGCTTTGATGGAACGAGCACCTTTTCCTCTCCAAATTATTCTCAAAGGATTTTTTGACTGCTTGTTGTAGTGCTTTGAAGCGTGTGTTTGGGAGTCGCAAAGGCCGCACACGACGCATTTGAACTGGCTGTAAGCATAGCTAGCTACAAAATAGCAACGTTTTAGCACCGGTCTTTGTGCATCGTCTAGGTTTGATAGGTGGACGGCTGGATGGGAATGTATAGTTGGAATACGGTTTTTATTTCGCAAAGCCGTTGCTTGTGCGACGAGTTTACCCGTTGTATGCAATAGAAAGCCTATTATATCGTTTTAAAGCGAGAGATTCATCCGAGCTCAGGTTTCGTATGGAAGACGAGTCCCGATCGTATTGGTCGTTTCGTCCAGCTCGTCCTCGTCATAATCATGCCAGTCCCCATCGGACGTTTGCGGTATAGGAACAGTCTGCGCCTGGTAGGTGCTGGTATTTGTTGCGGCGGCGGCTGGTCGGCATGCGCAAAGTCGAACGGATGACGATTTTATTACTTTTTCACTCTACTACATTGTACCTAGTATAGTGGCCGTCTACCCTCCCCGGCTGGTTGGTAGGTAAGGCTAACTATTTTCGGGCGCGCCACTTTTTGATCCCGTAGAAAATAGAAATATTTCCGCCAAAAGGGCATTGATTACGTGTGCGAGTAAAATACCGTTCTTCTCTTCAGGCAGGTATAGACCATTTTTTGTCCTTGCCCCTATCTCGGTCATACGCGCGCACGTCTGGCGATTGGGGGCGGCGTTGGGTCGTATGTTTATTTGCCTCTATCGGACTGGCCAACGTAGCCATATAAGGGGCGGCGTGTTCGCGTGGCAGGAATTATTGTCGTGTCGTCGCCCGACTGCGAACGGTCGTATTTCGTCTCGGCTGCGTCTGAACACGTAAGGTGCCGTTGTATGCGCGTTCGGGCGAACAAGATTCCCGCAAAGGACACGACGAGGTATTCCCATCGCTCATTCATTTCATTGTGCTCGGAAATTTTTGGAAAATAGTTTCATTTGAATAAACCGTCTTCTATCCAAACGACTACCTATAATTTTTCTATTCATTTGTATTTCCCGCTGGATTGTAAAGTTCGGTGGAGTATATGATATAAGCGAATTTTGATCGGGGCGCACACCTGAATCGAAATGAGAACGGTGTTGCGCAACTGTGAACACGTGGTCGATGCGGGCGGCGATACGGCGAACGTGAGCGGCTTGGATACATTTTCATTAGAGAAAGTTTATTCGCCTAAAATGGGCGGGCGAATGACGGGACGACGGGAACGAATTAGCCATTTGCATTCGACGAGGACGACTGAGCACGAAAGGCGGAGAATGGGTGATAGTCTTGTTATTAGAAACTCCAGAACGACTCAAGCCGCTTCGTCTTCCGTCCACCAAGAACGATCAGTGGCTAGCAGAGAAAGGCGATGTATGAACAACGACAGCTGGTTACATAATGACGACCGAGTTTCATGTTCGTTTCCATCGTCGTCCTGGTCCAACTTACTGCCATCATTCCACGACAATCTCGATTGGCCCATTTTCATGCTCGTCTTAACACTGGTCTTTACCGTCTCAGGTACGATCACTTTTGCTTTTTTATCATTTTTCTTACGTCGAGGCGTTTGGTTTGACTGTAGCCGTCTTATTTCTTGCCTTCACGGGCAAATTGGCGCGGTAGGTGTGCTTCCGGATGGCGCGTGTCGGCTCCTTGTTGAGACGCATTCGAGCGTACAAAAATGGCCTTACTGTCTCGCGTCGCCTAATAACTGTACCTGGTACAAGGAAGACGCGTGCCACCGTGAGCCAAGGAGAAAAGATAGGCCGCCTTTTTCGGGGCTGTCCTTTCTTTTCCTCGTCCGGTGCGCGGATCAGGCGAAGCTAGGGCTCGTAGGGCATTCGTGTTATGGCAAATTGGCCGCGGCAATAAGGTCGAAAATGCCGCCCGTCGGCTAATAAAATGCCTCTTTCGCCTTCGGGGGGTTCGCTACCGTCACCGTATTCCATATGTGGACAGGTATAATTTACGTACATCGTATAGGCGAAAGTGACAAGTCGACGTTTTCCGTGCCCTCGAGGCACTGGACTCACCTGACTGCTCCGACGACACCTGCTGCCCGACCGAAAGGGACAACGTTTTTTCGATGACCATACTCGTGGCTTATTATGTTGTTTAGTGCTAGACTGCGATTCAGGCTGATGGGCATGATGACCGTTATAAAGGGTGCCTCCCCCCAAATCGATCAAGCGAGATAATAAGGGGACAGAAGGTGGCCATT
This sequence comes from Mesodorylaimus sp. YZB2_4, assembly GCA_030248295.1. Classification (NCBI taxonomy): domain Eukaryota; kingdom Metazoa; phylum Nematoda; class Enoplea; order Dorylaimida; family Dorylaimidae; genus Mesodorylaimus; species Mesodorylaimus sp. YZB2_4. The sequence continues at coordinate 30,468 of JASANH010001214.1, read as the reverse complement.
TTTTGACAGTTTCTTCATCCTGCTTTTTTCTTTCGACTTCAAATTTCCTTCTATCCAAGCCACTTCACTGTTTTCAAACATAAGTGCGAGTATCAGCTACAGTCAGGCTAAACATTCTTGGAATGCCAGAGTGTACTCATTTCGCCTGTTTCACATACGCAGCATTCCTCAAAACCTCATAAAACTCTTCAACATCCGGCCTAGGACTCACGATCAGTGTAAAAGCTTTATTCTCGCGTAAAAATGCAAGAAATAAACCCGCTCTTAAATTTTTCTGCGCCTGCCGAAAGCTCTTTGGATGAAGTAAAAGCGAATTCTTTGATAAGAAAAAGTTTTTCGAATCTTTACTTTCGCTGTGTGACGAAGTTGAGCACTGGCCAAGTGCAAATATAAAGATTTAACTGGGCACTTTATACCAGATTCGAACCTTCCTCTACTAGCTACCAGCTGCTGCTCTTTTTCGGCATTGGCCATCATTTGATTTTTATTTCCTACCGATTCGACGGAAGCGAAATACCATAAAAAACTACGACCGAGACTAAACATTTTTGAGGGTCGAACGAAACGTGGGAGCGGAAAACTAGCTTTTCATCTGGAATAATATAGAAAAGTTGAGGTTGAGAGGAAAAAATTTTGCGCTCGTCTCAACGAGCACGATTATGCGATGAGGGTGGGCGAAAAGGGAGGATACGCTCGATCGATGTCCTTGATCCTTTTCCGACTAAAAAGTAAACGGAAATTTTTGGTAAAAGTAAATTTGTATGCGGTGGGAGAGTGGAACAAGTTGCAGTTTGTAGGATGACTATGATTAGAATATGGTATCAGTTTTGGGGGATGGGTAAATGGGATTCTGTGGTAGGACGATTTGTCATGCAACGGATGTGCTTTTCTTGGTCTCTTACCCACTTGTCAGCTTTCGTCTTGTGCGAAGTAAGATTGAAAGTTTTCGAAGGCGACTAGCGAAAGAGCGTGGTGACGCGTTCTCGAATCGGTGATTGGAGAGGCGGATCGGGTCGTGGTGTGTGCTTGTGATGAGCAACGCCATTGTGCACATGGTCCTTGAATAAACACCAACCACAGTTCAGATAAGATTACGTGTAAGCTCGAAGGGGCTCGTTCTTGGTGAGTTGGATTCGTGCTTGAAGCACCCTTCTATTGTGCTTTGTGCATTACTCGTTCCTTCTTCCATCATCCATCTTCCATGGACATTATTAGACAGTTTTATTTGGTACCGTTTTGGTATTTCTCCTTGCTAGGTCAGTAGTTATTGGTAAGTGTAACAAGGACCACCCATGTTAGGAATACTTGTGATCTGAATAGGCCGAGTGTGGGCGTATCTCGGATTGCGGCTACAGTATGTGCCAGGAATAACAGTATTTGAATTCTAATATGGCAATATAGCGGTCGGCGGGGTGTCGTCGTGTCTCGTCTGTGTATATGTGCAGAGTGGGGCGTGGGGTGACAATGGCCAGGTTGGCCTCTGTTCCATCTCTAATAAAAAAGACGATTGACGATTGATATGTACAGTATGTGCATAAGCGGTGAATGGCCACGAATCTACAAGGCATTTGGCCAGGCGCTGTCCGTCCCTGCTTGTTTATTTTGTGCAAGTAAACAGTTGCCATAATCGGTCTAATATTCATGCAGCGGGCGCTTTATGTCAACAGACTGGCCCACACCCAATGAGCCATATATGGCCAATGTACAATCGGCGGCGAATATTCCTTTTTGAGCGTATCCCTAATTCGTAGGATTTGTTTAAAAAACACATTGCTTCGAATGCCGGGGGTCAGGTCGAAATGTGGGTGGGACCATTGAATTAGGATTAGGAAAGGAGAGAGGTTCTATTCCGAATGCGAATGGTCTCTGAAATGAGTACAACTGATTGTTTGGCGGTGCGTCAGCTGGTCTTAATCTTTTGTCAATCGCACTCGCTCGGTCAGTTTGGTTTAGTGGACTCGTTGGCAAGCTGCTGCTCGCCTCGGACAGAGCGATTATGGGCACGAGGTCAACCGGGGATCAAGCCGCGATGTAGTCATCTTGTTGCGCAATAAAATCTTCGGCGTAGGTAATTGTTAGCGCGTGGCTTCCTGTTCCGGAAGAAAACACAGGTGGTTAACGGCTGCTCGTCACGACGTCTGGTCTACGGCAACGGGGAGGGAGGTGACTCGATTTGGTCAGGTCTATGTCCCCGTTTCGATGGGTTTGGTAGTTAGTGCGGAGAGGACTGGCGATTGATTGCCCACGACAGCACCGTATTTCTGGCCGATTACTCAATTGAAGGGCCAGCAGCTGGCCTGGGGTTCAGTGTTGTTTGGGGTACTCGTATGGTCTTCTTTTGAAGAGCCGCCTGATTCGGACGTTCAACGAGCAGGCGTTGGCCTACGCCGGACTGCCTCTCGTCGTACCGTACAGTATAAGCGATTACGTGAAATGTGTTTTCTATAAGACAATGAGCCTTGCGTTTCCTGGATGGAAATGGCATTGGCCTAGCGGGAGTCGTCGATTCGTTTGACAGATCAGATGAGCTTTTCCGCTCGGGACGGTTTCATAGAAGAAAAAACCCTTCACGCATGTTTGCTCTGTTCTAGTCGAGGCCGTACCTCTTCGAAATATGCATCCGTTGTGCATCTGACTCATAACAGGAAGACTAGTCTTGTTCGTGCTGTAGAGTCTTAAAAAATGTGATGAGAATTTTATATGCCAACATTGACGCAGTCGCAGCCAGAGCATTATTTTTAATGTTCTCATTTCAGATGCTTGCTCAACGCGCCCATCGCCAAAACCGAGGCCTCCAAGGCCGATTTGGACGCCAGACCTTGGTCCTGGTGTGCTGAAAGAGAACTGTACGGACGACTATGCAGAGCTGTACTGCATGAATTCGGGGAAGTGTTACAGGCAGAAGATATTGGAGACCTTCATCGTCAATTGCGAGTAAGCATACTTTCTGTGGCTTGGAAGTCCAATAGCGAGTTATTTGGTCCAGCTCGTTTGATGGAGCCGAGATGCCGTCAGACCTGTGCCTTCTAAGCAAGTTATATTTTTCAGGTGCCAACCGGGTTTCGTAGGCACGCGCTGCCAATATCGCGACGTACCTGACAAGTATTTGCCAGTACAACAACGAATCGAAACGGCGTCGATCGCTGGTGGCGTTACTGTATTGATAGTTATTGTTACCGTCTTTAGCTTACTGGCCTGGTTGTATTTTAAGCGTCGTCGGGTCTCCGGCAGCTCCTTGTCAACTGGCCATGTCTAGGTGTCTATGCATTACTACATCAGAGTTTCTGCCGTTTTTATACTCCCCGCCTCTCTTGTTTACTGTGCATACATGTGCAATAGTAAAGAGAAAAAGGTTCGTAGCATCGGCTATCTTCAGTGATACGTGTGCAGTCAAGTACTGATATGCGTAATGCACAGATTTATTACGATCACCTGCCGCATTTTATCAAATAAGACCGCCTGCCCAGGGCTATGTGTTTCAAAATCTGTACAAACAAATGGGGTGACCTTTGAATGATAACTGAAGAATAAAAAACCGATTGCAGTTCTGAACACCATGTACTTCCCAGACCTTTTTTAACCAGCAAGACACAAGAACTCTTGTCCTTGCCAAATGTTAGAGCTAAGGAATATGCACAAACTATGCTACCTGCTGGAATACAGAGTCAATGTTCTCACGTTGAGCAGTGCAGACTGACATTTAGCCCTGGGCCCTGCTTGGCGGGATCATGAGACTTCATAGGGGGCACAGGAGGGCCTGACTTGAGGTAAGGCCCTAGCAGAATATTTCTGGATATTATGGCGCGCGATAGCATTTACTCGGATCTCTTCTGCTGCAAAAAGATGTTTCTATTATGTGCATTTTTTACATTGTAACATTTTGTTCGCAGAGGAGTCACAATTTATTTCCGCATTAAATCGGTAAAGCTCCAATAATTATTGCTGAGCTTATCCTCTAATTTCCTCCGCCGGGAGCAGATGTGACGTGATGTGCATAATTACACACAGACTAGGATAGGCACTGCCGCCAGAGACGCAGGAGAAACCCCTGCGAAGTAGCCTAACTACTGTATTGTAAAGAACCAACCCCGTCCCATGCATTATTTCTGCACCTCGAATTTAAACACCCCGCGATAACAACCCATTTTGTATGGCTCTTGTGGTCGAGTCGGTACGATTTTCGACTCCCAAGCGAGTGACCGGGGCTCGAGTCACGGTGGTTCCAAGACTTTATCGCGAAAAATCTGCGATTGAAATACTACAAGCGAAGCTAAAATTTGACGAGTTGGTGGTGAAATTCCAGAATGCACAAGTCTCGGTAAGACGGGTTCCTGACGGCGCATGTGCGACGCTCATACTTGCAGCGACCTCTGTGTACGATGGACTGAACCTACGAACGATCGAAGGGTCATACGAGATTCCGCATTCTTCCCTGAGCGGGATCGACGATGAGGACATTGCACTCCTCGAATCGTGACATGCCCACTACCAGTGCGTCTGGCCGTTCCTAGAACCTTCCAGGGACACTGAATATGGCAGGGCTCGGGTAAGCTGAGAGGGAGCCCGAATCGCTAGGCGAGAGGGCAGCCCAGCGGGTCCATGATGGATAAAGGGGGTCCTGATCGTTTTGTCCACGCTGGTGGCATTAGGAAGGTACAGTATACATGATTGCTTGGCACTGCTCAGTGACAGGCGCTCAAACTGTAGTGTGCAGGTCTCTTATTGTCATAACTGACACTATGACTATACTGTATATAAGAGAGTAAGACGTGTGACAATTACGTGTTCGCGCCATTGCATGAGGCGCAAGATCAGTTCAAAGATCAGCAGTGCAAGGGCTCACTGGCATCAAAGGCCCACAATATCTGAATGCACCACTAAGAAGACGCAAATCTGGGAGAAAGGAGATAGATGAGTTTATCGATCCAGATAATTGATGGTGTCAGGTCTGATGTGAAGACATCGAGGCTGTTTACATGGAGGGAAACAATGTCAAACTGACAAAGTTGGATGTCCCTGACATGCTTTGTTCGATAAAGCAACTCGATCTGTTAGTTTTGCAAGACGACATTAGGGTTTCTTAAACGGCCCTTTGAACTTTCCCTCAGATCAAAATTTTCTGTAAATACTTCCCTGGGCCAGCCAAGGCAGGGAAATTGACAGGTTTTGGTGCGGAAGAAAGCCCCCTATGTATGTGCAGGCGCTCACGGCAATCAACCCTCTGCATGGCCCCACCAGCTGGGAGTGCTCACCCGTCAGGGGGAAATTTCGGTCATGGAAGGTCGAAAAACATGGTTGAGTGTTTGGCGTGGTGCAAAATCTTCACTGGTCACTCCCTCCAATAGAGGTATTACACTTACCCAATCATCCGTAATATCGATTCCCCATTTCTTATAAAATACCCACAGACGCTTATCTTATCTACGACCAAGGTGCCTTGTCGCACTCGATCGGTGCTACCGGAGAGAGTGCACTTCGCCCGCACTTCACCAGCAACCTTGTTCGAAACAAGTAAAGAAACCCCAGAAAATGCGACTGCGAGCTCAGGCAGTGTAAAGAACTGGTGTCAGTTCTTTCGTCTATTCTTTGGTCATTCTTGTTTTCGTGGTCATGGCGAAGGTTGGCTTGTATCCTCTCCTTGCGTTTTTATGTGCGCTTGCCAACCTGGTTCTGGTAGCTGAAATGCCCACCAGTCTTGTCGATGCCGAATCGTATCAAATCATTGTGCGAGTGAGAATTAGCGAAAATCCAAATGCAAATATGGATGGCAAGCTACTCGCTTTGCGCGATTTGCTTAGTGGTTTTATGTCAAGCATTCAAACGAGACTGCCCGTGATGGTCGAGGTGCAAGCGGCTGATCTGTGGAGAGCACGATTCCTAGTTCGTACGAGCGTTAACGAGACGACTATTGCCAATGAAATCGAAAATGCGATTCGCGTAGTCAACGAATCAATGATGACGAAAAGCTGGTCACAGGATTGGATTGACCCAGAAGCTGGAGTGCCGGTGGTAAACGTGAGGGTGCGTGAAGTCGATGTTCATGTTACGAATGACGAGGAATCGAGTCAGTTGTTCAAAGTCGAAGAAGACAAAATTCTCAAGACACCAGTTGAAACATCCGATTTCGCTCTGTTCTTACACGAGATCGAGTCGCTGAATGATTCAAGTCGACAATACGCCGTCTCGAGCTCACTAGAGAATAAGTCAAACGATACAAGCATTTTCGAGTTCATGTCCCAGTTCAGTGGTCAACTGCAAAGCACGATACAACGCTGGTTCGGTTGTTCTATCGATGAGGTCTCCTGGCAATGCGCATATGTACTCGGCGGAAGATGCGTAAAGCGAACAACGTTTGAAAATGCGAACGGAAGTTCAGAATGCCCGTCGGAAGATCGCGAGTCAAATTGTTCCAAAGAACGATGCGATGATCTGTGCAAGAAAGCATTTGAATCGTTCGGCAGCTGGAGCTTGTGTGATGTGGAATGTGGTGGAGGTCGTCGATACTTACAATTAAATGTCAGCAAAGAAATACGTTTGCTTTATGAACACTGTCCACTAGAGTCCGTCACTTGCAATACTCATTCGTGTCCAAGTCGATCGTGCGGCATCAGTTTGGCTGTGATCAGTATTTCTATGCTCATCGTCATCTTCGTAATCGTCCTCCACCAGGCAATTATTGCAATCAAGACACAACGCGCGGCTCACAAAACAAGCAGCACGCCGAGTTGTCCAATAGTCAGAGCCCCCGAAGAATCTGATAGCTCGAGCGATTCTGGTCGAGGTACTTTCAAGAAGGCGCCGAAACGATCTAACAATAAGGCAGTCGAAAAAGTTCGAGCAAAGGCTTCGCTCAAGCAAGATCGCCATGTGAAACATAAGACACGACGCGCAGGGAGAAAAGAATCTGCGTGAATGCGATTGATCGATCAGTGATCGGCCGGCTTTGTGGTGTATTCAGTTTTGTACTGGAGAATGCACGCACTCGTATGTTTTGCGCGTCAAATGAATCGGCTGGTCTAACGATAAGCAGGCACGTGCCTGCTGATGCGGTCAGAAAACTTGTCCTGCCTCGCACTACCGGGGGGGGGGGGGGCGCAATCCCTTGCTGTATTTTGTGCTCTTAGCTACGTTATCACATATTCCACCACATCGCGATCTTTCCCATTAGGGGTACATGGGGCCAACGTTTTGGGCAAGAGTAATGCAAAGTAATGGTTCCTGCTTTTTTGGGGGTCATAGCACACGGGCATAAAAAAAAACACCCTTGCCCCCAAACCCAAAACATGCTGGGCACCCTGGCATTGGAAGCCTGGTCCTTTTTGCGCTCAATGCTCTACATTGCACCGGGAGGCAGCTACCACTACATTCGATTTATCACCCTGGCACCCATTCTAAACTGCACAAGTGCACATCTGGGGTTAGAAACTTCCCGTGCACTGCAGTGAAAACTTGTCGGCCGACAGAAAATTCCATGGTTGGGGCGTCATATGTTCAACGTTGGTGGATGCTTGGTGATGGCGGCAGCTACCAGAAGTGGGGAGATGCGAAATGGGGTCACGCGCAAACATTGCCTATGACCAACTGGCACCAACTGGCTTTCTGTTAGTCACGTGCTTGGCATCACGTTCAATCATCGAGTAGGTGGAAGTGGAGGCCTTGAAAGCTTTTCTGTTTCCGCTGTCCTCACGGGAATGAAAGTCGAAACGCAGGGAAAGGGTTTGGCTGGCCGCGAACAAGCTTCTGTTAGCTTTGCTCCGACCTAGTTACTGGCTTGGCGGACCCTGTGCACCCATTTTGCACGTCGTTCATATGTATATTTTCTGTACTGCTAGTACTTTGCTAGTATTTCACAGTATCCGGTGATACTAGCAGGCCAAAGTGGTCTTATCTTGAGTCAATAAGACCAATTTATGATCAGCTCGTGCTGTGATAAGCCAGGCCAGGCACGGACGTCAGCCAGTGGAATGCATGCCCTTTTACGGTCTATTTATGGATTCGCACATCGAATGTGCACGACTAGCAAAGGCCTGGTTTTCAGTCCTGAACTAAATCTATCAAAACAAAATTTTAAAATGCCCATGGGTAGTTTGAACATGGGCTGGGTTGTTTGTACGCCTGTTCAATCCAGTTTACGAGTAGTCTTCGAGATGGGTTGGTCGGATGGATGGTGCGATGGGAAAACATTCACGCAGTCGTCATTCGTTTTTCTTTCTCCTAGTCGAGCCGAGCGAGTGAAACTGGTTGAATCTGGTTTTTAGGTATTTGTCAAAGCAAGCCTGGTGTCTGGTCCGTTTGCATCAGCTTATCGTCTTTGCACAATTTCGCTGCCCGCTTGGCCCGGTGATAATGAATTAAAAGAGACAGCAAGCTCTCTTCTCTTCCATCGTGCAATGCATCCCATCCGTTATAACGGGCCTGGTTTAGGCGGCGTAAACTAGTTCCTCGCTTTTGGTGTGTCAGTGACGAAACCTGTACACCCGAAAGAGCCCTGCCTCTTTCTACAAAGGCGACGAATACAAGGCGGATAGTTTGTTACCGTGGTTAGTAGCTAGCGGGGTGCTCGACTCTACTTGACTCGTCTGCCTAAAAACAGACCAATTTCACTTTTGATTAGGTTCCGCTTTTGATCAGACGATCGAGTCTTTCAAACAAGATGGCCTTGTCTCTTACTGCTAACACTGGGTCCAACAAGACCACATTGGCCAAGTATTTCGCCTTACCCCAAGGTGAACGCACGCAAGCTTTGTACATTTGGATCGACGGAACTGGAGAAGGTCTACGTGCCAAAACCAGGTCCTTGGATCAAGCACCTAAGTCCATAGAAGGTACGTGAGTGATTTTGCGAATTTCGTATCTTTCGTCGGTTTATGGGAGCTAAATTCACTGTCATCAGGAATTGTGTAAAGGTAGTCTATGATCAGGTATCCTAATCTAACTCAGTCACTAGTTACTCCATGATCACACACTTCTAGTGTGTTTACAATAATCATGGTCGTGTAAGCTGTCAGCTAACTGTCTTGAGGAATCTTCCAGTGTAGTGCTCAGTCTCTGTCGAGATTGTAATTATGTTCTATCGGAAGCTTTCTTAGCCGGCTGATGCCACCGCCCTTCAGGATGACTAGAAGCAGACAGTGTGACTAATTCTTGTTTTTCCTTCTTAAAGCCTGTCATGTCTGTTCCGTAGTTCGCTTTTGAGCACAACAGCTAAAACCCTGAAGACTACTCTATTCAGTCAAGCTGATGTGGAACTGGCTTGCAACCTTTGGACCTTGTTTTTCAGAATTGCCCATTTGGAATTTCGATGGCTCGAGCACGTACCAAGCGGAAGGATCGAACTCAGACATCTACCTGTACCCGGTCATGATGTACAAAGATCCATTCCGTGGTGGCAACAATAAATTAGTCCTATGTGAGACATACAAATACAACAAGAAACCCACCGAGACCAATCACCGCGTAACGTGCAAACAAGTCATGAAACGCGCCGAAGATCATCACCCGTGGTTCGGTATCGAACAAGAATTCACCATGTTGGACGTTGATCATCATCCCCTCGGCTGGCCGAAGAACGGTTACCCGGGACCGCAAGGTATGCCCGTTTACACTTTTGCAACATTAGTGTACATTTCGCTAGGCGCACTCGCACTGCATATACTGTACGCACTTCGAGCCTGGGCAGAGATGTCCGCTTGCTGCGACGTCTTGCTTCGTTACTTTCGCTGCCGAGTTCGTTTGCTCCTTGACGAGCGTACTCGTGTCAGGAGGAGCGGGAGCAGCCGGTCGTGCACGAAGGAGTAAAACTAAAGCAGTTGGCTATTGTCATTTATTGGGGGAACTATCATTTCTCAAAACCGAGGACGTCCGCAAATGCCTCGGCGCTTTTTGCGGCAGATGACATTTGCGTGGGCAATTGGGGCGTCATTCATTTACCAGACCAGGATTCTGTCATCGCCTTCGTGCCAGCTGATGATTGTCGTCGAATCCACGCCGTTTTATGTCACGATCAATCAAGCCTTCTTCCTCGCACCCAAAACTGCACACATTCCAAATTGGAGTGTCGTGTTGGAAAAATTTCAAAATTTTGGGTAGAATGAGAATCAGGTTTGAATCGAATAAAGAGCACTTGACCAAAAGAGGCATCCAGATGAAATTAAAGTAATCAGGCGTGAAAGCATTGAGTACAGTGCGAACGGGCATGTGTCTTGGGACATTAAGGGATCATGCGCTTGTCATTTTGAGAAGGGGCCTTTTGTGAATGACAAGTGGTGAAAGTGAAAATGACAGCTCTGTACGATTTCAGGTCCTTACTATTGCGGTGTGGGTGCTGATCGTGTGTTCGGTCGAGATGTGCTGGAAGCCCATTATCGCTCGTTGTTGTACTCGGGCGTCACGGTGTCTGGCACGAATGCCGAAGTCATGCCTGCACAGGTAAGGAACACCAATGAGGGAATGAGTTAGTGGGAAGGCAAGACTGATGTCATCCCCACTAGACGAGGTTCAAGGCTTTATGGCGGGAGTGATCCCATTCAGAGGAGAAGCATCAGTGAGAGAAAACGGATATGCTCGCTGAGAGGGAGACTCTGAGCTGAAATTGAGTTTCTCCCACAAAATCGATCAACACAGACATAGAGGAAGGATAGAGGCAACAGCCGCCGGAAGCATCAGTCGATCACTAGGTTTTGGAGAGATTTCTTTAGTGTCTAATCGAACACGATCTTCACAAACAAGGCATTTGAAATCAGCAACCAGCTGACACATTTTCTCACATTTTAGTGGGAATTTCAAGTGGGTCCATGCGAAGGTATCAGCATGGGCGACGAATTGTGGGTGGCTCGTTTCATGCTTCATCGCGTAGCCGAAGACTTCAACGTTGTCATCTCACTCGATCCCAAACCCATGGTCGGCGATTGGAATGGTGCCGGCGCGCACTGTAACTTCTCTACTGCTGATATGCGCAATGCAGGCGGTCTGAAGTAAGTCTATTTTGTGTAGCACTAGTCCTCAGTCAGTCCCAGATTACTGAAAAGTTGATTCCTTTCTTGAATTCCACTCGAAATTCGTGTTAAGCTCTAAATGGTTCGATTGAGATTCACGTCTCCCCTGGAGCCGCACATTGTGGAACATGCAGGTTAGAAGGTAATCTGTCCTCCGCATTCGAGCTGGTAGGAAAGTCCAGGCTCCACTTTGTCTCGAATTCTCCCTTTATTCTCCCAAAGTACAATAGTGTGTTTGTGAGCAATTTTATACATCATTTTTGTATTTCAGAGTAATTGAAGACGCTATCGAGAAATTGTCTAAGCAGCACGTACGCCACATCAAAGCGTACGATCCAAAACAGGGCAAAGATAATGAGCGTCGTTTGACTGGTCGTCATGAAACTTCAAGTATCCACGACTTTTCGGCTGGTATCGCTCACCGTGGCGCTTCAATTCGTATTCCACGTCAAGTGGCCGAAGATGGATATGTAAGCACAGTCTACATTCTCGGGTCTTGTGGGGCCCCTTCTCCAGGGGAAATCATGTGGTCTTGTCTTTCCAATGCTCTCAAGTGCGCTTTTTAAAAAATAGTGTAACGTAACCATTTTGCTGAATCGATCTATTTCCGTTTAAGGGCTATTTGGAAGATCGCAGACCGTCGTCCAATTGCGACCCGTACTCGGTCACGGAGGCCCTCGTGCGCACAGTCTGCTTGGATGAATAAGCTAAGAAATATCAGATGCTTCAAATTTCATATATTGCCTATCATAGTCTAATATATATTGACAGGTGTTTTCTATGTTTCCATATTTGCGTTAGTTCTTATCTTTAGCTAAATTTTTCAGTATCAATATAATTGTGCACGCTTATCAAGACCAGACGGCGAAAGCCTCAAAACCATCCACGTGGCTTCATCAGTCATAGTTTGCGATAAATACATTCCGGATTTCGAAACGTCAGCTGAAAGAGATTGCCTAGCCTAATCAAAAAGAACTTTCAAACTGGTCCGAGTATAAAATAGGAACGGCGCAAAGATAAGCCACATTTGCCGATGCTGATTAGACTCGAAAACTTTCATCGCGCTTCGTCGTGTCGAGCAGTCGAAAACCAGTCTGGTGGCATCGTCACACTTCGATTCCACCGTAAATGATTAACTGTTTTCGTAGTTACTCAATCAACAACGTATTTTCTCCAAAATAGATGCAATAAGGAATGTAAATCACATCAGGAGACGGCAGGTAGAGTTTTTATCCTGCAGAAAACCTCTTTGGCAAACTTCTTCTGGTTTTTACCCACTTTAGGTATGTGCGAACAATAACGTGGATGTTTAAAAAACGCGAATCTTACAATTAGCCACGCCCATCACTCGTTCAGGTGATCCGGTTGGGGAAATGTCGACAGTTTTAGTTCATGCAGACCTTTTGACGACTAGCAGGACTTTCCACTTTCCACTGACAATAGGCGAACTGAACGCTACTATTTGAGCGCCTCTTACACTAGGTGCGCATTACCAGCGGCCAGCACAGCAGCACACCTGTAGCCTCATACCCGCGTTGTCAAAACGATCAGGACCCGCTGGGCCGCCTTCTCGCCTAGCGATACGGGCTCCCTCTCAGCTTACCCGGGCCCTGCCATATACAGTGTTCCTGGAAGGCTCTAGGAACACTGGTAGTGGGCATGTCAGTATTCGAGGAGTGCAATGTCCTCATCGTCTATCCCGCTCAGGGGAGGATGCGGAATCTCGTATGACCCATCGATCGATCGTAGGTTCAGTCCATCGTACACAGTGGTCACTGCAAATATGAGCGTCGCACATGCGAGACACATACCGAGACTTGTGCATGCTGGAATTTCGCCACCAACTCGCCAACTTCCAGCTTCGCTTGTAGTATTTCAATCACGATGCGATAAAGTTTTGGAACCACGGGATTCGAACCCCGGTCACTCGCTTGGAAGTCGGCAATCGTACCGACTCTGGACCACAAGGGCCATACAAAATAAGAAGGCATCGCGAGGGGTTGGTTCGAGGTGCAGAAAAAATGCATGGGGCCGAATTAGTTCTGTACAATAGATACTGTAGTTAACTACTTTACAGGGGCTTTTCCCTGCGTTTCTAGCGCTAATGCCTACACTAACATGCGTGGCACTACATGCGCACAGCAGTCACATCTGCTACTGGAGAAGGAAATTAGAGAGATAAGCTCATCAACGATCCTTATCTTGGTTCGGTCGATTGAATTCCAGTTTTTTGCATGCTTTACTAATTTAGTGATGGTCAATAACATCTTAGAAATCCCAAACCTGACGTTTCGCTTACACCCATTTTTACACTTGCAGTACACAGTAACTCATACAGTAGGACACACACATTCTCACACACTCGCGTTTACTGTGCGTTATTGACCTCGATCAGTTGCCTGAGGCAACATGACTGAAACCGACCATTAGGAACTTGAATTCTGAGTGATTTACAATTGTCCAGTTTCATAAATTTTATCAAGGTGCGCATAATTATGGAAATGCTTGCTTTATGCATGTTATGGACGAGAATTCCATAGGACACAGGAGCCAGCGTGTAGAATGAAGCGCAGTGACATTTACCCCATGATAAGACCGGGAAGAACTCGTTTGGCCTGGCGTTTTTCAGTTACTCTACTATTCGTTGGTGGAATCCCTTGCCTTGTGATGCGGCCTGGCTTACGATTAGACGTCAGTTCTTTTAGAAAAGCTGAAGCTGTAATTTCATTGATTACGACGTGCAATTTATCGCGATGCAGTTTTGCGTTGAAATTTTTGTTTCATCGCATTGGCTTTGTGCCCCAGGATTTAATCGTGAGTGCGCTCAAGCGTTTCAATGCGGTGTAAACAGGGAACGAAACAACTTACAAATACCAGTCGGTCAAAAAACCTCAAGCGGCCGATCGATATGACCTACTGCAGTAAATAAGATGCACGGGTTTGGTATGGTCACTAGTCGTCGCATATCTTTGCTACGACCGACTAGCCAGTAAATAGAAACACGATCATCAAGCACACAGCAAAGAACACATGTCTTCATCGCATTCGCTTTGTCATCTGTGGCGAAGATCTTCTTTGTCTCGTCACTTCTTCCGTCCTTTCTCAACCGTACTGCCGCATCGTTCAGTCTTCTCTCGCTTTTCACGCCGAATGTCCCGCTGCAGAAAAATGAGTACAGCGGCGATTTGAATCACGGCCACAACGATCATGCCAATCGAGACCCACACGATCAATGGCGTCGATTCAGAGGAGCCAGTTCCTCCTGGACTCACTCCTGGCCCGATGTTCGGGTTTGCTGAAGACACGCTTGAGGATGGTTTCGCCTTGGATTCTGAGATGGGTGGCTTCGCCGAAGTGGTAATGGCATTCCTCGGGGCAGAGCTGACCTTGGTAGACGGCGACTTCGTTTCATTCAATTTGGTCTCACAGATGATGTGGGTGATGTTCGCTCTTGCGTCTTTCGTAACATTCTGATACGCGATCTTCGGCGGGTTACCTGGATTGAAAGAGAACCTCATCGCCGAATTACCCATGACAAAGCCTGTACAGGACTTGTTGCAATATGCATTGAACCACTCGCTGAAACAGGTGTCATCTTCTGGCGATTTCAGATTCAGCAGGCTATTTCCCGTATTTTTGCATAGTTCTTCAGCATGTGCGAAGCTCACTACGGATATTTCAACGTCCAAAATCATGGGATTACGATTGCTCGTATGATGTGAACAATTTGTGGCAGCGGATCGCATCGATAGGAGAGAGATCACAGCGACGATCAGGAGAGCGTTGTTGATCGACGACATTCCTTGGCAATATGAGTAGATGGAATTCAAAGAAGCCAACCACTCGGCACTGAAGCAGACGCACGACTAACTGGGCATGGGGTATTCTTACTCGATAGGTAACGTAAAGTTATCGCGGAACCTCCTGCAAAGGCTGCCTGATTTCTGTTTTCCAGCGCATTTTCTAACTGATGTCTTGCTGTTTACGTGGGGTTTTTCACTCGGCAGAGTTTTATTTGCTAGGTACTTCATGCATCCGGCTATTTCATCTATCTATCCATCTATCTATCTATCTATTCATCTATCCGGCTATCTCATCCTGCCATGCTGATATGATATGCTAATACTCATTTGTATCCCTAAGGGCCAAGTTTCACCAAATTACAGGCAATACAAGCCCGCATGTTACGAGTGCACAAGTAACTTGCGTGTCACCAAAGTAAATGGGACCATTGACCCTAGTGTTAATTTGTCAATAGAACTTATTGCACCAACGAGCGACCCAAAATGAACTACGAGGTCTCACAGTCGGTAAAAGAGGGCAGAGACTTGTAACTTGAATTGAATTTTCTAGGATTCAGATCGAGATTACAGCATTGCTCGTATACGTCAATTCGCCCTTTTTCAGTTAGATTTCTTCCCCTTTGTCATTTACTGTAGCAGGTCAATGATGATGGCAGGAAACAACGCTACCCTGCAAAAGGAGCCCAAATTACCAACGCACCTCGCGCCTTCTTCCAAAAAAATCAATCTGCCTTCCTCAAAATCGAAGCTTTCTGCATTTGGGCTCAATAAAGTTCTGCTACAATCTTTCGCATGCCTCTTCCTACAAGTCCCTTTTTTCGAGGACCGGACGAATCATGGCGAAACACTCGTCCATGAGGCTGTTGAGTCGCTGCTTGTATTTCGTGATACTTCCAATGTTTCTACTAAAAGGCTCACAGGGGGTAGCGCACGGCATAGCTCGCCCGCTTGCATTTATGCTGCTTTTTTACGCCACCCGAGCACTCTGCCATGCCTTAACAGGCCGTCACAAAACACAATAAAAGTTATGGAAAAGTTTTGAAATTGGCATGGAATATGTTGTATAAAACATGGATATGCAATAGAAGCCATTTCATATCGAAGATCATTCCATAAGAGCATTGAGAGATTTGTAACTTTTAAGTTTGTTTCTGTGTGAAACACGCAGATACTGTGCTAGTAAAAAAAATCACTTGGCACATGTAGCACGTAAGTGACTGGGCGAAATTGGGCGGGCGGGCGAAATTGACGGCCAAATGTAAGATTCCCAAAGAAGCCTACAATTGTGCGGGAAGCCGTAGGCGTGACTTCCCGTATCAATAAGACAAACCAATACGAGAGACAGATTTATTGACCCAGCCACACGAGACAGCACTGTACAAGGCGAAGTGATGGATCATCCAGGCACACCGAGACGGCAAGGCACCAGACAGGTAGTCAGCCAGGCAAAGAGGCAGGGCGTGGTCGCAGAGCGCCGAGAGACTAGACGGGTGGGCAAGGGCACACATTAGCAAAAAACGCAACATAGCAGGGTAGTGTCGATGACAGACATAAAAGATCTGATCACACGATGTATCGAACACTATATCGATCACGATTGTGCTATAGGCACTGCACGGTACTTCACACCAAAGATTGCATCGAACTGTGTGCAGTGCATTTCCTTTTTATCTTTTCTCAATAATAGGCGAACGAGGTACTAGAGTCTAGGGTCGCCTCAAATTGCTTTTACTCGTCAAAAAACAATCGTTATCCTTCATTTTTATGCGCATCGAGAAACATAGGAGAATGGGCAGGTGTTTCCTTTCCTTTCCATTCTCGATAGCTGTCCATATTTCTTAACGTTTCTTGGATTTTAGAATGGTCAAATGAAACCACCATCGTCAACACGACTCTCACTTTGAGCAAAAAGTCTTGATTTCACCAAAGTCTTCCATCCAGGTCGGTCAGTAATGTTTTCTAGATCTCAGTTCTGGTCAGATTGCTGGCATCACAATCGGAGTTATCTTATTTTGTGTCGCTGTCTGCTGTTTAGTTGGTTTCGTCCTTTGGCATTTTCGCAAGAAACAACAGAATAGTGAGGAGCCTCCTTCAATTAAACTTCCCTCAATGAGTTAACGAGTGGAAATCCTTGATGAAAAATCGAGTGTATATGAAAATAACAAAACGAGCACTGGGGTAGCACAAAAATTTGGACATCCTTAGCACCTTGGCTCGAGAGGACCAAACGAAGGCCAAGGAAGTTATTGAGCAAGAAAAAATGAAGGGTCGGCAGCAGGTTCCATGGACTGACGGTTCGAGGCCTGAAGTCATGATGTGGCAAGACACGCAAGTGGTCCTCAAGTGCAATAACCGCCGTTTGTTAGTGAGTCGAGCGGGTCTGAACGGTAAAACAATTATCTTGGCCCAGCTGATGCCCTCTTGTAACGAAGAGGACTTTTGGCAAGCTGTAATTTAAGAGAATGTACGTGGAGTACAAATACCACTCGAGATCATCTGAAAAAGGACGTCCATCCAAGACGGCGTTTTTTGACTCCCCACCCCTTTCCATTTCTCATCCAGTTCGAGCTCTAACCGACCAAAGAATGGGCGTCCACTTTTGGCGATTTTATCTGTTTCTCATTTTTTAACACTCTATCTGTCACTGATCTCTTTGGAGATATGGCAAGTAAGCAGTCGATCGGCTGGTCAATCAATCAGTCATGTCTGCGGCCCTTTTTCGTTTGTCGACCAATTAAGTGCACATTTGTGATTTAAAAAAATGTTCGATCAGAGCACCTCGTTCAGACTCCTCAAAGTGAGCCCCTCCCCTCATTGGCGCCCACTCTCCACTCATCCACCACGACTAGCTTGGAAGTCCTTAATGGGTGGGCCCCTCAAATGACGAATCAGAAGTTGGCTTATTTCAGGCTTCTGCCGTTGTATGTCCTTCCAATCGCCAAATCAATTATAGCTTTCTCCCGACTACTCGCGAGCTCGGAACAAGCACAAAATTTGGCTTGGTCACAATCCAGTTGGGCTCAGTAATGATCAATAACGACGGCGTGACATTTTCTAATTAGAGCAAGGTGGTTTGAAACAAATTTTGTCATTGATAAAGGAATATGACAGAGACTCCTCGTCTGTTCTGGTCAACTGCAACGACGGCGTGACGTTTTCTGTAGCCACCGTCTACATTGGAGATCGGCTGGTCTGATAAACCAGTCGATCCATGGACTATCCTGAACGATATTCGTCAATATTGTCCCTTCGCACTGTCCGAAGAATACGTATCTGCTCGAGACATCAATATGTGCCTGGATAAAATTTTTGATTGTCTGCACGAGTCATTGATTCCAGCAACGCGATCGGGAAGTAAATAAACGCCCAGGTTTCTAAAAATTTCTAGGGATCAGACATGGTGTTAGAAAATGGGGGCGACCAGGGGCGCAAATAGTCTTGCATGGCATCCTCCATCACTATTCACAATTTTTAGGGTCGGAACTTTTTCCAAGTTCAGAAAAGACCCCCGTCGAACTCACCAATGTCTCGCCGACTACTTTCAACAAATCAGCGCAAAAAGAGGCCAAAGAGAAACTGACGAAATACTGCGATCGTGACGTGCTCAGCGACCTCGCGAAGGAGGACCAGAAGAAAGCTCACGAAATCTTAGAAAACGGGAAGAAGAACGGCCGAATTTTGGTTCCGTCTACTGGTGGTACAGAACCCAGCGTCCCGATATGGCAGAGCTCGCAAGTCGTATTGACCCAACGTGGTTGCAAAATGCCTGTGAGCCGCTTGCGAGATCATGATGGCCGCAAATTACTCATCGGACAGCGCCAGCTGCGGGGCAAGAAGACAATTTCTGGGACATGGTCGTTCAGGAGAGCGTAAGTGTGGAATTCTTGTTAGAAGCTGGACTTGTTCATACTGGACTCTGCACTCAAGCAAATATATACGCTCAAAGGATGAAAGACAGGAGTGACTTTGATCGTGGCTGTGATTGAGTACCCAGAACTTGCTGAAAAATCTGATCTCTGACGGCTTTTTTACTCTGCAAAGGAACTTTGCAATTTTCTAATCTCAGATTGGCATGATGGTTGGCCCTCCAAATCCTGCTGGCCACAGGTTCAGCTATCTCCCTAAAATACTTAAGCGGGGAAAACAATAGACGTTCGGCCAATATACAATCAGGATCGTGGATGATTTCGCAGACGAGCTTCATGAAACGTTTCTTGTCGATGTGCATTGGAAGAATGGGGAGGAAAAAAACATGGCGCTAGAAATTTGGCTGACTTTTTTACAAGTTCGATGATGAAAATGAAGCCTGCTCTATTTCCAAGTGTCCATCGCCTATCCCAGAAGCGCTTTAGTCGATCAGTGTCGAAAACTTGTAAAATACATATATGGTTGACCGGAATCATGACCTGAAAGCAGATGGCTACCTCGTGAGTCTGATCCATTGCGACAATGGCGTGACATTCTCGATCGCCATCTCCACTATATTCATTGGCTATCACACTTTTCGTTATAGCGACGAATCCAATCCATCCTTTCGGAATCCTCAGATACATTCGTCTTTTCTGCCCATTCGCTCTGTCGCAAGTGATTGTGCCGATTCGAGAGATCAATAATTGGCTGTTCAAAATCGTTAGTTTCTTGTTTGCCGTGCAGCCACCGACTATCTCCTATTCCCCTACACTGCCACTGATGTCTCAAGTGCTTTTTGAAAATGCCAGAACATTAAAGAGATATACGCACGAAGGGAAATGGTAAATGATCCCGAAACAGATCCAGTTCGCTCAAATTCAAGTCTGCTACACTTCGATGCAAAAAAAAATAATATTACGCAGCGAGTAAATGCAAATCACCCATATTGTAATGTTGCAAAAAACAAAAGCGCACTGCACTTTTTCAGCCGAAAGTGGAGAGCGGCAAACCTCAGTTGGGCAAGATCCAGGCGCGATTGGCGGTCAAATTTGATCAAGAAACCCTAAAAAGCACAGACGAAGAATCGGCAGTCAAAGAGTGATTTTTATGTATCTTGGCTTTTTTAAAGGACATGTGCTACTTGTTACGAGTATGATGACATCGGATGATGTATTCTGGAGAGTATTGCATCAGTCGTTTTGGAATCCGAGTGGAATCTGTGACTCCATTCTGAGGTCATTAAGCGATCGTGCCCACACTTTTAACAGGCGTAGCATGCTTCAGCCTCATGCCTTCCGTGACAAGGAGGTATGCTAAGGCTGAGATCTTTTGCACGGTCATCGCGCTGATGCCTTCAGCTGTCACTACAAATTTTGTACTTTAGGAATTTCCTGCAAGACAAAGATACATGAGATTCTTGTCGAATACATAAGCAACAAGCAGAGTGCTCCAAAAACTGTCTAATAACGCCTACAGAAAGTCCCAAGTCAATTACAGTATTTCACGACGGAAAATTTTGAGATGACATCCCCCCTTTTTTTCTTGGTTTTTTTCCCTCTCCCAGTGCGGGGCCCTTTTTTTTTTCCGGGGGGGGAGGCCTCCGGTGCCTTCCCTTCCTGTGGGGGGCGCTTTCTGCTCTTGCTGTGTCCGTCATGTTGTAGGGGGGATGGAGTACAGGTTATGCGTGCTATGCTGTGCTGTGCTGTCAGTTTATATACCTTTGACCTTTTCGGCCTTCATGATCGAGAGATCAGGCGATCGGCCGAGGAGCCTTGTTATTGTTGCGTGTATTTGTTTGTGATAGTTGCACTGTTGGCTCGCTTTCGGTACCTTGTCAGTTCTAATGCCTGTGCTCGTCTGGCGCGGTTGAGAAAACTGTTTGTTCCATCTTCGACTTTACAAGACTAGGCCTTACGATTTGAACCAGCACAAGATAAAGCTAATAATTACAACAAAAACTCCGAGTATTAAAATATCATTGATTTGGAAGTCAGGCTTTACCCGACGTGATCTAAAAGAGCCAAACTCTTCCTGCAAACGCCAGCCTTGATGCCCGCCGCCAAAAAGTGCGATCAAATCATCGTGTCTCCGGAAAACAAAACTATGCGACTTTTCTTCCAAAATTTCCATCGCTCTTAGTTTTAAATAATATAAATCATCGTGTGAATCTGAAAATGCTATGACCTGATGACAGAAAATTGGATTCTCAATTAGTCGCGCCCATAGAAAAGAGGCGCAGGCTTGTTTTAATTCGTTCAATTCAAACTTTCCAGCCGCGTCAGTCACTTCTATTACGCTGGTAGTCGATAGATCTTTGATCGTAGCATTGCCAGTATACAAATATTCGATCAATATTTTCAATGATTCTTCTCCCATATCTCTAAATCTGTGCGCGAGAACGCCTGGTGCTCTGTCAGGAGACACATTGCGAAAACGATCGTATAGACTTTTTGACTGAAATCCAATTACTGAGTGACAATAAAGCATTTTTCCATCCCTTGAAATCAGCACAACGCCGGTGGACCCGTTATCCGTATAAAGTTTTCGGATCCAATCTGGAGGCGGCCGAGAAGGTAATGGATTTTTCAAGCCGAATAAAAACGCAAGTAGTGATATTTTGAGTGATATGCGATACTCTATTGGATTTTGCTGATCGAAACCATATTTGGTTCTCAAAACGGCTAAGTCATTATTGTCGAATTCTGGCCATTTGTAGCATTGGCCGAGAATCAACTGGTCTTGCCGTCTCGTTTTCATTATCGCCACTGATCTGTCTGGTCTGAGGGCAGAAACTGTGCTGTCCATGAGCACTTTACACTGGACATTTTCTGGTACTCCCGTCGGACCATGCTGATAAGTTAGAGAAAAGCTGTAATGACTTCGGGCTCTATTTACGAGTATTTCAGCTTCCCAGCAGAGAGGAACGTGGTTATAGCTCGTAATAAATTGTTTTCTTTTGCTACCAAAGTTTTCTATTTCTTCAAAGTCTGACCAAAAAAGACTCCAAGTAGTCGTAAATTGAAGACTCTCCATGGCGCCGAGGCTATCAAAAAGATTTTGTATTTATGCGCTGTACAGTACTGGCCGCCTCGGTTTGCTTGAGACAGCTGGAAACTGGTCGGCCTCAGTCAGAGAACGGTAAAGTTCTCTCTATGCCGAACACCTGGCGTTGAGAAAGGTGCCCATCATCTCTCCTGGGGAGCTCTCAAATCTGGGTGGTTACATGGTTACCATCGACATCACGGGTTCACGCGCTCTTGCATGCACCCTCATGGCGCCTGGTCGATTTTGAGAAAGGCTCCACTACAGATGATAAGGGCCGGCTGGAAAATCTGATTATCCCCAAAGAGTACTGAAAAGTATGGGTTTCACACAAATACGACTCGTAGCAGGAAACGCGCCTTTGATAGCCCGGGTTGTCCACGCTGATTTTGAGAATAAAATTACCAGTTACTCGGGAGAATTTTTTTTATCCCTTCGCGGGTGCTAAAAAGAATAAAGAAAGACAGAGGTGATGAGGAGCACAGTTCGAAGTGAAAATTGCAACAATTAGTGAGCAACGCCCTGTTGGGACTGAAACCATTCTCGGGGACTCAATCGACTGGTGACTTTCTTCATTGTCCTCTTGTCAATGAGGAAGGAGAGCACCTGCTCACAAGGCACTGCAACTGTCCAACATATTCTACAGTAAGCTGGCGATACTTCTTCCCCAGAAGAGTTGTAGGCACAGCCATTGCGCCTACTGTGGCCACCTCCAGCATTCCATTCGCCAACCCGCATAGGAGACGAGTTTGTCCCAGGTCACCTATGACTCCTAGGAGAGACGAAAGCTAGCTTCAGCTATCGAACAGTGGCAATTAATTCCACGACGTGGCTCGAGCAAATAAGCATCAAGTCATGGATGCCCTAATGTGGAGGTACATTCAGAGAGGGGTGCTGATAGACTTGCTTCGTACAGTGTTGCGTGTGTGTGTGCAAAAAAGCAGTTTGGGACTCGCTCTAGAAGGCTGAGTCCAAATAAAAACAAAGGCCAAGGTACGATTCCTCGCTAATTCTTTCATTCTCTACATTGCATTGAAGATGAATGAAAATGCAGAAATGGTAGAAAATGCATGAAGATGCATGAAAATGCATGAAATGGTAGAAAATTCATTGAAAAAAATACCAATTCTAAAACTATTCTTCAATGCAGTGCAAGCCCTGAAATCCAAAGATAAGTAAAGAACCACTGCTCCAAATTTTGGTGAGTCGCAGGCGAAATATGTCACAAACCTAAAGTTACTCGCAAATTTTACAATCAGGCCATAGAAAAAATAAAAAGGTAGAGAAGCTATCGCAGCTAATATTTGAGAAGCCTGACTTCACTAAGTTTTTCCCTCGGGCACATTGAACAAACGAACTACAAAAAGGCGTCAAACGTGTACAAAACTATTCACCTCGACAGAGTCAATAAGAAGGTAGATAGAACCAGACACCAGAGTTGAATGGTGAGGCAGGTTCGGGAAGTTCCAGGTGTATAGGAACTAAAAATCAACATGAATTCCACTTTTGTACGGCTTTTATTCTGTCTGACAGTGCCAGTCGCTTGGTGGCTCGCCGGTCGCGTGAACAACCCAATTACCAACCCTACAGTCGTTTTTTGTGTCATCTTGGGTCGAAGCTTGTTTTGCCTGAAGCCGACTGTCGCGTTAAGGACCTACGCTGGAGTAGAGTCTTATGCGCATAGAAGCACACTTACACTTCATTTACCGTTCACTGAACGGCCCACCATAATACTCAAAACTGACCTCACTGAATCTACCAACCGCTCTTGTACTCCTGGAGAAAGAATGTAAGTATATTATTTGTTGCGTGTGTAAGAAAGAAGGAGGACAGAGGGAAGGGAAAACAGAAAAGAAAACAGAAATAGGGGGGGGGGGGGGGGGGGGGGGAGAAGAAGAGGGTGGGATGGTTCTTAAATAAGTAGTGGGTTTCGGTTACTTTCTTTAGTTAGTGGTCTCTGACGGCAGTGTCTACACTAACCTGCGTTGGATTATGCACAGCGCGTGACATCTGCTACTGGCAAAGGAAATCAGGCGGATAAGAGTATAATACTGTAAATCTTTATTGAGCGTCATTGACCAGCACCTCGATCAGTTGCCAAAGAGGTGATACGAGTAAAACCCGGAATTCTGCTGTGATTAATTGTAGTTTTTTAGCAGAAATATGAGCAGGTGTCGATAATTGAAAGAGCGCCCCATCTCCTCCTGGACCAGAGACATAGTCCGACAGTCTGCATAATCTGATTGTTTTTTAAAAAATTACCTGCACCATGTCACTCATCTTTTTTATTTATTTTAATTTTTGTGAGCCGAAGCCCGTTTTGCCACTGGCCGGTTAGCAGTGAAACCTGTAAACAAGGCTGTGGATGATATTTCAGCCATGGACTAGGTCAGAAGACTTGGTTGGCTGCCCTCTGGCGTAGTGCGAATGCTCCACCGATCACTCCATTCAGTGGACGGACCCAGTCGTATTACGAATGTACGACGATGACTCAACAGTCCTAGATCTTACCCACAGACAAACCAAGTACTTGCCTGGACCCTTTCAGTGGTAACCAAAGGGAAACGACGACCGCCCGGGTCCCTAGAGAGTATGCTTATCGAAGTCCCGAGCCCACACCGCAGGTCTGCCAGATGGGCCAGACAAACACGAAGGGTGGCAACCACGAATTCAGAAAAATTATATGGAATCGAACTGAGCGAAAGAAAACGGGAGAGCCCTGATCTCTCTCATGGGTCTGGTCTTATACTGCCCTGGCTCCTCCCCACCGAGCCAACTGCCCTAGCCACACCCCTAGAATTGTAGGCCCCCTCAAGCGGCAATGGTCACAGCAACAGCATTGCGCAGAAGTTATGACTAAAATTTTAAATAGTCTCGCTCAGCTGCTTTAATTCTAATAAAACGGCACTGTGAAGTTCAACAACGGACGACTCAGTGACAAAGCATCAATCTGCCGATCAGGAGGACCCAGTTCGAATTTCTCCCTCTCTATGAGTTGAAAAACTGATCGTGAGTCGCGCGCACTATCCACCCAATGGTTAGAAACCTTGCAAAAAGCAAGTATTGCAGATCATAGCGACGACTCGCGACGACGTGTCGGAGGTCGAGGGGATGCAACAGATGCAGAGCCGCCACCTTCCGGTTCGCGACTAGGTAGCAGACTTGCTGAGGATGAGCGTCGGCTTGCTCAATTGATCGCTACTTCCGTTGCTTCATCGGTCACTGCTGCAATGGTTCCTCTCCTAGCCTCGCTCAATGCGCTAGTGTTGACTCACCGTCAGCAGCAGAATCCGCCACCTATGCAACCGCTTCCCGTGCCGCAACCTGTGCTTCCTCCATCACAACTTGACTCGCAACCAGTGCAGCAGGCTAATGCGCCAGCAGCGCCGAGTCTACAGCTGCCTGGCTTCAAGCTGCCTTCCTTCGATGGCAATGTTGACACTCAGGATCCTTTCGAATGGCTCACTCGCTACCATGACTACGCCCTGGCCTCTAGTTGGCCTCAGGAGCGCATCATTTCGTTGGCTAGCATGTACATGGTTGGGGAAGCCCGAGCCAAGTGGCATGAAGTCGCTGCTATTCCGAATCGCACTTGGGATCAGGTTAAGCACGCTTGGCTGGAAAGTCTTCTGCAAGGCAAGCGTAGCATCTTCAAGACGCAGTTGTCGGCGTTGAGGCAGGATCCACGAACAGTCACAGCGTATAGTCTCGACTTCCAACGTCTAGCTCGTTTGGCATACTGTACCGCTGCGTTCCCTGATCTCCAGGACGGCGAACATTGGCTCATTGAGAAATACATCTCTGGGCTCACTGTCCAGTTGCAACTGGAGGTTCGTCGTGCTGATCCGCAGCTCTTGTCAGCTGCGCGCACCATTGCGGAGCGCGCCGAAGCCACCCTTTCTGTTTGTGGTGGCTCGACTGGGCACGCAGTCAATCGTGTTGTGTCGCACCAAGTAGCTGGCGATCGCTCTTCCCGTAGAAAGGTAACCTACGCGGCGGCTGATGTATGGGCGGGTGATTGCTCGTGTCAATGGTATGCTAAAGCCCGAAGTATAGTTCGATGCGATGCGTCAAATAAGCGTGCGATGCGACACTTTTGGTTCAAATGACAATGTAAAAAGGTGCCTGAAACGTCGCATCGCAAGCTTATTTGACGCATCGCATCGAACTATACTTCCAGCTTGAATCTCAACGTTAGCTGGCTTCAAGTCCAGTGTGGTCGTTGCGAATATACTCTTTTTAGCCCATTCTATCAGGAATTTTCTCATGTCACGTTCAGCGTTTTGCCAGTGAGGGGTTGTCGAACTTTATTTCCGACTTTGGCAGTACCTTCTTTTCCTCCTTTACTTGTACAGTATGGTGTGCAGATCTATAGGAATCACTCCTGCTACCTCATCAACATGACCGATCAGCGTACCTGGCATCAAACCCATCGCGTTCTGAGATGCGTTCATGACTCAGTTAGGTTACTCGTTTCTAGTGGCTCTACCCAAAGAATGAGCTACTAATATGGTCATGTCGGTGCAGGTCAGGTGATAGTCGGTTGTAAACTGCACATCCTTGTCGCTGTATTGGCTGAAAAGATGACCCCAGATGAGTTTTTCTGAGCGAGGGATCACCACTGGCTCGGCAACTTCAACGAGGCATTCAGAGTGCATATCTCCTTATTGCTGCATGGAAGTTGCTAGCACACTGAAAAAAAAGTCGAAGTACTGCTCCATGATGGCCGCGCTCAAAGGCACGCGCTGATCAAAATTGAAAGAAACTCTGGCCATCTTTGCCATGAGGTCGCGACCAACAATGCCGGTGATAGGTAACCCATCCAAGAGCTGGAACGGGTGAGTGAATGTTTTGCCCATGACTGAAGCACGCCAAGTCACCAGGGTCCGTCCCACTGCATTCGTTTCATTGATAGATTTCATAGGGGATGATTAGCAAAACTTTGCTTCTGCTCTTGTTCGCGCGAGTATGTTGAACAAGACCTCACTAATAAAGCATTTGCTAGCTCCAGTTTGGAGTAATGCTCGGGCTCAAATGCTGCTATAAGAAAAGTCGATGAAAGGCACGGCGGCTGGGATGTATGAATGTGGCGCCCCTGCGCTCAGCTCTGCATCAAGAAAGTCGATGCGAGGGATACTTTTCCTACACGCAACATCGTTCCTCAACTTTTTCATGCGACCATACAAATGGTTTTGTGTCAGTAGAAAACCACAAACGCGTGATTAAACATGAACGCAGTGCATTCAAGAAAAATTTAAAAAAGAGTGACCATATCGAAAGGAATGTTGATATGACAAAGATGACCATGGGGCGTTTCACAAATTCATATTTTGGTCTGACGACTCGTGCTTTCCTTCCCGATGTAATGGCTTTTCGTTAAGCATTTATTCGGTGCATTGGTCCAAGGGCGGGGATGTTGGTGGTTCCAGCATTGGCTCCAGTGGTTGACGTTGCAAACTAGCCACACTGGGTACCCGACGTGGTTTCGGTTGTGGCGCGGTTGGTGTTCCTCCAATCCGCCGAGGAGTAGTACTTGACAGCTACATAGAATTTGAAAAACATTCTGGATAGGCGTGACAGTGAAGAAACCAGGGAATGAATGGAAAAGCATTACGTGGGTGTGGACTGAGCCATAGGAGGTTGATTTGAATGGCACTACATTCGAGCTGACCGAAACTGGCATGGTGAAAATCATGTCGGTGAGAACTTTAATCATATCTGAGGTGGATGGGACAACAAGGGCATTATTTCTGCGCGTCGTTGCAGAAGACTGGCCACCATTCGAACTGACCGATGCTGCTGCTGCATTGTTGCCACTGGTTGAAACTTTCTCCATGATCAGTGATTGATCAACTGATGCGAACTGATTTACAGCATTTGGTTTAACTGATGACATAGCAGTGCTATTGCCACCTGGTCGAAGCTTGTTCTGCGACCACTGGTTGGTCCATCGATGCGAGATTCTGGTGTCATAATGCTCAAGTGCTAAAAAATTAGGAGATCCGTCATTTGGTTCGATTAGGTTAGCCGAAATTCCCCATTATGAAACCTCCCCATAACTCCCCTTTCTGCCCCATAACTATGTTCTGAGTTGGTTGACTAGGATTAGATGGATGGTTATGGGACTAGTGGCAGGTGCCACTAGTGTGATTACCTCGATTACTTCAGTTACCATGATTGGGTTGATTCCATCTCCTGAGGTTCTGAGAACTGGAGTCACATACCTGAGTGAGCGGCAGTTGCTCTGCAGATCCCAAACGATTCTTGGCAAATTGGAACAGACGGTAGGTATCTCTACCATGGTCAGTCAATCTAAGCAATCTTCCAAAGTTTTAAATTAGGATCAGGTTGATCAGACACGGCTAATCCCGCCATAAATCGCTCTTTCAGCACAAGGTTTCGAGCTTTTTCTCCAGTAAAATTATAGGCTTGTCTACCATTATCTTTCAGATCACGAGATAATTGGCTACTGATTCAGACTCTAGCTTTTTCTGATTGTGGGCGCCCTAGGCCGATCTGATGCAGCTGAGCCAAGTTGGAAATCAAAAATGTTTTTACTAAACCATACGGCTTTGGAAAATTTTGATCTTGGTCAAGACCTCGAAAAACGTTCCAGGCTTTGTCTTTGGGGTATTTTATCAAATCTCTCAAACTCATCACATCGTCAATGTCATCGATCAAGCTACTCAGATATTCAACATTTTCAAACTATTTACGAAGATCTTGAGAAGATTCGCCCGTCAGCGAGCAGTTTTGCCGAATTTGAAAAATGGTTGTTTATTTGATTGAAAAGAGCTGGGCTGGTGGTTTTATAAAAAATGTTTGATATAAAATTTCTTGACAATAGCGATGTTCCTTGAGCATATCCCTTTTGCATCTTCTTACTGATGTTCCAACCCAGTCGAGCATGGCCCTCTTATCAAAACTAACTGATCAAAGATGGAAGCGCTCAGCTACTTTACTCACAGCATTCTAATAACATTTTGGGAATGTGAAAAGACGTGTTCGTCTAGTTCCAAAACTGTAAAAGAAGCCCATTGCGTTGGGATGCCTGAACTATTGATTGTTATGGGAGAAATTTTTCGGGCAACTGCGAAAACCTGCTGATGCATACATATAATATGCTTCCAGACAGCATATTTTTAGTTCAGCATTTTTCCTGGAATCATGTTCATCATGTCACCACAGCATGTTATGTCAAGTAAAACCGCTTCTGGTATCCAATGACAATTATTACGGTGCTGCTGTAGCAGAAACCACAAGAATCTTTAGTCACAGTCAATAAAGTGTGCAGCTACTGTACAGCGTAACGCGTTTGCTCTGAGGTGATTTTGCCTAGTCAAACATATGTAGTACATGAATCTGACCATTATTATTGTGATTTAGAGATAGCCGTTTCCCGAAATGCCTTACGGGGCTGTGTTGTGCGATTAATATTTTGACCACTCGATGCGCGAATAATTTTGTGGACTGAGCCACTATGCAATGATTATAGTTGTGGTAAGGTCTTCTACTGCTCTAAAAAATTTCACGGCATGGACCAGCCAAATCATACAGATTGATGCCTTGCCTTCAAGAAAGCAGGAGCTTGAAACATTAATTCATTTAGCCGCCTCTTGGGTCCATCATCATGACTCGTCAGAAAGGAAATTCGTCGAGCGGACAGATTATCGAAAACTTTTTCTAAAAATGAGCCAATTATCATGAAATTTGATCGCCTTTTCCGTCAATTCTTTATCATCAGTGCCGAGATGAAGGATGGATGTAGGTAGTAAAAACGTGTTCATGGAGTAAGTTGGTCAGTGATTGGGAATAAGGGAAGCATGTACGTACAGTATATTGTGTCATGTAGATCAACTGTTTCGTTGCCTCTGATGCCATGAACATTTCGTATGGTCAAGAATCGTCGTAAGGTATTGGCTTTTACCTGAATGCTCCATGGTTAAACCAATGTTACCATCCCAACTTGCCAGTGTATTTCGATGGGGCGCGCTGGGTGCAACATCCATCTAGCCTTTTTCATGAAGAGTCTTTTACCCTGTCAGCCATGATTCAATCAATTAGCGCTACTACAGCAAAATATGTACATACATTCGATCGATCATGAGGTCGGTTTGTGGGTGGCTTGGGTTTAAACCGTGTATTTTTATTATTTTAAACACTTTTCATTTGCACTGATTTTTTTAAATAAAATCCTTTTTTTTTTTTTTTTTTTTTTCCACAGACCATTGCGCTAAATGACTAATTGTGTGACTGGCCCCATTACAGTATCTGGGGGCTATTTCAGATCTAATGAAACTTCAACTTTGACTAGCCTGGTTCCCGCAAACGTTTCAAAGCATCGCGAAAACCGTAAACGATCTCGTCGAAACGCGCGAGAAAAAGCGAGGGTGGATGAAATTGCAAAGAACTTTAAAATTTTGGGTTATCTCGTCGGTGGACAAAATCCGGCTCAAATTTTAAAGAATGCTACAAATCGATTGGATGAACTAACCAAAATATTTTTCTCATTTGATGACACACAATTATCAATGGATCGGACAGGTTAGTTTTTACGGCGGGTTTTTAGGCCAGACACGGGTAATAATCAAATAGGGATACGAGCGGGAAATTTAAAAGTTGCGTTTTCTATATTTTCCATTTAATACCCATAAAAAGAGTGAATTACCTTTGAGTAGATCTAAATGTTTAAAAAAATCCGCTGTTCATCAGGCGTTAAT